>ML799127.1:195401-231631 GCA_009831015.1 Picea engelmannii | reverse complement strand
TCAATCTGACGAATCCAATTATCTAATTTCTCAGCATTTACCTCTCCATTGTACATTGGCAATTCAAATTTAATATCAAGCTTTAACAAAGGAATTTGTGAAGGAGTTTTACCATGTCCTTTTGGAGAATTTGGAAGAGGTCTCGAACTGGTAGAAGAAGAAGAAGAAGGATGTGAGGGTGGTGGAGAAGCACCATTCCCTCCATTTCCATTTGGATTTTTATCACCACTGTCTCCCTTGTGCTTTGAAGGGTTGAAGCCTTCACCTTGCAACCTTGTATTCCTTTCTTCCATCAAGAGTTTCATCATTTCTCTCATTTCCATGAAATCCTTTATGAGATCTTCATCTTCTACATGAATATGTTCATGACTCTTTGCATGAGCCATACTTGGTGAATGCCTCCTTGAAGCTTGCGGTGATGATATAATCTTCCTTCTTGAAGGATGAGAACTTGGCTCTACAAGTTGACCTTCTCCTCTTGTGAGTTTCAACCTTGTGAGCATCAGAAAACAAAACACTTGCAACTAATCAAGTCTTCAAAAACCTAAGCTCTGATACCAACTTGATCTGAAAATGATAAAGACTTGTATTCTTGAAAATATTTGCAAGTTTTAATTCATGTGTTCAAATGCAAATGGATCAATTTTGCAAACACAATTTTTATAGAAATTACACATTCAAGATGCATATAAACAACAACAAATAACAGTGAACAGAAAACACATAGCACAACAAATGATAAAGGAGTTCACCCCTCTCTTGGGCTACGTCTCTTGGTCCAGCTTCCAATGGATCTTTTGTATTATTTTCTCAAAGTGCTAAAATATGTGCTTTACAATGCTCAAAATTCCAAATAGATGGCTCCAATGGCTTCAGAACATCCAAAAACCCCTAGCTGGGCTTTTTCGGCACCTCGTTTGACCAAAAATTGAAGAAGATAGGCTTCTTGGAAGTTCCCCTTCAAACTTGCTGTCTCTAGATCGCCAAAATGCACCTCTTTCTCCTCAACCTATCCCCCACGCGCATATATGTGTTAAAACCCAGCACCGGGTGCAATCGCACAAATAGTGTGAACTGTAGGACGATTATGTGCTAGCCCCTAACCGTTAAGTCTGTGGGCACATGGGCCACCACATGACCTCGCGCGCATATAAAAGGAGCCAAGTCCCAAATCAAATGATAGAGCGACAAGTGTCGGCACGGTTTTATAACCGTTGGTAATACAACTCCTGCGCAATACATTGACCACCGGTCATATGTGTATGGACCACCGGTTATATGTGTTATGGCCCACCGGTTATATGTGTTATGGCTCTATTTGAAATACATGTGTGGGTAGTCACATGATATATATACATATGGACGGGGGTTGGGGCTTAGCCCCAGCTCTATCCGCACCCATTCCAAAACACATTGCAATTCAAATGTAAACAAAACTATATAGTGGTAAGAACCACTACAGTGGCATGCCAGTTGGGAAGCTCTTCCCAAGGCCATACCCTTGCCTGGAGGTCATGGGGTTGATTCCTACCGACTACACAAGTTTTAACCAAGTTACCAATGTTTAGGTGACACGTGGCGACCATTGATTGGGCCACGTGTCGCCATCCCATTCGCCACAAACAAGCCATGTGTCATATGCCGACTTGTCCACACGACTGCCAACCACACCTGCCACGTGTCGTACGGCCCTGCGATGTGTCGTACGGTTTTCCACGTCAGCATCCGTATGGACTGTACAGTCAACACATTTTTTTTTGCCTGTTTGTCGTTTTGAACAAAATGCGATATCTCTCTCATTCGACGTCCGTTTGAACCCGAACGAGTTGCGTTGGGTTTGTGACGACGAGGCCTACGCTCCCATTCGATTTGAAGCAATTTCGAGCACTTTGAATTTTGAGCAAAATTTGATCCCCTGGATCAACCTGATCTGAAAATAGGGGGTTGACTTGTTATGCTATGCAAGCACCCTCTACTCCATTAAAACAAACTTCAGGACCTTGCTCAATGTCTTAGTTATGCAAGATAAATTATGTGCCAAGTTTATGCATCTTCTAGGTGTTTATGTGTGAGGAATTTTTAATGGTTAAATGCATTGTTTAAAGGAAATACAACAACAACATAAGTGCAACAACTATTAACCAACAAACACTCACAACAAGAACAACATGATAAAGGAGTTCACCCCCAACTGGGCTATGTCTCCTTGAGCCTCCATCAATGGACTAAGTTCTTTGGGATTAGTTTGTCAAAGATTCTTTTACAAGCTGCTGCTAAACTCCAATGGATTTACTGGCTGTACCATTAGGTTCAAAATACATAAAAACCCCAAAAATGACTAATAGAACTCTAAAAATAGACCATGGCTCATCCGGACATGACCTCTTCTACATGTGGCCTTAAGCTTCCCTGAGCTTCCTTGTGGAAAAAACACCTGTAAAAGTCCTCAAATGCCTCTGAAACCTATCCCAATATGTTCAGAGCATATCAATTAGTCAAAAATGACTATTCAGTCACAAAAAATAGACTTGGGCTCATCTGAGCATGACCTCCATCAATGGTGGCCCTAAGCTCCCTAGAGCTCCTGAAACTTCAAGGTAGAAAAACCTGCAAAATAAGTCTCCAAAAGGCTTTGAAAATAAGGCCAATGGATTTATAACATCCAAAAACCCCTAGCTGGGCTTTTTTGGCACTACATTTGGCCAAAAACTAAAGAAGATAGGCCTCTTGCCATTTTCCTCCTTCAAGCTTGTTGTCTCTGGTTCGCCAAATCACACTTCCTATGTGAGTAACCTAGCTTCTGGGCGTTTCCTGTGCCTAAACCCAGCACACGCGTGCATTCTGAAATTGGTGCCAAAATGTCACACTGTTAGTGGATCTTAAGCCCCTAAAGTCAGAGGTGTTGGGCACATGGGGGCCATATGGCCACATCCTAGCGCACAAAAGGCTACTTTGCATGATTGATTGAGAACACGCCAAGTGTCGGGCGCGTGTGTGGTTAACCCTCTGTGGTTGACAAGTGTCCCCGTACCAAAACTGCCCGTTGAAAACCCTGCGTGAATCCTTAGAGTGGTCACATGGGAGGCGTATTAAACCAGGGGCTGGGGCTAAGCCCCAGCCCAGACTCACACCCAAAAAGCAATATAAACAAACTTTAAATATATGTAAACACATATATGGTTAAGAACCAAATGTGCGACGCATTGGCCAGGCAGTCTTTGTTAAAGCTTTGCATGGTGTGTGGAGGTCTGGGGTTTGAATCCCATGAACTCCATTAACTTTTACACAAACCAAAACAATAACACGGTGCCACATGGCAGCCCACGTCTGGGCCATGTGGCACCACTCTATTGGTCAATTCACATGCCACATGTCGAAACATGATTCGCCCACATCTGCCACTCAGCTGTCCAATCAACACTTGCCACATCATCACCTGCAATGTCAGTGTATGGTCATGAAACATCAGCTGTATGGCCCTTGCCACATCAACGGTACAAACTGTACGGACTGTAAAGTCAACAATTTTGTTTGCCTGTTTGGCAAATCGAATAGAACATGATATCTCACTCATCCGATGTTCGTTTGACCCCGTTCAAAGTGCATTGGGTTCGTGACAATGAGGTCTACACACCCATTCGTTTTGAGGCGATTCTGAACACTTTGATTTTTGGGCTAAATTTTGACCCCTGGTCTAGATTCTGATCATGCCTTCCCACTGAAAGGATTTTGGACCCACAAAAGCTGATGATTATCTACCTGAGCTTCAATACTCTTCTACTTCCAAGTTCTATCAATTGATTCTACTTGAAATTTTTTTTTGGCAATCACCTGGGTACCTTGACATGCCTTGCACTGCAACTGGCTATGTTCCTCAACCATTATTCTCTGGCTGTTGCTGACCCACTGCTCTCTTTTTGCTTGGAAGACTAACAACCTTCCCACTGAGAATCACGTCCGTCTTGTGAACTCTTTGGCGTCAACACAATCCGCTCTACAATGGCTTCAAAAAGTTTTCCTGCGACATCTTGTCACAAACCAAGAAAAACCATCAATCTTGAAAACAAACTTAATACAAGACTGAAAATGATGCCAACAAAGTCTTTTTGTTCCTCAAACAAACGGTCGCATGTTGTACTTCATCAAAGTACACGACGTTTTCCTACATCTTGGTGTACTCAATATTGACTTATAAGCCAACAAACACCATTGACTAAACATAAGTCGAAAAACATGATCGACACAACATAGTCGTCAAAACAAAATCGACACAAGTCGAGACTCATTTGAAACATATCGACCTTCCCAAAAAGACAAGTCGACATTCATGATACACAACCATGTCACAATCATGAGTCACTCATAGTGAAACTATCATCAAGTTCACTGTTTACACATACAAAATCACATGCATGTGCATAGCTCTTCAACTCTCTTTCAAGTACAAACATAAGTACATAAACCCAAAAACATGTGGGTACATAAGTGATGAAATGAAAATCTAACTGGCTCTAATAAGTGAGTATCATACCCCTCTTTTACATCCTCCTGGTGAAGTTGTGCAACAAAAAGAATGCCTTCAAAGGAATGCATTCACATGCAAACTTGCATCTTACAAGTTATGATAAGATTCTACAACTTGTCATGCTTTCAACAGAAATGAATACATAAGGCTGAAATGTGAATCTACAACAGAAAAATGCAAGCCTTACTTTCTCAAGAAATCTAACCATTTCTTACCAAGCCAATTCAATGGTGACTTTTTTTGCTGAAAATCGTCTTCTTGTGAATCATCTTGACTCACATCGATGATGGAATCTCCTCTTCCATTCTTGCCAGTCTCTTTATCCATCTTCTTCTCATGATGTGGATGAGTGATTGGATAAAATGTCCAACATTGGTTAATGAGATGACCTCTCTTCTGGCAATGAGTGCAAATCTTTTGCATCCTCTTTTCAAGTTGCCTTTGCTTGGAAAGTTTCTTGAATGTGGTCAATCTTTTCCAACATCTTGAAACATGATGGTTATCTAAACCACAATATGTACATGGACTTTTTCTGCTATTTTTACATGCAAATTTACCATGCTTAACATAATCAAAAGCAACCAAATTATAGGCCAAAATATACCTTGAACATTCACCTTTATCGCCTTCTTGAGGAGGTGAATTTGAAGAGTTACTAGCTCTCTTTTGAAGACCAACAAATATATTCTTTTCCTCATGGCTATCACAACTCTTTTGTTTCACACATTTGCATTCATATTGAACACATACTTTGCATGCTTGAAGGATTGAACTGGCAACAAAAGTTCTTGAATATTCACCTTTATCGCCTCCTTGAGGAGGTGAATTTGAAGAGTTACCAACTCTCCTTTGAAGATCGACAAAAATGTTATTGTCCTTATGGCTGTCACAACTCTCTTGTTTCATACATTTGCATTCATCTTGAACACAAACTTTGCATGCTTGAGGGATTGAACTTGCAACAAAATTTCTTGAATATTCACCTTTATCGCCTTCTTGAGGAGGTGAATTTGAAGAGTTACCAGATCTCCTTTGAAGACCAACAAAAATGTTCTCGTCCTCATGGTTGTCACAACTCTCTTGTTTCATACGTTTGCATTCATCTTGAACACAAACTTTGCATGCTTGAGGGATTGAACTTGCAACAAAAGTTGTTCTTGGAACGATTTCCCTTGTCTCCTCAACTTTGGAATTTGCTCCATCTTTCTGTTCATATCCAAGACCCCTATACTTGGGCCTCCCCTCAACAACAATAGGCTCAACAATGCCTTGTGCATGCTTGCCTAATCCTTTACCTTCATAGCCCATTTTTAACAATAACTTGGACCCTATTCCTCTAATGTGATTTTCAAAAACACAAAAGAATTCATCTTGAGAGGAATTTAAAGATAAACTAACATTACATACCTCATGTTCATGCATGTACTTTGTAATGGTTTCATTTGCTTCATGGAGTTGAGTCTCCATCTCATGCAAATTTTCAAGAAGCTGGTGCTTCTCCTCCTTCATGGCCATCAACTTCTCTTGAAGGACAATGCTCTCCTTTCTATCTTCCCACAACTCTTGTACCGTATCTCTCATGGTTACAAACTTCTTCAACATCTCTTTGTCAAAGAACTTGGCTAATGAAGATGTATGAGAACTCTTACTGTTTGAAGCTTCCTCCATCCTTGCAAAGATATCAAATTTCAACACAAACTTGCACAATAATACCAACAACTAAATCTCTAGCTATCAATGGAAATCACATGAGAAAAACTATGCTCTGATACCACTTGATCTGAAAATATGGGGCTGAATTGTTATGCTATGAAAGCACCCTCTAATCCTTTAAAATAAACTTCAGGACCTTGCTCAATGTCTTAGTTATGCAAGATAAATTATGTGCCAAGTTTATGCATCTTCTAGGTGTTTATGTGTGAGGAATTTTTAATGGTTATATGTGTTGTTTAAAGAAAATACAATAGCAACATAAGTGCAACAACTATTAACCAGGAAACACTCACAACAAGAACAACATGATAAAGGAGTTCACCCCCAACTGGGCTACGTCTCCTTGAGCCTCCATCAATGGACTAGGCTCTCTGGGATTAGTTTGTCAAAGATTCTTTTACAAGATGCTTCTCAAATCCAATGGATTTATTGACTGTACCATTGGGTTCTTAATACATAAAAACCCCAAAAATGACTAATAGAACTCTGAAAACGGACCATGGCTCATCCGGGCATGACCTCTTGTACATGTGGCCTTGAGCTTCCCTGAGCTTCCTCGTGGAAAAAATATCTTTAAAATTCCTCAAATGCCTATGAAACCTATCCGAATGTGTTCATAGCATATCAATTAGTCAAAAATGACTATTCAATTACAGAAAATAGACTTGGGCTCCTCTGAGCATGACCTCCATCAATGGTGGCCCTAAGCTCCTTGGAGCTCCTGAAACTTCAAGGTAGAAAAACTTGCAAAAGAAGTTTCCAAAAGGCATTGAAAACAGTTCCAATGGATTTAGAACATCCAAAAACCCCTAGCTGGGCTTTTTTGGCACGCCATTTAGCCAAAAATTGAAGAAGATAAGCCTCCTGCCATTTTCCTCCTTCAAGCTTGCTGTCTCTGGTTTGCCAAATCACACCTCCTGTGTGAGTAACCTAGCTTCTGGGCTTTTCCCGTGCCTAAAAATAGCACACACGTGCATTTCGAAATTGGTGCCAAAATGTGACACCGTTAGCGGATCTTGGGCCCCCAAAGTCGGAGGTTGTGGGCGCATGGGGGCCATATGGCCACGTTCCAGCACATAAAAGGCTACTTTGCATGATTGAACAAGGATGCGCCAAGTGACGGGTGCGTGTGGGGTTAAACCTCCGTGGTTGACAACTGTCCATGTACCAAACCTGCTCATTGAAAACCCCATGTGAATCCTTAGAGTGGTCACATGGGAGGCGTATTAAACCAGGGGCTGGGGCTAAGCCCCAACCTGGACTCGCACCCCAAAAGCAATATAAACAAACTTTAAATATATGTAAACATATATATGGTTAAGAACCAAATGTACGACGCGTTGGCAAGGTGGTATTTGTTAAAGCTTTTCATGGTGTGTGGAGTTCCGGGGTTCGAATCCCATGGACTCCATTAACTTTTACAGAAACCAAAACAATAACACGGTGCCACGTGGCAGCCCACGTCTGGGCCATGCGACACCACTCTATTGGTCAATTCAAATGCCACGTGTCGAAAAATGATTCGCCCACATCTGCCACTCGACTGTCCAATCATCACTTTCCACATCATCAACTTCCATGTCAGTGTACGGTCATGCCACACCAACTGTACGACCCCTGCCACGTCAGCTGTACGGATTGTACTGTCAGCAATTTTTTTCCCCTGCTTGGCAAATCGAACAGAACGCGATATCTCAGTCATCCGATGTCCGTTTGACCCCGTTTGAAGTGAGTTGGGTTCATGAAGACGATTCCTACACACCCGTTTGTTTTGAGGTGATTTCGAACACTTTGATTTTTGGGCTAAATTTTGACCCCTGGTCCAGATTCTGATTAGGTTACCAAAGCGTCGATTTTTCTTTCTTTGAAAAATTGCAGACTTTCTTGCTTGCTAGGCATAGTATTTGGATCTTTTTCTCTAACTCAGATATTATTCTGTCAGATCTTGTCCTTTGTTTGACTCAAACTTACTACCTTTCATTCTTTTTCATTATTGAGTTTGTGTTTCCTTTTGCAAAATTGATCGTTTTTCTCAAAAAATGGTTTCTTTTTTCCGCTCTTCTCAATTATCTGATTGATTAGAGGCTTTAATAAGTAAGGTCATTAATGCCAATATTGTTTTTCTTTTCTTTGATCCCTTACTCAATTCCAGAAGACTATAAAGTGTGAATTTTGGTTTCTTAGTGTTTTTCTTTGAGTGAATAGTTTGGTAGTTGTTCTTCTTTTGGTCTCTTGTTTACTATTGAGAGTGTCTTTGTTTTTGTGCTTTTGCTTCTTATTTTTCAAATCACAGTACTGAACCTTTTTCATTATTAGAGAAAACAAGAAGCATTAGATGGAAATTTTAGTTTTCATTCACAATCAAACAAAGAAATACTTGTATGCATTGGTTTTGGATATCGAAAGGCCTTCTTTATAATTTGGCAATTGTTTGAATTCTTGTTGAGAACAAAATATTATAAAAAAATTTCTTGAGTGTTTGTTAGTGACAAAAAAAAAGAAAATATTCTCCTTCCCGTAGCTAGAAGTTCATTGAAAAGAAAGTTTCCATATAATTTTTTTTATCTTTTTGGGGAATCAAGTCTCAAACATCATCAGTTTCACTGTCATTCACCCTTGCGTAATGAACAACCATGAAGATGAACGTTAATTAAAATCAAACTAGAAACTTGTTTTCTGAATCTTTACAACAAAAATAGACTAGGACTAGAGCTTTGGAATAGGTTGTGAGAATAAATCTCCAAAGAATTCAAGACAAATGCAGAATCTTGTGATAAGGAGAGGAAATCCAACCTTCGTATAAGCATAGTTGAGATCCCCCTCTCACACATGGGTTAAACACGAGGTCATGTGCGGGAGAGCAATGGATATTATTCCTCCGAGGCTTAACCAATCGTAGTAGTACAATCATATATTGGGGGTTCTTCTTGAGGATCAACTATTTTCATTTGGTCTTAGAGATTCATGAATTCTGAATCCATTCGAGGTCCTCTGGAGTTTATCGATCCATTTGTACTCAATTCTCTTGAAGAATTTTGGGCTTGATATCCTACCCATTCGTTCGGACTCGACTGTCGACTATACCCTCCCAGAGGATGACTGTGAGTTGGTATCCTTAGTGGCCATGATATTTAGGGTCCTTATAGTAGGTGACGATGAAGGGAAGTCTTTGATGTACCTGGAACATACGTTGGTCAAACTCACTCAAGCTCCTAGGAGGGTAACCCATGGGAAAAAATGTGAGGTAAATTTCATCAAGGTGTAATTCTGTTAAAAAATCTGCCAATGTAACTGGTCCACCTACTCATATCCTATCCCTTCTCAATTTGATCACACAATGTTGGATTTCGTCACCAACTAGTACGTTCATTGAGAGAAGACATTGTTTTGCTTGTTGGTTTTCTTGATTTTTTTAGTGGGTGATGTTTCTTTACTTTAGTTTTCCTTAAAAATTGGTACTGTGGCCGATAAAGGTCTCGTAGATCATGTAAGATGAAAGGGTTTCCTCTAGAAGGCTACAAACCCCTACCTCCTAACTCACCTAAAGACACATACCGTGAAGAGGTCGAAAACCATTCAGACGCTGGGAGTGCTTCTACTCCTTTGCTAACAAATCCTAAGAGAGATTTAGTGATGGTTCAAGAGGTTTCCACCCTTCCTGATAATCCAACTTTGGAAATTCCTCACGATCCACTCCTTGTTCGAGTGGATTCCACGAGTAACATTGTAGTAGAAGATCACCCTATCTTACCGTCAAAGCCATATAATCAACTAGATATGGAACCAATACAACCAACTTTCAATGAAGAATACACTACCTCTGTACTCTCTACTAAAATGGTAGATCCACAACAAACTCTTGTTCATTCTATATGGAGAACTCCACCAGGTCAGTTTTTTTATGAAAAATTTAATTTCAGTCGACCACTCTTTGACCCTCCACATGCATCTACGACTATCGATGCAGATCTAGGATCATCAGGATAACCTATTGACCATCCTGTCAATCAAACGATCAATCCTGCTACCACTTATGGACAAGTTAAAAGTGAAACATGAGTCGTGTTACTGAGTCATTTGCAAAGTTCCTTGATGGTTACACCTACCATCCCTCTTCAAGCAACAACTTCATATAGTAAACAAAACCCTATTGGGACACCTTCACATCCAAGGATGAAAAACCCTGCCACATAAAAAAAACCAACTGCGGGACAAATCCCTATTGGAGGGAAACCCCCATTTAGTGTACAAATCCCTACCAAGGGGAAACCGTCCTTCGAAGCACAAATTTTGACTAGGGGGCAATCCCCTTATATCGGTCAAATCCTAGTTGCTACCAAACCAATGGTAGAGGGACAAATTCAACCTTGATTTACCGGGTGATCCAAAATGGGTCTAGGAAGGCCTAATTTTTTTTTTCTCAGAATCAGATGAAACCCACGCCATTGTGTCCGTCTCATCATGATGATTCTGACCATATAATGTTTTCCTCAAATAGACACCATATGCGAAAGTTATCATGTTCTAATCAAATTTCCAAACACGTAAAAAGTCAACTAGGTCAAAGTCAACGTTGACGTCAGCATGTATGACAGGTGACATCATCATGCTGATGTGGCATCACCAGGAGGTGAAACGTGTCACTTGGTTTCGACACTTTCAGGCTGAGTTGGCACTGTATGGATTTGACAGAAGATACGTGGTAGTCCGTATAGTGACGTGGCCCAGTGACAAGCTGACATGTGGCTGTACAGATGACAGCTGGGCGTATGACAGGTTTATGTTGCAATGAAACGTAGTGGTTGACTAGAATGTACGATGAATGATGTGGAAGTATGGACTAACATGCGACAATACGATAGGTCGACGTGGGAGTGACACATGGCCGGTGACTGGGTTGTACGACGAGTGATGTGGCAGGTGACTAGGCAGGTGACTGGGCTGTTGCATCAACATTACGGGCCAATCCCAAGGTGACACATGGCCCAATCATAGGGTTCCATGTGGCAGCCCAGATTTTCCCAAGGTTGGCTGGGTAAAAGGTTTGTTCCACCTCCGGGGGAATTAAAACTGCGACCTTTGGGTTGGGGCAACGAATTAACACCAAGGCATAACCGAATCTGCTATCTGTGTGACTTGGTTGGTAATTGGCACATTTTGTATAAGTTTTGACAGTGGTGTGTAGTTAGGGATAAGCCCTGATTGGCAGGGGCTAACCCCAATTGACTAGGGGCTGGAGACCAGGGGTCAACAACCAAAACGACGCGTGGTAGTTTTGGAGCTTGGCCACATGGGCCATAGCCACAAGACCATGGGTCTATTTCGAAGGGGATGGTGCACTAGCACTAGTCCTCAGACACATGGGACAATGCACATGGGAACAAGGGCCTGATGAAGGGGGCTATGCCCAATTTTTGCCCATTTTTGGGTTTTTCAACCTTATAATAAGATTTTTATGATTTTAAGCCTGTTTTGGGAGATTTTGTCCATTATTGGAGGATTTGGAGCCCTTTTTGAGGCCAAATATTGGGGGGAAGTTGGGAGGTTGTTGCCAACTTCAAACCTATATAAACCAGAGGTTCTTGGCAGCCTTAGAAAGGTTCAAAGAAGGAGAAATGCTGAGGAATTTGACAGTCAAAGCCATTTTTATGTACGAAAACTATTGAGGAGAGCAACTTTATGGGCCATTTCCAGGAGCTTCGTTCATCCGTTTTCAGTTTCATCAGTTGTGTTGGGTTCTTGAGGTCTAGCAGAACACAACCAGACCAGTTTTTAATCCATTTGACACTTTTCAGATGTATTTTTGAAGCTTTTAAGAGAAATAAGAAAGCCTCACCCACTGAGACAAAGGCCCAGAGACGTAGGTGATCTTGCTGAAATCCATTAACAACTTTTCTATTATGGTTTGTTGATTCTTGTGCATATTTCCAGATCTATATATCTTATTATGTCTACCATGTTACTTCATTAATTCTTCCTCTTTCTTCAATTCCTAAAATGTTAATGAACTCATGCTTTAAAAACTTAACCATAGTCTTTAAAAGATCTTTTCGGATCAAGTGGTATTAGAGTAGGTTGGTGGTTGGTTTTTGAGTTTACATGATTACCAGGGAAAGGATGAATCGTGGTGAAGGAGAGCTTGTTGAAGAGAATCCCAAGTTTGGATCGAGAAAGAGAAATTCTCAAAGTGATAAGATGGCATCGAAAGAGGGACTTTCTCATAACGAGATAGAGTTTCAAAAGACCTTCTTCGCCATGTTGGAGATGGTAAAGGTTTTATATGATGATTACTTGGAACGAAAGAGACCGATTCTAGGTGAATCTTCAAAAGCAAAAAGTGAAGAAGGAGAGGATATGACGCCAACCTCCCCCCTCTTCTCCAAAGGGATGGCACGACCTCTCGGTCTAGGATTGTTCAAGTTCTCAAACTGAATGGTTCACCGGGATCTTGACATAACCGATTTGACTTGACACAAGCCCTTTCTACTTCCTTGGAACCTGAGATATGGTACCTTCAGACCCTCTCTTATCGCTTTTTTAACTCTTGCGCCGATGACCATAGCTCTCGATGCTAGGCTCCTCCATTGAAGAGAACTCGAGCTATGATCATGGGCCAACTCTCTTCGCGATCCTGCACTTCGGGACTTTCCCGAGCGACTTCCTCCTCCTTCTCTAATTTTCAAATTGGTGAATGCTTCGGGACCAGATCTACGGTCCTCGTTCTCCTTGCGATCAATGACTATGATCGAATCGCGAGTTCAAACTTTATGAGTCCTATCTCTTCTCGATTCCTCTTTTCCAACTTATGAATCAACGCTTCGCTAATCCTCTGCCACGTGTCCCTCCAGATCCAACGACCTGGATTGAGATTGCTCTTCGCGACTTCGCGAAAATCCTTGTTTTCTTCTGCAAACCTTCCAAATTTCCTTCTCCCGAACCTCTCGATCTTCTGCCACCTATATCCTCCTTGACGATGAGTGGCTTCTCTGTATTCTGGACTCTAGCAAGTCCTCTACTCCTTTGCGCACTTAGCACAATTTATTTTTCGAGACTTAAACAATTCTCAAAGATCCTTCTGCACTCCTTGTAGAGTTCTGCACATACTTCCTTCTTTGACTTTGCTCAGCTTGAGAATCACAAAGGTTCCAAGTTCCTCTGCGATCTTCTTTTGCCCTCCTGGCAGTTTCTCGCCCTTCCTCCTAAGCTTATAAGATGAATTCTCCACACCTTAGGCACACTCCTTGGGTTGGCTCAGTTCTTCGACGACTTCTCCCTCGGCTTTATGGAAAGGTTTAAGACATCTCCTTTCCTTTTTCAATGCACTTCTTGCAAACCCTTCCTTCACCAGAATGTTCAATAATTCTAGATTTCCTCTACACCTTCAATCGTGTAATTCCTGGGTATGCTCACGCAAGCTTGATGCCCTCCTAGCAGAGTATTCCAGAGCGTTCAGTAACTCTGTGCCATGTCTCTCTCCACACAATCTTTATTTTCAAGGGATGTAACCACCTTGAAATTTCTCCCTGACTCTATAAATAAACCCGGCGTTCCCTCCTGGCAACTTCTCTTCTGACTCCACTGAGTTCAGATACGCACCCCCTGTGTCAGCTTACAGAGTTTTCCAACTCTGTCATGCACTCCTTGCATTTAGCCTAGAGAACTAGACTTAATTTAACACACTCTCGAATAGAAGACTGTATCTCTATCCTTGCAGACGATTTCTAGCATCCTTCTACAATTCACAAACATGTAAAAGACATTCATAACACAACATCCATTGAACATGTATGTAAAATAGGAAAAATTGTGATTTTCTATTAATGGTGGAATGCCAATTTACAAAGGTGGATTCCGAGCTGCAACTGAGTCTCGACTCTCTAGTTTTCTCCTGTAACCTATCTAAAACTGTCTAATAGTTTGCCACCTAACCGTATAACCTCTACTTTGCTTACAATACAAATATTTATACAAGAGGGTCTCTGTGAGCTTCCCTCGCAAGCTAACAAATGGTGTCAAATCAACACCCCTAATGCTTATCGAAAGGCCAAATTACAATGATGGAAATTTTTCTCCAATTCAGACGTAGATCCATTCTGCCGTCATCCTATTAATGACAACCTTATCTCCAACTTGTGTGAAAGAATGATTTGGCTCTTCCATCTTGTCTTCAATTAATGCCTGGATCTTGCCTTGGATTCTTGAGGCAAAAATGAGAGGATGACGCCTCTCCTTCCTTGAATGCGCACCATGCGTGAAATATAGTTGGCACGTGCTGAGATGGAGCAATGCTCCTACATCATACTCCAGAGCGGAAAAAATCATGAGCTCCTTCTCATGAGCTTTCCAACATAGTTGAAATCCACCTAGATCCCAAAATTTCCTTTGGAGCTATCTCTCGGCTCCTCTGCTTCGCCACTGCTACTGCTGCATCATCCCCACTGCCTGTGCAGGTATTTTTTCATCCAGCTTCCTCTTGCTGACCTATTATGTTTCTGACCTCAACATCGACTCTCTGATCTCCTTGATTACCTTGTCCAGTTGCTCCATCGACTGGTTCTTCTGTTGTAGGCTAGCTCGCTACACTCGCTTCTTGTCAATGGGTGAATCACACTGATTTCCCAAGACATATTCTCCCTTTGTGGTCTTAATTTTCCACTCTGCTGCAGTCTTCACCTATGTAGGCCCCTTATCACTGAACTGCTTCTCAACTACCACTTCTCCTGATAGATTTTCTCCTGCCAGTCCTTCATCTGCTAACTTAGCTTGTTGGATGTGCACACTTTGCACTACCACTCTCCTCTCAAGAGATTCTAATTATTCACACAAACCAACAAAGTCTATGTTGTTTTCTTCCTCTTATGTTGCAGGCTCCAGTGCTGCAGTAATCTCATGTTTAGCTTCCTAGCTGAGAACATCGAGCGATTCTACTGAATGCTCTTCTCCTCCCATCGGGACATACATCAATATCTGTTATGTTTCCTCCATGATAGTATCTGCTGGCTGTCCTTCTGTCACCTCTGCAACATCTGTGCTAGCCTCTCCTTGGCCACTTGGTAGGAATATCTTGAATCATCCAATGATCAAAACAATCTTCCGATCCTCCTTCTCTGTGATAGAAGTTTGTAAATTCTCATCATCTTCATTCACGTGGCTCACAACTCTGTGCGAATCTCCATATGAGTGAGGTCTCTCTCCTGCCTCCTCTTCATCTATTAATGAAATCTCCACTGACCTCATCTCTTCTCCCTTAACCACCTGGAAATCCAGGATGTCTCCTCTGCCCACCTGGTAGTCTATGAGATCCACTGATCCCTTCTCATTTCCCACCTGGAAATATACGAGACTCTTTCTAGATCTCTTTCCCTTATGACTGAGTTTTTCAGCATGCCTCAACCACCTTTTTAACATCTGTTGTTGCCTCCTAGCCAATAACTTCTAAACATGCCATCTGACTATTCTCTTCAAAGGCCATTCGTATCTCAAGTGTACCTTTGACTCCTGCTGCATCTTGAATGCAATATTCTCCATCTGCGCTCAGATTTCACTGAGCTCCTTGTCCATCATTTCTTTTCTCTTCCACGACTGAACTTCTCCTTGCCCATGCCTATGACCGTCAATGGACATCTTCACCTTCTACCTTCCCTCCTAGCAAGTCTGTTTCTCACTCTGCAACTGAGAGCATCTCCAACTCCTCCTTCGCCTGAAATCTACAGACGAGAATTTGCTCTGATACCACTCTGAGGCCAAACTCCCCCCTCTTCTCCAAAGGGCTGGCATGACCTCCTGGTCTAGGATCGTTCAAGTCACTGAATTGAATGGTTCACAAGGCTCCTGACGGAACCGATTTGACTTGACATAGGCCCTTTCTACTTCCATGGTACTCAAGATATGGTACCTATGAACCCTCTCTTAGCACTTTTCAACTCTTGCGCTGATGACCTTAGCTCTCGATGCTAGGCTCCTCCCTTGAAATGACCTCAGACTATGACTGTGGGCCAACTCTCTTCAATATCCCGCACTTCAGGACTTTCACGAGCGCCTTCCTCGATTTCTGAATTGGTGAATGCTTCAGGACCAGATCTACGGTCCTCATTCTCCTCGCGATCAATGACTATGATCGAATCATGATCTCGGGCTTCACAAGTCCCGTCTCTTCTCGATTCTGCGTTTCCAACTTATGAATCAAAGTTGTGCTGATCCTCTACCACGCATCCCTCCAAATCCAATGGCCTATATTGAGATCACTCTTCGCAACTTTGCAAAGATCCTTGTTTTGTCCCGCAAACCTTCCGAAGTTCCTTTTCCTGAACCTCTCGATCTTCTATCACCTGTCTCCTCCTTGACGATGAGTGGCTTCTCCATCTTCTAGACTCCAAAAATTCCTCGACTCCTTTGCACACTTAGCACAATTTATATTTTGAGACTTAAACAGTTCTCGAAACTCCTTCTGCACTCCTTGCAGAGTTCTGCACAGACTTCCTTTTGTGACTTTTCTCAGCTTGAGAACCTCCAAGGTTCCAAGTTCCTCTGCGATCTTCTCTTTCCCTCCTGGCAGTTTCTCTCCCTTCCTCTTGAGCTTATAAGATGAATTATCCACACCTTAGGAACATTCCTTGCGCTTGCTCAGTTCTTTGATAGCTTCTCCCTCGACTTTATGGAAAGGTTTAAGACATCTCCTTTCCTTTGTCGATTCACTTCTTGCAAAGCCTTCCTTCACCATAATGTTCAACAATTCTAGGATTCATCTACACCTTCAGTCATATAATTTCTAGGTATGCTCATGCAAGCTCAATTCCCTCCTGACATATTAATCTTGAGTATTCATTAACTCTGCGCTATGTCTCTCTCCACACAATATTTATTTTCAAGGGATGTAACCACCTTGAAATTTCTCCATGAGTCTGTAAATAAACCCAGCGTCCCCTCCTGGCAGCTTCTCTTCTAACTCCACTGAGTTCAAACACACACCCCTTGCCTTGGCTTATGGAGTTTTACAGCTCTGTGGCACACTCCTTGCACTTAGCCCAGAGAACCAGACTTAATTTAACACACTCTCGGATATAAAACTGTATCTCTATCCCTCCAGATGATTTCTAACATCCATCTACAATTCACAAACATGTAAAAGACATTCATAACACAACATCCATTGAACATAAATGTAAAATGGGAAAAACTGTCATTTTATATTAATGGTGGAATGCCAATTTACAAAGGTGGAGTCTGAGCTACAACTGAGTCTCGACTCTCCGGTTTTCTCCTCTAACCTATCTAAAATTGTCTAACAGTTCACCACCTAACCGCCTAACCTCTACTTTGCTTACAATACAAAGATTTATACAAGAGGGGCTCTGTGAGCTTCCCTCACAAGCTAACAAATGGTGTCAAATCACCACCCCTAATGCTTATCGAAAGGACGAATTACAATGATGGAAATTCTTCTCCAAATCGAACGCAGATCCATTCTGCCATCAACCTATTAATGACGACCTTATCTCCAACTTATGAGAAATCACAAATTGGCTCTTCCATCTTGTCTTCAATTAATGCCTGGATCCTGCCTTGGATTCTTGAGGCAAAAATGAGAGGATGACGCCTCTCCTTCCTTGAATGTACACCATGCGTGAAATCTAGCTGGCATGTGCGGAGATGGAGCGATGCTTCTGCAACAAGATCCTCCTAAACCTCCTCATTCATCTCCTTCTTCTCCATCAACTTCTTATTCTTCAAGTACAAGTTCCAAATCCACCACAAGAAAACATTTGCATAAACATAAACATGATATGCCTTTACTTAAGCTTGATGCGAAGTTTGAATTACCCATGTATGATGGTGAAGTCAATGCAAAGAGACTTGATAACTAGGTCAGAGAGATGGAAGTTTATTGCAGTGTGCAACAAATCAAGGATGAGGCCACTCAAATCAAATTGGCATTGCTTCAACTTGTAGGCACAACACTCATCTGGTGGCAAAGCAAGTTGCAAAATGGCAAGCAACAAGTGGGTAATGTATTTCCATCATGGCAAGTTTTTGTTTCTTCACTTAAAAAATAATTTTATCCTTTGGGTTATAAAGAGAAGGCTTTAATTGAATGGAAAGGTATTAAACTAAGAAAGGGACAAACAGTGCAAGAATACACAGATGAATTTTGTAAGATGGCATTGATGTTAGACATTTTATTACATGCCCAAGAAACTCTTATGAAGTATATAGGAGGTTTACCTACATACATTTGTAACACTGTATTTATGTTTGGACCTACTAATATTGATGAGGTTTCTATTCAAGCAACATACATTGAGGCAGGGAAAACATGAGTTGGTGTATCAGGGGAATCATCTTCAAGAAAAGAGGACAAAAGGAAGGGGAATGGAAAGAAATCAAATTCAGTGACAAGTAGGGAAGATAAGCTCTCTTGCAAGCATTGCAAGAAAGAAGGGCATGATGATGATAATTGTTGGCAATTGCATCCCGAGAAGAGACCGAAGTGGTTCAAAGAAAGGAAAGTGAGGCAAACAGATGAAACAATGACATGACCAATAGACTTGGGATCAGATTCGGGTGATGAGTCTAAAATCACAACAGTTCGTTTGACAGGTAAAATTGGGGATGGATATGATTCTAGAAGTAAATTGTTTCACATAAGGGTCATAATGAAGCATACTAAGGTCAACACATTGATGGATAGTGTATATCAATCTAACTTGATTTCAGAGGAAGTGGTTAAACAATTGTGATTAAACACTCAGATGCATCATAAACCTTACTCACTTAAATGGATAAGAAACAATCATAAATTGCACATAACAAAGCAATGCACTTTAAAGTTTGCAATTTCATCAAAATTTGTGGATGAGGTAACATGTGATGTGGTGCCACTCAATGAATGTGGAATGGTCTTAGGTCCTTATTCATATGATCACAAAACAATCTTCTACTGGGAACATAATCAATATCACTTAAACAAAGAAGGAAATGAAAATGTTGTACATGCTCATCAATTAAAATCAAATCAATCTCTTCAAACAATGGAACAATTAAGGAAGGCAACTCATGGAAGAAACACACCTATAATTATGCCAAATCAAGCAATTTATCTTAAGCAAGAACATGAGATGATTGTAGAATGGAAGTTAAATCATACTTTTCTTCAAGATAAGCTAATGTCGTGCAGGTACTACAAACATATTAGCTCCTTTGTAATCATATTTTTGATATTATCGTTGCTAATGTTTTCAACATGGATGGTAGTGGCTTCAGTAAGATGTGACAGAGTACAAGTGGCTAACAATATGCTGTCAGTTGTCATGGTTGTTTTTCAATTGATCTTGATGAGAAAGGTGCACAGGACAGAGTTTAAAGACAAAGAACAAGTGGGTTGGCCTATCCCGCACTTGATGACTGGTTAGTATCCTTTTGAAGGACCAAAAGGTCTTAGTGGGGAGGTGTGATCCAAAATGGATCTAGTAACCAAAATGGGTCTAGGAAGGCCTAAAAATCAAAGTTCTGAGAATCAGATGAAACCATCGCCATTGAGTCTGTCTCATCGCGCTGATTCCGACCATATATTTTTTTCCTCAAACGAACACCATATGAAAAAGTTATCGCATTCTGATCAAATTTTCAAATAGGTAAAAAGTCAAGTGGGTCAAAGTCAATGCTGACGTAAATAGGTATGACAGGTGACATAAACATGATGTCATGGTGACATCATCATGCTGATGTGGTGTCACTAGGAGGTGACACATGTCATTTAGTTTCAACACTTTCAGGGTGAGTTGGCACTGTACGAATTTGACACGTGTCACCATACAAATGACACGTGGCAGTCCGTATAGTGCATGGCCCAATGAAAGGTTGACATGTGGATGTACGGACAAAAACTGGGCATATGAACTGATGATGTGGTAGTGACACATGATGGGTGACTGGACTATACAACAAACGATGTGGAAGTACAACAGACTGACATGGCAGTGACACATGGTGGGTGACTGGGATGTACGACGGGTGACATGGCAGGTGACTGGGCCATTGCATCAACAGTAGGGGCCAATCCCAAGGTGACACGTGGCCCAATCATAGGGTGCCACATGGCACCCTGAATTTTCCCAAGGTTGGCTAGGTAAAAGGTTTGTTCCACCTCCAAGGGAATTGAAACCGCGACCTCCTGGCTGGGAAACAACTTAACACCAAGGCCTAACTGAATCCGTTATCTGTGTGACTTGGTTGGTAATTGGCACATTTTGTATAATTGTTGATGATGGCATGTAGTTCAGGATAATCCCCATTCGGTGGGGGCTAGCCCCGACTGACCAGGGGCCAACAACCAAAAGGGCACGTGGTAGTGTTGGAGCTTGGCCACATGGGCCATAGCCACAAAACTAGGGGTCTATTCTGGAGGGGTTAGCGCACCAATACTAGCCCTTAGACACATGGGACATCTCGCATGCGACCAGGGCTGGATTAAGGGGGCTGGGCCTGATTTTTGCCCATTTTTGGTTTTCTCAACCTTATAATAAGATTTTTTATGATTTTTAAGCCTGTTTTGGGATATTTTGTCCATTATTGGAGGATTTGGAGCCCTTTTTGAGGCCAAATCGTGGGGAGAAGTTGGGATGTTGTTGACAACTTCAAACCTATATAAAATAAAGGTTCTTGGCAGCCTTAGATAGGTTCAAAGAAGGAGAAATGCTGAGGAATTTGATAGTCAAAGCCATTTTTATGCAGGGAAGCTATTGAGGAGAGCAACTTTGCGGGCCATTTCTGGAAGCTTCGTTCATACGTTTTTAGTGCCGTCAGTTGTGTTGGGTTCTTGAGGTCTAGTAGAACATAGCCAAAATAGTTTTTAATCCATTTGACACTTTTCTGATGTATTTTTGAAGCTCTTAAGAGAAGTAAGAAAACCTCATCTACTGAGACAAAGGCCGAGAGACGTAGGCGATATTGTCGAACTCCGTTAACAACTTTGTTGTTATGGTTTGATGATTCTTGTGATTATTTACATATATGTATATATTATTATGGCTGCCATGTTACTTCATTAATTCTTCCTCTTTCTTCAATTCCTAAAAGGTTAATGAACTCATGCTTTAAAAAATTAACCATAGTCTTTAAAATATCTTTTCAGATCACTGGGAACCCCCCACAATCCTGGGGACCAACCCAAGGAGGACTGCTTCATCAACACATCAGGGAGGATCATCAAACCCCAACCTATAAGGAGGAATCCTAAATCCAAATCCTTCTAGATTACATTCTGGACAACCCTTCCCAAGGGTCCCGAATCCCACTTGGGGTCCTCAAGGCCAACCATCTTTTCCTCTCCAAGGGGAAACTCCTTACCCTCCTCAAGGTAAACCTAATTACCCTCCTCAAGGGAAAACTGGTTATCTGCCTCAAAATAGTCAAGCTAACTATCCTCCCCTGGGTTACACTGGTTATCCTCCCTAGGGCCAAATGGGTTTCCCCTATCCTTTTAATGCAGATTCTTGAAAAAATGAATCCTACTTTTGTTGGTCAAAATGAGCAGCATATGGGAGGACCTATTGGCTACAATTATCCACCACAACTAGTTTACGACCCCACTTGTGCTTTTATGCCACACCAATATAATCCTCAAGTCAATCGACAATTACCATTCTTAGACACTCTAGATCTATCGGATTTTTCAAGATTAACCAATGATCCCATATTACACTCCCCTTTTTGGCTAGTCATTCTTGCCAAATTACCTTCTGATAATCCTAAATTTGATGGCAAACCTGGTGAAGACCCTAATAACCATGTTATGAATTTTAATTTGTGGTGTTCATCAAATTCATTAATGGATGTTTCTATCTGTTTACGTCTTTTCTAGCGCACACTTATGGGTTCAACGACTAAATGGTACATTGAATTACAACGTGGAACTTTTCAAGATTTTAATTCACTTGCCATGGATTTTCTCACTCACTTCCAGTTACCTATCCGCTACGAAATTGGCACAAAACTTTTGACCTCCCTTCATCAGACCAAATTCATACATATCTCCGATCATATTCACGAATGGAGGTGATGACAATGATTGATCAAAGTGACTATTCCAGACCAATTGTTGGTGGGATGGTTTACCAAATCTCTTTTACCTCCTATTTCTCGAGATGTAGCCATGGGTGGTGTCGTTACTGAAGAGGAATCCATTTCTCGTGCCCAGTATCTGGATTTGGTCTATTCTTAATATAATACTTTGTATGAATTGATTCCAAACACTCTGTGTACATCAACTGACCCATAAAAATCATCCTCCTCTGCTCATTCAGATGGAGTTATCGATTCTGTCAAAACCTAGTCCAATTCATAGTCAACCGACACAACCAATCATTCAATCACTACCCTAGCTACCGGGTCAACTCCAATCTCATCAAACTCCACCATGACTCAAGTATCCGAAGTGAATGCAATTCAATATGCTTCTCTTCAAAAGTCAAGGGAAAAAAAAACTAAGAATAAACCTAAGAAAAACAATAATCAAACTGAAAATACAAAAACATAAGCACAACCACCTGCTAGTGACAAGCAACTGCAACAGAAAATGAAATTTCCATGTCTCATTTTTGGTGAAGATCACCACACATGAGACTGTCCCCATCAAGACAAAGTTGCTAAACTTTTTAAAGGAAATTCTCAACCGGTTGTATTGACACCTCCTTTTACAGAAGAACAGTCAATGGTTGCAAAAAATCCTGCACCTCCAACAAGAAGTAACCCAAATCACCCTCCTAACGAGGAAGCTTCATTGAGTACATAGATTTACATGTTTAATGGGGTATATTTGACCACTCATACTACGACATATGACAGACCACCAGGTAAACTCGATAAGGAAAAAGTAACTACTAGAACTATATCGGATCCACTGTCCACTTTTGTTACTCCTCTATTTGGACCACTCCAAATTGAGAAACCAAGCTTTGACTCTATTATATGTCCACCCAAGAGCACAATCCGAAAGTCGACTTTTAATCCTAACTCACTTGCTGCTCAAAACTACAATATTGTTGAATATTTGGCCCAAGCACCTTGCACTATGTCAGCTCTCAAAGTTCTACAACACTACCCTAGCCAACGTAGAAATCTCTTGGCAGCCATCAGAGCTATAGATCCCGAGTCATCCGATAATGTCACGCTCAACCTGAATAATTTTAAATCATGACTCTCTCACTAACTTTCTTTCCAAATCAACGTTGTTGTCCATAATCAACATATTCATTACATGATATTGGATGAGGGGGCATCCACATGTGTCATTTCCTTAGCTTGTTGGAAAGACCTTAAATCACCTAGTATTAATCAATATCTTACCATGTTAAGAGTATTTGATGGAAGAGGTTTCGAACCTCATGGATTATTACAATTTTTAGCCGTTCAACTTGGAGGAAAAACCGTTTCTGTAGATGTTTAAGTAGTTGATTCTCCCCTTGATTATAACTCATTGCTAGGGAGAAGTTGGTTCTATGCTATTAATTCTGTCTCTTCATCGATTTTTCAATGTGTCCAATTCCCTCATCAAGGAAAAATTGTGACCATTGATCAGTTAGATTACTTCACCCCCGATGCTTGCACTCAAACGACCAACAATATTCCTTTCTTGGGAGACTCAAAAATTACTTATGAAAGTGTCAGGGTAGGGATATTGAAAGATTCTTCGCTCATGGGTACCTTCCCTACACCTCTTCCTACAATCACGCAACACATCACAACGATTAATATGATTTCAACTATGGTACATCAATCCTTTGAATCATTTGATATATGGATCATACCTAGTCCCTTAGAGTTTGATACACTAGGTGACACTATGCCACTTAGTCCTACAGAGGCCCAATTCAATGCCATTCAGTCTGCCTCTCCTTCACTGGACAACCAACATCTACTGGTGTCTACTACATATTCATTATTGTCCTGGTTAGATTCCCTATCCTCTACTTTCGATTACATCCTACATATTTTTCCATCATATGAATCTATTAGGGAAATTATTAGTATCGAGGAGGCACCATGGGATGACAACCACCATCGTTCATCCTTTCTTCCTAGTTTGGATGAAATCGAGAAAGATATTTCCTCTATCTTTCCTAGTGATATCGTAGACTCTCCCCAATATCTGATACTCACTCAGGATACCATCTCTGAGGGGAATTTGGGAAATATCTCTCACACGATTACCGTCAACATATCCATTAAAGAAGGTATTGTGGAAAACATACAACTAGGTGCCAATTGTTCAGCTGAAGGAGTTGAAACTTATACCACCTTGTTTAAATAATTTTGCGACATCTTTGCCTAGAGCTATGAATAAATGCCAGGGGTAGATCCTTCAATCATTGTCCATGAAATCAAAACTTACCCAGGAGTTAAACCTATGAGACAGAAACTTCGCCCGGTTCATCCTAAAAAAATCACGACAATCAAGGCAGAAGTCAAAAAATTATTAAAATCTGGTTTTATTTATCCCGTCCCTCTGATCGAATGGGTTTCCAACATTGTTATAGTCACTAAGAAACAAGGTACTATTCGTGTTTGTGTCGATTATCGAGATCTTAATAAGGATTTTCCAAAGGACAATTACACTACACCCTTTATCGACCAAATTATCGATAATTGCGCCTGAAGCGTCATTTTCTCTTTTATGGATGGATTTTCTGGATATAACCAGATCGAAATTTTATTGGTTGATCAACACAAAACAAACTTCATCTACCCATGGGGGACTTTCGCTTATCATAAATTACCTTTTAGCCTTAGAAACGCTGGAGCCACTTTTCAGCGAGCTATGTTGTATGTGTTCCATGACATAAAAAATATCGTTGAACCTTATCTCGATGACTTACCAACTCACTCGACTTGTCGATTATAGCATATTGGTCACCTACGAGCCATATTTCTTCGATGTAGGTTTTACAACATATGTTCAAACCCACATAAATTCATTTTTACTGTTGAATCATGGAGACTCCTCGACTTCGTAGTTTCCAAAGATGGGATTAGGCTGGATCCCTTAAAAATCAAAGCCATTCTCTCTTTACCCCCTCCCAACAACCTTACCCAACTGTAAAGTTTGCAAAGGAAGGAAAACTTTCTTCGTCGTTTTATTTTCAATTATGCCAAAATCACTAAAGGATTCATGAGATTTCTGCAGAAAGATGCCCCTTTCATCTGGGATGCAACTGCTCAATGCTCATTTGATGATCTCAAACATGCTTTAACGAATACAACGCTTTTGCATCCACCAAATTATGTGAAAGATTATATCCGTTATTTGGCTGCCTCTACTTCCACTATTGCTATGGTGTTAGTACAAGAGGATGATGCCGACACCAAACATGTGATCTACTATTTGAGTAAGGGTCTATTAGGTCCCGAACTCCGATATTCACATGTGGAAAAGTTGGCTTTGGCAATAGTTATTTCCGTCCAAAAATCTCGCCACTATATTTTGTTACGTATTACCATGGTCATTGCAGACTCGAACCCCTTGTACCACATATTGACTCATTAAGTACTTGGGGGAAAATAGAAATGGATCATCATTCTCCAAGAATTTGATCTCTAGTTTTCCAAATCCAAGGATAAAAAATCGTTGTTTTTTGCGAAATTAATTTGTGATCTTCCCCATACTGATGAGAATATTGAGCCTAGTGATTCCCTTCCCGATGAATCCATGTTCCTCATTAGTACGTCCGATCCATGGTATGGAGACATTCTTCTCTATCTCAAAACCCAATGCTTTTAGCCTAGAATTTCACGTGATGAATGACATCGCATTAGACACCATTCAAAGCGCTACCTTATCATTGGTGACACCTTGTACCATCATGGCATTGATACTATCTTACGACGTTTCTTAACCCATGAAGAGGCTAAACAATTTTTAAATGATTGTCACCTTGGAGCTTGTGGTGGTCATCTTTCTGGGATGGCTATAGCCTAAATTTTTTTACGTGCCGATTATTTTTGGCCTTCCATAGTCAAAGATTACATTGAGGCTGTTAAAAAATTCCCACCCTATCAGATATTTCAGAAGAAAGCACGTACCCACCCAAATCCACTTCATCCAATTGTCGTTGTCGGCCCATTTTCCAAATGGGGTATCGATTTCATGTAATGTAATCCTACCTCAGCGGGGGGCACAATTATATTATCATTGTCATCAATTATTTTACTAAATGGGCTGAGGCTGTGCCTACATTCCTTAACGATGGCTGAACTGTAGCACTTTTTTTTTCAACCATATCATCGCTCAATTCCGTTTCCCTCACACTATTTTAATTGATCATGGATTCCATTTCTAGAACTAGATGATTGGTGAATTGCGCACCAAGTTAGGATTTCACCATGAAAATCCATCCCCTTACTACCCTCAGGAAAATGGACAAGTTGAAGCCATCATAAAAGTCCTAAAAACCATGCTTCAATGCATGATGGGAGTGAACAAAACCTCTTGGAATTTTCATCTCTTCTCCACACTCTAGGCTTATCACACTTCAATTAAAACCACCACTGGATTTACACCCTTCTAGTTGGTATACGTGATAGAAGTAGTATTACTGATTGAATGTGAGATTCCCTCTTTGAAACTCACCGTATAACTGCTACCCCATACTTATGCTGAAGAAGAACGATTTTTATATCTAACCAAGATGGATGAAACCCATCGCGATGTTGCTCTCATCAATGAGACATATCATAAATTCATCAAAATTCAATATGATAAGTCCATCCAACCTCGCGCTTTTGCAGAAAGAGATCTAGTCCTGGTCTATGATCAAGATCATGACAAACTTGGGGCAGAAAGTTAGAACCCTTGTGGCACGAGCCATACATCATAAAATGTGTGTTACTTAGAGGTGCCTACAAGTTAGTATATTACGATGGAATATCTCTCGGTGAGCCCTGAAATGGGCTTTACCTAAAGAATTACTATGCATAAAATATCTCGCATGTGTTCTTTGTACATTACTGTACTATATACTTTTGATATGGTGTGTCTTTTCTTTTTCATGCACGAGTCTTGCCCTAGTTGCTGATACTTTGCTTTTTTATTGAATGCACATATGACATCATCATTTCCCATCTATTTCAGTTTTGCAGATGGCGTTAGTCGACATACCCAGAAGATCGTTTATGTTGCTTGGGTCATTTACCACTCTGGTGAGTTAGCGAGTTTAGGAGGAATTTGCCTCGGATCTATGACCAATAACGTTGCATACTATCATTTTGTCATCAGACTTTCAACTGAAGCCTCTTCTGTAGGTATATCTCAATTGATTATCATCCTTGATTCTCAACTCGCGGTCCGTCAACTAAACCGTGAGTACGTCGTTCGTGACCCAGTTTTACTACTTCTCCATCTAAGGGTTCGCCATCTCGAAAGATCTTTTGAATTTATAGAATACATGCATATATTGAGAGAAGTCAATATGATTATGAATTCGTTAGCAAATTACATGTTAGATTGGTATATTGTGCATAGATAAATATTTGGGACATAAATCATATGAATAAAAAAATCACATAAAACAAAAATACAACATAAGTAGCTACCGCAAAACTCGTTTATATATAAGCTTGATAAAAAAGTTGTTTTTCAAAATACATCATCCAAAATTACATAATAGGGAAAACACGGGCCTTTTATGCCCATAGAATCATCATAAATACTAAAAGTGTCCGGAGACTCTACTCGTTCCCCTACATCACATTGTTCTTAACATAACACACTACCACTCTCGCCAGTCGTCATAGCAAATGACTGAGACCTTCAGGGACCCCAACTGTATGTATATGAAGGTGTAGGGGTACATCTCACATCCTCATGGAGGGAATGCCCATGGTCAAACCACAAAGGTTCCTCTGCACCTCTCAGAGTCCTCCTACTCCAATATCATGCTTTGTCGCCGTCTAAGCATCTCTGTGACGTCCTAATGCTGGAATCTCTATCGGATGTGACACACATTTGTCTACATGATGACAACAAAATGACTTAGATCCATCATCGTATAACCAAAAACATATAAAAACTAGAAAAAATATTGTTACAAGGTTATGATCTTTCGTACCTGATACATCCCACTATGTACCCTCGAGAAGCACTAAATCTGCACTACCCCTAAAGTCTACCCCAATACAAGGAAAATCCTCGATCACCACAAGATTCCTCCTCCACCATGCAAAGAAGTCAACAGTAAATCAAAAGGCCAAGGGTTCATTCCCCAACCTAGGGGAAAGACTAGTCCATCGCTCCATATAGGGCTCAGTCACGGGGCATGCTATCAATGCAACTGACGATTGCATCTATGGAATTCGCTCCAGGAAAAATGAGACTAAGAAGGATCCATACCCAAACTTGTTTTTCCTTCCCATTCGACATTTGGAGATCTTCTCCTTAATGTTCCTTACAAACCTTGCACTCCAGTTGAATAACCTAGGCTCCAAGCACTAAATGGAATAAGATATATGGAACTTGGAAGTGAGATGTGAACTAGTACTTCCTGTCAATTTTGTGATAGCAAAGAGGATGGATTGAAGATATAGATCCATCACTTCTTTTATGACAATCCTCCCTCCTACCAAGCGTGACCCTGGTATGCAGTACTGGGCAAGATATGCCTTTGTCGGTCATGGAGTGGACCGATGTCCAGACAAAAGAATAGGTGCTCCTCTCCTTGAGAGCACGGTTAAGAAGTATACATCATCCATGTCGATCTCAAGCATGTGTGGTACTGTTCATAATTATTTCTCGTCGTTATCCCATAACCTGATCAAATATTTGAGTAAAAGAACTTCTTTCCTCATATTTTGGAGTTTGAAGTACTTTAGCAAACCACAATTTCGTAAGGACACCATCGCTTGAGGGTATTGTAAAGCAATGGTGTCATCAAATTCATGTTCACGTTATTTAAATTCAATCATGATTAGCTACGAAGAAAACCTGCAAATCCATGAATTAATCATCAATAGCTAAGTTTTTAAAGAAAAAATTGTCTTTTTTCCAGCCTAAAAATAAATAAAAAAATTCATTTTTTTGCGCCTAACGCTCCTTAAAAAGAGATAACAGAGCGCTAGCGCTCCCCAAATGCACATACCAGGGAATTTAAATCTCAATCGACACTCCCCTCGATTGGTTGAGGGAGCGTCGATCCAGTTCGATGCTTTAGGGCTTCCCAAGGAGCCCAAACTCTTAAATTAAAGGATGAAATTCAATAAAAAACATGTAAATGAATGAGAAAGAGGAGAGAACCAACCTGATCTGGACGGATTCGCAAATGATCACCCACAACTCTTGCAATCAAATGCACGAAAATCACTCTAAAAGAGGAAAAAACTCAAAGGGAAAAGGAGAATAGTAAAACAAAGGTGAAAATGACTTTTAGCCCTAATTTGATATTTGATATGTCCAAATTTGGTCATTTTTTCCTCCTTTTCACATTTTATAAAGTTTATTTTTGGGTTTTTTTTGTCATTTTTTGAGAATCTACTAATATCTTTTGTCTAGAACAAATCGATTATGCAAGAATTTGAGCAGAGATTCTTCAATGACCTCGTAACACCAATGAGACTAGTCTTTGCTCTTTCTCATGCTCATAAATACATGAGAATGTGACCGCATATAATTTTATCACTTTTTTCAGACTCGTAAGGGTTATATGAAAAAGGAACCCCCTGGAGTTTCCTTTAATCTCTTTTCAAACTCTCTAAACATGAAAAGATTGTGAAGTGATCTTGCTTCCTTTCACACTCGTTAAAGAGTTTGAAAGGGTGTCTTTCGAGTAAAATTGTATCTCTTTTTCGGACCTCGGAGACTAAAATTATGAAAAATGACAACCCTGGAGTTGTCTTTAAGTTCTTTTCATACTCTCTAAACATGAAAAACCACTGAGTTTTCCTTCTATGGACTCTCAAAATTACACACTGAAGGGCCCATCTGGGGATGAACCCTTACTTCTTCCAGTTCGTTAAATAAAGGAAGAGGAACTTACCAAAGGTGAGTTATATCGAGCACATGTTATCCTCCTTGATCTCATTAAATAAAAAAAAGGTACTCATCTATATGGATGGGGGAAAAAAATTGAAGGAAGTGGGTCAAGTTTCTTGAAATTTTTTAAAGCATTTCTTGTAGTCTCCCTTGAACACGACACTTGTTTTAGCCTCCACATTGAACACTTGGATAATCCATTAAAAATCCACACTGAACCAATCCTATGAGTCTCTCCACTCCTTTTACCCATCCAAAGAATGCCTCAACACTCGTTGCATTATGTTTTGGTCCACTCTGAGTTTATGCTCCCAAGTCTCACATCGTGCCTCAATGTTCAAGGAAATTATTCGCCTCAAAAGTCAACCATCCACAAAGTTACCAGTTTCCATACCTGTTTCAAACCATGTTTATTTACTATATCTTATCAGCTTCATGTGAAAAGTTGTGTCTACTCATGGGGGATACGTCAATACCCTCCTTCAACGAGTCTTTTCCTGTCGACTTCAACAAATTATCCAAGAAATATACTTAGGAACACATCAATACCTTGGGACTTGCATGCCTCAATGGCATGCCTCCTTGCATTTGAAAATGGGTATTCATTAATGACCCCTGACCGACTGATTCCACAAATGTTTGACTTCAACTCATTTTTCACATTCAGTTGATTGTACTTTAAAGTACCTTGAAACCATTGACATCAATAATGATTTATCTCACACTTGTTAACAGTTTACCTTAATGACCGGTAATCAAGTGATTTCTACCATGTTCGACATCAAATCATCTATTCATATGGATGGATTTGTACTACAACAGGGTTGGGATGAAGACCCTGGGTTGAGAATTCACTCAATCTTCTTCTTTGCCCAGGCTGCGCAGGAGATATATATGATGTCACATATATCCACATTGTATTGGTCTGTGGCTATTTTTTATCATTTCGTAGCTCCATTGTGTATTTTTTGTGGCTACGATCAGTTCATGTCACAGGGGTATGGATCCACATTGTATCTTTGGTGGCCATATCCTTATTCAACATCATCATGGATCCATAGTGTATTTATTAGCGGCCATACTTTGAGTCACTTATAGTCTGAGCATAGGTATTCCTGACTTAGGAATGGAACACATATTAACATTGTTTGATGGTTGTATACAACTTCTACTAGGTTCCCCAACTCCATACCCTTGCTTCGAAGAATCTACAAAGTGTTTCGACCATCATCATTCATATTCTAACTTCACACTTAGGGGGGGAATCAGTTACACATCAAAATTCCTCACTTTGATAATGTTACATCCTCATTGTCGTAAGTGTCACACTTTTGTCTCAAGTGTCGTAAGTGTCGCATCTTGAATGACACCATGAAAGCACTTGATCTAACCCCTAAAACATGTTAGAAGAAGAAGCCCCATCATCTGATAGTCGAAACACATGTTTTTCTATGGGAATTGCTCATCTTGACAACTTTTGGGAAGATCAACGCTCCCCTGCTCATATACAGGGAGTGTTAGATCTCTTTGTCCATATTATAGGGAGCATTGTAGTGCTATGTTTCCCATTCTAAGGGAGCGCTGAGTTGGTTGAGGAAATCTTGGAAGAAATCCTATTTTCTTCTAAAGACATCAATGGATGGATTGAGTTGGTTTGGATTGAATCTAAATCCTGGGTTGCATCTAAGGGAGATATCACAACTATTGGAGTCATATCCTCAACTAATTCCAAATATTCCCAAGGTGGTTGAGACTCTCAAAAGCCTATAAATGGAGGCATTCTCATGGTGAAAAAAGAGGGAAAAAATCAACAAAGCATCGTTATTTTGATTATGGATCTTTCGAGTAAGGGCTGGACGAGGAGGAATTAGAGAGGTTGTTGCAACATCATATAAAGATTGTAATTTTCCTTTTGAATTTCTCATTAATACACTTGGCCTATTTCCTTCTAGTATGTTTTTACATGTGCTCATCTATGCTTGTCTTAATCTTCATAGATCGATTGATTTTGTCTAATCCATTAGAGTGGGGGATAGTTGTTTGTTTCTTGTTGTCCATTGCAGGTACTATTTGGAACTCGTGGATTGGAGCATCTTGGAAAAACATCGTAAGTGAGGTACATCATACTTCCCCTCCTTCTCTCTTTTTTGATGGATACAATAAATCTTTAGGAATGGTAGTGTCCAAAGGTAGTTTTCTGTCTTGGTAGAGGAGTCTGTACTCCAAGGGAAAGTTCACTTTCCCATAGGGGAATATTTACGTAACAAGGGTGGGTTCCTAAATATCACTATTAACAATGCTTTCTTCATCCCTTTGATATTAAATTGTATCTTGATTCTTGATGGAAAGATGAGAAGATTCTTCTCCACTACTCCTTACTATGATGCTTTCCTCTTCTTTATCCACGTGGCTATAGATTTCTTCTTTTGTATCAATCATAACCCTGTCACCCTCTATAAGATAAGACTTTTCACCACTGTTTTCTTGATTTTGGAGACAAACGGTCTCTTGATGCCCTTCTTCTACAAGATCTTGTTTACCACTTGCCTCATCCATTTTTTCAAGGCTTTTCAAATAGGCCTCCCATAAACCATCACCGTTTTATAAACCTAGGAAATCATGTGATAGAGGCTAATGGAAGGGAGGAGAAGGATGAACCTATTCATAGAGATCACCTTCAAGATTTTATATATAAGGCTCATAATACTTTGTTTTGATATAGTTTGAAAACAAATCGAGTGCACCCATTTTCTCTTTCACACAAATACCATGATCTTTGTTGTTATTGTTGATATCAATATATTCCATAGGAAGACCAAGACCATCCTCAATAAGTTTCTATGCAGAATATAATTCTTTTATTTCGTGAACTAGGGCAAACCAATCTATTGAATCATAATCCCAACTTTCACAAAATGCATCCCAAAATTCTGCAAAAGACAAAAACATGCTTTTTCTAAGGCTTTCATACCACATTTTTGCAGATCGACTAAGGTTTATCATAAAAGGTTCATCATGAGATCCTCATGGAAGAATTCATTTTACTTATAGAATGCAATAAAGGTAGAGATGTATTTCACAATTGAATCCCAATATCAATAGAAAAGGGGAAAGTCCCCGTCCCCTTATGTATCAATTATATGATCACAAGGAAAACTCTTCATACGTGAAAAGTCAACTGGAGCATAACATTCTGCCATCCATGGAGGGAGCTCCTCCATTTTTCTTTTTTCGTAGAACTCAAAGTAAGGCTAAAATGAAAATATAGGATGAAAAATATCTATTAAAATACCACAATGGAGTCACCAATACATACCTTACTTCTTACCTCGGAGAGAGACTTCCTGTAATGTACCTCTTTATTATGTTTGGTTCAAGTGGAGTCTCCAGATGACATCCCTACAATTTAGTTAATAAAATAACAATCTCACCAAGATGAAAAACAAGAAAACTTACCTAGATGATGTCATTGGAGAACTGGGCCAGATGACCTTTCTCCCCAACAATGACACCAAAAAATGTTACTAACCAAACTAGCAGCCTCGTCAAGGTCCCTCAAGGCACTAAGGTAGTACCACATAGGACAAGTGCCCAATGTCACTGCAATGTAAGTCCTTCCTTGTTTAATCCCAACTCCTATGCTAAAGGACGTTGGGAGGCTTCCCTAACACAATAAATTCACTCTAAAATTAGTTGACTAGTGCCTATGTGATATAGAGGTGAAGGTAGGAGTTAATTATTTAAGCCAACTAATCTGGAATGATAAATTACTAACATAAATAATGCAAACCAACAAAATAAATCCACTCAAGATTCATAAGATAAAACAACAAAAAAATGCAAAAGAGCGGTTAAATAGCCTTGAGGTAGAGATAAATGTAGAGACAAAATCCCCAAGGGTTCACTAGCTAACAAAGATGAAATTTTAAGAGCAAGCTAGGATAAATATTTTTGGTTTTTTGTATTTTATGATTTTTATGATTTTTAAGTTTTTAAAGCGGAAAAAATAAGAAGAGATTGTTTGTGTTTTAAAATAAAGCTGGTTAAAGTAGTGAGGCTTACCTTGGCCTTACTCTTACCTCTAGAGCGTCAGATTGTGATCACAACCTACTTATGATCATTAAATTAGACCACTTATATCATCTCTATTTTTAACGGTCTCCATTAATTTTTCGTGCTCAAAATTATATAGGAAGTGTCATACTTTTGGTGAGTGTTTTTAGGACATTATTGTAGCTAGAGTTTTGTGTCAATGACTGAGTTTGTAATGTTGTATATCGATGCACCTCTTACATAATCCTGAAACACATAGCCACCCTTGTTTCTTGTGTTAAGAATTCACCTTTAACAATCATGGACCTTCATGTTCAATCACTGATATATTGAGTTTTTTCTTTCCCTCTGGAAAACATTCCAACCAATAATTAGTGCTCCGTCCATTAACTTTTAGAGAAACCGATGCATACATGTGCCCCACAAAAATGAAATGTGCGGTACATGAAATTATTTAACACAATTGAGATGCATTTAATATGAGTGAAATTTGTTCTAATAATTTCCAACATGACAATACCTGGTTATACAAGATCTAAAATATGATCACAATATGGTGAAATAAATGATTGGTCCTCCTCTATTAGGGTTAATTCACTTATTAGACTCTAATCAATGGAAAATGATACATGATCTCATATATCAACCCAATCTTTTGAGTCACACTCACCCCATTAATGACTATTACATGGGCCATACAAGCAAGAAATATTTCTTGTTCATGTTTCAAATACAAGGCTTTATGAGCTTTGAACCAAAATGGAATCCATGAGTGCCATGCATTGTGTTGCAATGATAGCCATGTGATTGATCTACATCAACTACCTCCCAAATAAATCTTTGCATGTGTTTTCCTTATTGATTTATCTTGCCTTCTTATTCCCTCTACCATTATTGACATACACCATTTGACTATAAATTTTGCATCTAAAATAGTGGAATTTGTCATAAATTAAATGTGCTTAAACTCCTACCTACATAGACAATTTTTTATGGACACGCCAAGTTCATCATCATGCCTTTATTTCCCATACCCAAACTCAAAATAGTTCCAAATATGTGACACTTTGATTTTTATGCAATGAACACAACAATTGAAATACATATGAATTTTAGAATTGCCTTGCACAATCGTTAGACCAAATCCAATGTTGATCAATCCATATATTTTTCTCCTTTAAGTGACTGTAGAAAAAATGAAAGCAATGTTTTACATGATGGAAGTCATGGCGGCTATCATCACTTATCACTACAACAAAATCGTGCCATTTTAGCTTCCATTTATCTTTTTAGTGATTTTTTTGTAGTTTTAATGAAAAGTTGATGCTATTTTAGGGGAAGGAAGCAAAATTGACGTTATGTCACGAGTTATTGCTAAAATCAACTCTGCTTGCATCATATTTAACATTGAATTTCTTGAGTAACTAAATAAAAGTGGGGATACTTTACAAAAATAAATTTAAGAAAGATCAAGAGGTAAAATAAACCACTTGTCTCATTGCACATGAGTATGAGGTTTTTTTTTTTTGTTATTTTAATTAAACCATATTATTTTCCTTCATAAAATGTCCTCAAAACTCTACTCCCTCATTATTTTATAACTTCCTCTCTTTCTCTTATCCTACCTTATCCTTTCTCTTTTAGGGTTTCCTATCTTAGGGCCTCATTCTCATGGAGGATAGGGTTTTAGTTTCATGGAGAAACGTCCATGAGGAAGACAATGGATCCTCCCTTCCATTCTCCTACTTCCTTCCTCTTTTACTTTACTTTTCCTTTATTGATTTGATAATGTTTATTTTTATTTTCTTGTTGTAGGTTTAAGGTTTCATACATGGAGGCTAAGGTTTCATGGAGGAACATCCACTATAAAGGTAATAGCTTCTCCCTTCCCTTCTCATCCTTCCTCTTTTTTTTTTTTTTTTT
>ML799127.1:162287-195384 GCA_009831015.1 Picea engelmannii | reverse complement strand
CTTAATTTATTTGTTTGTTAATTTTTATTTTTCTTTTTTTGTTGCAAATTTAGGGTTTCATGCATGTAACATAAGGTTTCATGGAGGAATCTCCATGAGGATGATTATGGCTTCTCCCTTTCCTTCTCCTTCCTTCCTCTTTTACTTCCTTTGTTGACTTGCTAATGTTTAGTGTTGTTTTGTTGTTGCAAGTATAATGGAGAAAGAAGAAAAAAATGACATCTTGGTGGATTTGTTTAATGCACAAATTCAGTTTATGGGTGTGGCTTAAGAAAGGTCCTTGCATTATCATAAGTAGATCCATGTTCAATTCCTGGCACCCATCTATCTCTCATTGCTTACTTTTCCCTTACTATTAGAAGTTCATATCTATCTTAGATATGCATTAATAACTTGTTTGCATGCATACGTTAGGCTAGTTTTGATTCAGATCTACACTTTTAATTGAATATTTTTGGGAATGAAACTCAAGTAGAGTTTTTTCCTCTTGGCAAGTGATTTGGGTTCAAATGCTAGAATTCCCTTACCATTTTCCATTTCTATTTCCTTAAATTTCAATTTGTACTAGGTTAGTATAGTTCTAGTTTAGATCTACACTTTTAATGGAAAATTTTTGTGGGAATGTAGCTCAAGTAGAGCTCCTACCTTTTGACAAGTGATGTGGGTTCAAATCCAATCATTCCCTTACCATTTTTTGTTTTTGTTTTTCATTTTTTTACCATTTTTTTGTTTTTATTTCCATAAATTTTAATTTACAAAGAGTCAGTGCTAAACCTCACACTAAACGTCACACTAAACCCAACACTAAATTTGAAGCTAAACTTGGCACGAAATTTGGCACTAAACCTAGTGCTAAATACAAAAAGTAGTTTAATGTTAGCTTCTACGCAGGGAAAACGCTCCAATTTGAAGAAAAAAATGCATTGCAATTCAATGCTATACTTGACGCCAATGACTTGTTTTGTTGTAATGTATATATAAGTGATAATCCTTCGATATTAACTATTTTTCTTTATTGCTACTCAAACCAGGCTTGCATGTGATATGGACCATTATATCGACATACTTTCAATGATGATATTGCCTTTGAATCTCATTTTATGACTAGAGGTGTAGTTATCAACAAAATCCACCACTAGAAGTATAGTATCGATGGAAAGGTATATCTATGTATTCTAAATAGTTCATCATATCATCAAGCCACATGGACATGAAGAACACATTATTTAGTCTTTTCAAAAATTTCCTCCTTGATGAAATTGTAGACTTGTACTTGGTGGCACAAAAATTAAAGCTTAAGCTAGCTGTAACATTAAATAACCTATCAATTTTTTAAGTGTAATTTGAAAGATAAGATTATAAGGACATATCATTGACCCTAGATGCCACTAATTGAATATTTTGTTTTTGTTTCCCATTTTTTATTTCATAAGCTCTACATGTCAACCATAATCCTTCAGAGTTTGCAGTCTTCACTCTCATGCATGCACTCATTCAATAATGACATTCTACCATACCTATGGCACATCTCATTTAAACAAGATTTTGCAAGATAGAATTTTCCATCAAGCCTTGTACACATAACGTTATGGTTAAAGAATCTTGATGATGTCAATGATAGTATTGTCGAGCATTCATGCACATGTTTAGTATGCAAAACATGATGTATGTACATATATGTGTCATAATACTAACCAAAATCTATGTGGTATATACAACATGTATTATTGATTGTGTTTATTCTTTTATACCAAGGATTGCATTTTTTTGAAATATGTTTGGCCCAAGTTCAACCTTTTGTTCTCATTCTTGAATCTTTCATAGAATTATGTTTATGTCATATCAAGAAAGTGTTTAAGGTGGGGTTCATGGTTCCTATAACCCCTTCTCAATTTAAGTGTTTCCTTTTAGTTGGAAGAGGGCTTGGTGTTCTCATGCCAAAATTTTGCACTAATCCCTTCACTAGTACAAAATGAGTAATTTGTTACTAAAAAACAACTAAAATCAGATATATGTGACTATTTTTTAGTCAATGACTAATAACAACAAATTTGCATTCTCTTTCCCCCGACGAACTTTTAGTTGTTGTTCACTTAGTCATTAATTAGCTGACTTGATTCATCATCTTGTAATATATTTACTCGTTTATTTGGTCATTATTTTCCACCATTTTGTAGTACATTTACTTGTTTATTTATTCATTGAGTGTCACCATTTTGTAGTATATTTACTCATTTATTTGGTCATTGATTGTCACCATTTTGTGGTACATTTACTCGTTTAATTAGTCATTAAATGTTGTCATCTTGTAGCATATTTTTTTTTATCATTTTCACTCATATATTTAGTCGCGTTATAAAGCACTATGTAAATAGTATAATCCTAGTCCCTTATAACACGACTAAAATAATAGAAGTATCTTTGGTTTAGTAGTTTCATATTCATTATATTTATTACTAATTTACCAATTTTATATTCATTTTATTTTCTTTCATCATTATTATTCAATATAAATTAATATGATGTGAATAGTTTAAAAAAATGTCATACAATGTTGATGATGATCTAATATCAAGGAAATAGATTATATATACAATTATATACTTAAACAATACATACATATTTCATATTTGCAATTGAATTAGTGGAAAAAAATTAAATTTATATAAACATGTAAACTTGCATCATTAATTAATAATACTATACAAACATATATATTTGAACCACATAAATATTATATATAAAAAATTATGAAAAGTTGAGTACTATCACTATACATTTGAGTTTCCAGCTGAATATCCACTAATACATGATGATCATTGATTATCTAGTCCATGACAAAAAATATCTCCATTATACTCTCAACAACATGAAGCTTTGGGACAAGTACATGAAAAACATCTACACCAATGAATTTTCCAAGTATTTCAATGACTACTCACGAGTTAAACTTCCTTCCTTCAAACCTCCCCATGATGGTAACCATAGGTCAGGGAATTTCAATAGGTGGATTCTCCTTCTCCATCGTTGTAGTCATAGCCTTGTAGGAAAGGTTGTGGACTATAGACATGCAAAACAATATGGATCCAAAGTGACACTTCGTAGTAAGACTTCTTGAAAGATACCCTCTTGGAGGATCAAACTTGATAGCGTGTTTTACAAAAGATAGATTTTAACAAGTTTTTAGAACATTATGGATTATAGTTATTTTTAACCAAAAAAATAATGATAAAATTAACTTTGTAATAAATGTTGGGCATAGATTAGGCCTTAGACCTATAGAACACAAAAACACCCACTGAGCATAAGTGTTAACTATTGGGTACAAATGAGACCATAAAATCTTCTAGTGGGTATAAACTTAGACCTTAAAATTGCAAATTAGATTCTTGGTTACAATAAATGCAATTTGGAATGATGTATCACAATCTTGTCCATGCATAGATGATATGGCCATAAGGTCACAGGACATGACATATGTAGTCAATATAAAAAATATAAGTACTAGCAAATGAAATAGGAAAAAACAAACCTATTTAACAATCTTCTAGCATATAAAAGGAACTATTTGCCTAATGGGCATTGATACCTAAAATATGGCTCTCTAAACCTGTATATACATGTACATCCAAGTTACACGGTTTCAAAATTCAAATAGGAAGCATATAAACTTAACATCTTTACTAAGAATTCACAACACAAATACATGAAATAGGAAATAATATGTTCTTATGAAAACCAACCCTTGCAAAAACATTCAACACCAAACATGTGACATACACCTATGCCTTCATCATTTGAACTTTCTATCCCACGTGTTACATATAAAGCTCACAAAAAATTTCCCCACGATCTATTACAACCCTTTGGCATTTTCTCATACAATTCTCTGCATAGATCAACATATACAAGAAGCAAATCTAGACAAGAACCCACTAAGGAGGCATACATATATTTAAATATTTTTTTTAGAAATGAGCTTTTGACATGTGCACCTCACCACCAAGTTACCAAAGTGTTGTTTCATTTTGTGACAATTTTGAAACAAAACCCACAATGATAGTATCAAGAATTTGAAGAGTACATAAAAACGATTGAACTCAACATGATCAAGAAAATTCCCTATCAGAGTAAGTCCTTGAACTATAAAAAATGTAGTATGCAACAATCATCATTATAAGACAGTACATGTTATTAGGAATTGATGGTAACTCACCAAGAGCACAAAGTGATGGGTTTGTGGCATGACACCATTGTACAATGTTGCTGGTAAAATGTATAGATGTTGATGAATTCATCCCATGCAATTTTGTTTTTCAAACAATGTCATTAACTACATCATTTCTTGAGATCTACCATCAATACCTAATCAGTTCTATGGTTTACCACATGGAAAAATACTAAACCGGTCGGTGTAAAATACCTGTCACTTGCAAGTGGACCACACTGAAAGTATACATGCCTAACTCCATGAAAAGTAGCATAAATAAACATAGTGAATTATGTTATGAAGATATTCAATGATCAATGGTGGATTAAGTTATCAATGATGCTACAAGTTCTTGTGAATTTTACATGCCGACTTCTTAACCAAAAAATCTACGAAGGAATATTTCCAAAGCAAATTCTAGGATGAAGCAATGCCTCCCTAATGCAAATTCTCGGGGTGACAATCAATACTCAATCCCTACTTAAAATGGTTAGGATGAGGTTGATGAAACTCAAAGATAGATGGAAATCAACTTGGAACACTAATGAATAAGGGTTCCATCAAAACACATTAATGGGATTCGGTGAACTGATATGAAACATAATGGTAAATACAATGGCTTCCACACATCTATATATCTTGGTTTGTATCTCGATTCATCACATTATCAAAATGTAGGTCTAGATATCCGGAAAGTATTGCAAGCCAATATAGAATGAGTTGCAAACTAAATGTTAAAACCTTTGACAACAATAACATTTTGATAGTAGCAGTTCAATGTAGAACTTATTCCTCTTCTATAGAGTCCTAGTATAGAGTTTCATCCTAACTCTTTTTTATATATTACAAATAGATGAAGATATTGTTTCCCTTTTTGAGCTACTTCCTCCATATTGATATCAACATTCTTTTAAATATATGGCCATCAAAATGCATGTTCAGGGTGCAAAGAATCTCAAACCAAAATATCTTGATCTGGAGATTCGTGGAACAAATAGAAACTTGATTCATATGAAACTGTGGATGATCACATTGGCACTGATGCCCATATCATAAACTCAGGAATGTGAAACTTGGACTTCTATCATATTGCCAATACACATTGTAATTCAATTTATATTAACTAATATGTATGGTGAGAAAATAACATAAATGTCTATACAAGAGATTATGAATTATTACAAATCCTCATATAGCATAGTTATCTACTCTACAATGAGCCTTGCATGTAGGAAGTAAAATAAACTGCTTACCTCAAGTGTCGTCTTCTTCAATTTATTCAATGCAAAATATTGATTTAATTGGGACAATACACTTGGATCCAAAGATTGATTTGGAGCAACAACATCTTTACATATCCATGGATGACCTAGCATGCACCATAAGCTTAAGCTATAAATACTTGTGACATTAAATGATGAGATCTACCAAAACCTTAAATTATATTATGACATGTTTTGCAAAACAAGTTCCTTCATAGTTTGTTTACTTAGTCAATATTGAAATTTATGAATTCCCTAATGATGCAATGTAACTTTCAAGCATTATTATTATTATTATTATTATTATTATTTTATAATTATAATATTCTTATTGATGGGTGGGCTAGGAGAGGTGATGTATGGAAGTAGTGGATTTGATGCAAAAAATAATTCAAGATGGAACCTCACTTGATATCCATACATAAACATCATTTTATCTATGAATGTATCATGACCGGAGATATGAATAGAGAAATAGTTGCACTTGAAAAAAATGGAAATTTTGGGTATGAAGTCTATATAAAAACACATACAAGTTTAATCCATCGATGGGCACTAGCTTCTTATTGAGAGAAAAAATCAAGTTGCTTCAAATATATGAAACAAGTAGGATTGGAGCTTGACCAAGAAATATATCATTTCTTGATGACATCATTATTGTCAAGGGTTACTATTACTAAAAATTATCCATACATAGATACCCCGAGAATTAGAAAATATATGTTGGATCTTGGATTCTGTGTAGACTTCGAGACTGCCATTCATTGAGGAAAGATGGTGTTGTTTTTCCTATAGTATATTTTAGTGTAGGCTTGAAAGAAAACAAAATAGAAGAGTATGAGGGTTTTGTTGGCATGTCCCTCTAGCATATTTTCATGCCCAAACTTGTCCCTATAGAAAACCTTACATCTATATTTCTAATAGTAGTTTTTCATTCCCGATAGCCTCTTCCTGTAGCTTGTTTTCAATTGTAAAAGGCTATCTACCTCACTAATTTTAGACTTGTTTTAACTCTCAAAACAAAGTCATATTTATCAATTCTTTGGATAGAAGCATATTGAGTGATTGATAAGAGGTTACACTGAGTTTTAATATCCTTTAATGCTAGAGAAGAGTGCACCTAAGACTTGGAACAACACATCATCTTGAGAATTTCAAGATAATGAACATTATATGCTAACAATGGCGAAAATGATACTATGTGAAATGATATATGTTTGTTTGTTATCCAATTGATATAATAGTTTATATAGAGAATTTATGGAACATGACAAAAAAATGCAACTAACCTAAAAGTTATCAACTATGAAACTCCCTGGGAAAAAAACACTAGTAAGGTAATTATTTTTGAGTTGTAGTAATACTAAAAATATTAAGGCTTTTCCAAGTTTTGAGGCAAGACCATTTTGCTATTCTACCTACAAAATCCGTTGATAATGTAGACTTGTACCATGGCCTTTTGATGTAGACTTACTAGGTCCAAATTCCTCTTTTTGGAGGGTTATCAAACGACCCCATTGACAACTTCAAACTCAGACTTCCCTTTTTCCTTGAATCAACTTCAAATCCTTTGTTAACAGAGTCATAAACTACTATGTTCACGCACCAACGAACAAGTTACTTCAAGGGCCTTCTTCTCCCTTTGTTGCTAAGCCTTTACTCCCAGACGACCAAGCGCTCGTCCTTGGGCCAAGGCCATCATCGTCGAAAGTTTCATATTAAGGAACTGTCCCGACCTAGTCATCTTGACGATCTCTTATTCCCGATGATATATATATCATCGTCAGTGTTGTATCCGTTATGGAGAAATCACAATGTCCAACAGTCCCGACCTAAAAAAAACAATATCATCATCAGTGCTTTTACCAGGGACAAATGCACATACACTAACTACCCCGACGATTTATCAGACTCGAAAAAATGGGACCTTCTTCCTCCATTATGGATCGTCGATCAAGATTAATAGGAACTTAATCACACCGTTGATTTGATTCAACCTCGCCAATCTCCCTTTATCTATCCACCATCAATATTCTCCTCTGGTTTAATCCTCATTGTTAATTTATTCTGACTTTCTCATCTCATCATCATCGACCCACTTCTCGTCAGCACGGTTACTAAACATGCGATTGTCAACGATCACATGGTTACCAATGTCGATGATCCTAGAATTGTCATCGTCAACAACTCTAGTGTGGCCATTTTTATGAGAAATCTTACCTTGCAGATAGGTTAAGCTCCCCTTTGGACCAAGACCCCTTATTTGGTCCAAAGATAGAATTAAACAGATGGTTTCTACTTTCTTTATAGATATAGTTCATAACCAATCAAAATGACAAAGAGAAAGAATGTGACGTAACTTGTTTCGATGTTTTTCCTTGTTGCTCCAAGCTTAAGGCTTGATATCCAAGCTCCTTAGCACAAGTCGGGACCTATTATGAACAAAAAATAGATCCTTTATCCTACTCTATGTGATTATATAAAACATATCTATCTATACCCAATTTAACTTAAGCATAAACTTACAATGAACAACATAATGAAAGGAATATGCCAAGTTAATATTAATGGAAAGCCAAAATAAGGCACTTACAAATCAAGTTGATGTCATTGCAATATTCTCTAATATATCCTCATCCAATCTTTACATGAAAATGTTCAGATCAAAATGTTGATACTTCAATGAATTCTTTCTTCGAGGATCAAAGGTTTGACACCTAAAATCTCCCCTCTTTCAACATGGAAATGCCTTCAATTTATAGGATTGAGAGGCTTAACCACCATGAGATAATAAGGTAAGTGGTTGAGGATATAGATCCATGAGTTGGGATTTGATCCTAATATATTTCCATAGGATAGGATTCAACCCAAAATAACCTCATCTCTTTAGAGTTGTCCCTTAAGAAAAGGCATGATTCGCCATATTTTCCTCTAATCAAATTGGCACTCCCATTGAGTTTGAGACAGAGCGCCAGTGTAACTCCCTAAATAACACCAAGGGGGTGCCACCCTATGAAGTGGAGCTCCCCCAACATGGCCATGGGGTGCCACCCTTCATAAATGCTTAAAAAATGGTCAAATTTCCAAGTGAAAAGCCTGTTTCTGGCCTTGAAATGATGGGTTTCTTCCTCCAATATGACTTAGGGGTCATGGAAAATGTCTTTCACAGTGTCAACAAGTTGTGACACATAGAAAATTGCATGTGACAGTTAGTAAGGTTCATATGGCACTTGAAAAAGTGCATGGGACACTTAGTAAGGTGCATACGATACTTTGCGACATTTATGTGTAGCATTTTGATGTGTAACAGTCGTTGTCTCTCCCACTCAGCTTTAACTTTATTGTTGGTGATTGTGAATCATCGACATAACTCCTTCATGAGGTTTGGGTCTTGATCCATTGATTCCCGATGATCAAATTATGATCGTTGATTCTGGGAAGGGGATTGCCCCGATCTAATCTACAATGTCTAGTCAACTATAAACATAAACACAAGGATTTTAATGGATTTCGTTCAACTATGGAACATGACTCTGTGCATGATCTACTGCATTGAAAATTGAAATCTTTGTCACTCGTTCAAGACAAATTATGAACCAGATTCAATTACACACGCATGACAAACCACAGTAGCACACAAAATTAGTAGTTTTATTATTTTTTTTGTAGGGAATTAGACTAATACAAAAATATGAGCTCCGTTCCTTTTGGTCTCTCAGACCTATGAAAAATGCACACTCTCACACTCTCCACTCCTGCTAAAATTTTTCCCATTACAAAACACTCAATATATTCTAGAGTTCTTGGGTAGCTCACAAACCAACAAATCCCAAGGTATCTCAACAAACCTCAAATCTAGAAACTATTCCTAAAATTTAGCTACAAACCGACACCTATCAAAACGACTCAATGTACGACAACTTCTAAGATGTATTCTAGAGATATGATAATTAAACATTACAAATAAAATGGAAAATTAGGGTACCAACTCCCTTGGTCAATGTTTGTGACCCTTGGGGTCAATCTTGAAATAAACTTGGTTGAAGCTCCTGCATCAGATTCTCATGGAAGAAAACATTCATGGACTCATGTCCATGAGGTATTTAACTCATTTTCCATGTTTCTGAATCTTTGCAACACTCATCCAAGTTAGATCTTATGTTGGAAGATCTTTCCATTTCACCAAATACTCATAGTAATCACGATTCTTGGTTTGTTTGACAATCTTTTGGTCAAGAATCTTCTCCATCTACAACTATTTTGTTGTAGATAACTGCTTCATCCACTAAACTTCATCTTGAGCATCCTCATCCTTTGCTTCAAGTTATTTGTAAGGATATAAATCTGCAACATTGAATACTGGTGAAATTCCAATATCAGGTGATAACTCAATCTCATAGGCATTAGCTAAAAATTTCCTCAAAATCTTGCAAGGTCCTATCTTCTTTAACTTTGATTTGTTATATTCTTTCCTTGGGAATATCTCTCTCCTCAAATGTATCAAAAATTGATCCCCAATTTCAAAATTAATCTCTCTTCTCTTCTGGTCTACTCTTTTCTTGTACCTCTTACTATTGTCCTGTAGCTGCCCCTTGACCTTCTCATGCAATATTTGCATAGCTATAGCAAAATTCTCTGCATCATCACTCCTTATTTCTATTTTTCCCAGATCTCTGAGTTCATAAATTCCTCTTGGGTGCATACCATACACTATTTGAAATAGATTTTCCCCTGTACTTCTATTAGGTGAGTCATTGTAAGCAAACTCAGCTTGTGCAAGAACTTGATCCCACTAACTTCTATGCTCACTTACCAAACTCCTCAGTAAGTTTCCCAAGCTCCAGTTTACCACTTCTATCTGCCCATCAGTTTGTGGGTGATAGGATGAATTGAAAGAAATGTTTTTTCCAATCTTCTTCCACAACTTCCTCCAGAAATGTCCAACAAATTTAGTGTCTCTATATGAAACTATACTTCTAGGTAACCCATGCAATCTTACAATTTCTTTAAAAAACAAATTTACTATATGGGTTTGATCTGGATTTTAAGAGCAGGACAAAATGAATACATGTTATTATCAAAATATTCTTAACATATAGTACAAAAATATACAGTAAAACTGGTTTCTATTCAATAAGGAAATAAGTTGAAACTGTAAAATGCAGTGGAAAACAAGCTTGCTAGAACGATGGCGGCTTATCTCTGAGAAGAGATGTGACAGTTGCGCTCATTCGCAAGAAGATAATTACAATGAGGCTCCGAAGGCCTTTTTACAATAAATAGGAATGTCAAAAACCCTAGACATACAAAAACCTAACCCTAGCAAATGAAGTGCCAAAAGTCATGTGGGCCCCGTTTGGGTAAGTTAGTACATCAACTTCCTGGGGTTGTAACTTTTGCATACGATCTCCGTTTTAGGTGCACAATAGCCTGTTGGAAAGGTATATCCAAGGAATACACATGTTGCCTTCAAATTGTGACTTTATCATAAGGTTGACTACGACAATCCCTAAAAACATTGTTTAGGGCCTCAAAACAACCCCGTAAGTCAGGGACCTGGAAACTAGGAAAAAACTGCCAAACTGGAAAACCGCCAAAATGAGCCAATTGGAATAGGTGGGAGGCCACTGACACCCATATGGAATAATCCTCCCCCATTAGGAAGCAATGGTATCCATTGCGTTGAGTTCCCCCATCAGATGAGGAAATTTCTACTGAATTTGGCCCCGGGTGAGCCACTTGCCTTGGTGTAGGAGCTTCCCTGCTTTGACAACTCGATAAAGCTGGATCCTTTGCTGGAAAGTGCCCTTGACCTGTTTGTCCACAATCTAATAATTGGATTCCTTTTGTATGCATTCGAGGTTGAGCTCTGTTGGTGTCAAATGTTTTTCTATCTCTAAGGTGTCCAATAATGGTGGGAAATAAGGTCGAATGAGATCCACGTTGAACACTTGGTGCATGCCAAGGAAAGGAGGAATGTTGAGCTCAAAAGCATTATCACCCACAACCTTGGTGATGGTGTATGACCCATAACTGAGTGGGTGAAGCTTCTGATGGGGTCTTGTAACACATTCTTTTTGCAAGTGCAACCAAACTTTTTCCGCCACCTGAAACTTATGTGGCACCCAATGTTGATCATGGCACTGCTTATACTTGTCAGTGGACTTTTGTAGGATATCCTGAACCTATTGGAGGATGTGCTAGATCCACTCAATGAAACATGTGGCTTTGTCAACTTCAGTTGGAGTAGGAGATGAGTTGACTGAGGTGACCAGAAGGGGTAGTGCAACATCTATGGGACCCAATGGTTGGAATCCCAACCCCACCTAAAAGGGGTTGTGTCTGGTTGAGCTATGCAGAGCTCGGTTTTAGCTATGCTGAACATAGGGAAGACTCTCATCCCATGTGTGAGGGTGATTGGAATTATACACGTGCAAGATATGCAAGATCATTTCATTTAATACCTCGGTTTGTCCATTTGTTTGGGGGTGGAAGGCCGTGGATTTGGTGATCTTGGTGTCCAGCAGTGACCAGAGGCTCGACCAGAATGTGATGAGAAATTGACTGTCCTAATATGAGACAATGATTTGTGGGATTCCAAAATGTACCCAGACTTGTTCAAAGAAGAGCTTAGCAATGGCCTCTACTGTGATGCTCTTCTTGTAGGCGACCAAAATCGTCGTATTAGAAAAGCAATCAACAACCAAAAAAACAAAGTCATTTCCATGCTTGGTTGATGGGAGGCCTAACATGTAGTCCATTAAGATGGATTTACATGGCCTGTTAGGAGTAGGAAGAGGGGTGTACATGCCCTGTTTCTTAGTGGTCGGTTTGGCAATAACACAGGCAGTGCAGGACCTGATATACTTGTTGACCTCCTATCGAAGTTTCGGCCAGTAGAAATGTTTCTGCAACATCCCCACTGTCTTTTCAACACCGAAGTGTCCTACCACCCGACTGTAGTGGGCTTCCCAGATTAGCATCATTCGCTCGCTTGATGGAAGACAGATATGGCCCAGACGACACAACAACCGGTCCTGAAGATGGAAATTAGCGACAATTGCATTTGCGCCCAACATTTGGTAGGTGGTGGTGAAGTTTGGGTCTGTCTCATAGAGTTGGGGCCATCCAGAGGTCTCATGGATGCAAGATTCTATCACTGTGGTGAGATCTGTGACTAGCAGTCTGCTGAGGCAATCAACGATGTGGTTGGTGATTCCTGTTTAATACTTGATGTTGAGGTTGAATTGTTGGAAGTATGTGGACCACTTCTGATGGCGATCATTCTACAATTTTTCTTGTGTCTTCATTAACTGCAGTGGCTTACGATCAGTGTGGATGAGTGTCTCGTTCCCAAGAATGTAATGTCTCCACTAGCGACAGGATTACACAATGGAGTACATTTCTTTTTCGTAAGTAGGGTACTTACGGACAACATCTGATAGTGTCTCACTATGATAGGCCACAGTATGGCCATGCTGAGTAAGAATGACGCCCACAACATAGTCTAAAGCATTCGTCTTGATCTCAAAGGGTTGTTGCAGGTTCGATAGTGAAAGTACTGGGGCTAAGGACAAGAGTTGCTTCAAATCATCGAACTCTTGTTGTTGGGACCAATCCCACACAAATTTATCCTTACCACCACCCCTGGTTACTTGGTTGAGGGCCCATGCAATATGGGATAATCCCAACACGAACCTGTCGTAGAATTTGGCCAGGCCCAAGGAGCTCTGAATCTCAGTCAGTGTGGTTTGGGTTGGCCAGTCATGACTGAATTGGATCTTGGTTGTATCCACATGTATGCCATGTTGATCAATGATGTATCCCAGGTAATGCACCTGTCCATGTCGAAGGAGCATTTTTCCAATTTGGTGTATAGCTTGTGGTGTCGCAGAGTGTGCAGAACCTGCTAAATATGCTGCAAGTGTTCTTCCCAAGTCTTGTTGTAAATGAGGATGTCATGCATATACACCACACAAAAGTATTGGTGAATGGTTGCAGGATATCATCCATCATCCTCATGAAAGTGGTTGGAACATTTGTCAAATCAAAGGGCATGACCAACCATTCGAAAAGACCTTCCTTTGAATTGAAGGCGATCTTCCATACATTTGTTTGTTCTATCAGGACCTAGTGCTAGCCAGACTTTAGATCAATCTTACTGAAGTATTTGGACCTTGTGAGTTAATCAAGGAGGTCGTCAATTCAAGGAATCGGGTACCGGTTTTTTACTATGATTTTATTCAGGGCCCGGTAATCAATGAAGAGTCACCAAGTTCCATCTTTCTTCTGTACCAACACGATTGGGCTTCCACAAGGTGATGAGATGGGACATATGTGCCCCTTGTGGAGCAATTTTTTGATATGTCACTTGATCTCCTCATTCTATAACAGAGAGCAGTGGTAGATTGACCCATTGGGCAGCGGTGCATTGGGGGTCAGATCGATGGGGTGCTTAACCTGACAGTGCAGAGGTACCCCAATAGGTGAGGATAAGATATCTGAGTATTCTTCCATGAACTTATCCACTTGCTTCTGCTATGTGGAGAGGTCGGCCGTGGAGACCTTGGATGTGGTTGTGATATTTTGTTCATTGTGAGAGAGAATAATGAATAAGACAAACTTCCTCATCTGAGATATGACCTTCCTACATTGCTTGGAAGAGATCAAGGAAATATCACTAGGTGGGACTGCCTTAGGTATCCTGTGCAATTTCTTGTTCAAAGTAATAATAACACTGTGAAGCCTAGAATCATATAGAGCATGACGTTTCCATAAATATGGTTGGCCCAAAAGAACATTACAAACTTCAAGAGGGGAAACATCACACAATACCTCTTCTTTGAAGGGCTTGATGTTGTATGACATGCGACATTGTTGGCTAACGTGGATGTCGTTTCCTTGGCAGAGTCATCCGATGGTGTAGGGTTGTATATGCGGCATTGTTGGCAGGGTGAGTCGCTTGAAAACCTCTACTAAGATGAGGTTCTTTTGTCTACCGCTATCAATGATGAAGTGTAGTGGGGTACCCTCTGCCCCACATCTGTGAATGAAAAACGCGTTCGCATTCCTCTGGCTCATCTGGTTCACTAGGATAGAGCTTGGTGGTAGCAACAATAGCACTGGGTTCTATGTGAATGATCTGTCTCCCTCTTTCTGGTTATGACTCAGAGTCAGATCCCACATCTGATTCATAGGATTTCATCTTAGCCACCAGTGACTACTTTGAGCGGCAATCAATAGTGTTATGCCAAGGGCTCTTATGGAAGTCACACCACTTCCTGGTATCTTTCTTTGTCTTTCCAGTGTCCTTATTTGCTTGTGGCTTGGACTGGTTGTCCATATTTTCTTTGTCCTTTGTTCTATGGGTTGGGGCCGCCCTTTCCTAGCTTTTGCTGAGAGGGGTTCCCAGGCCCAAATTACCGCGTCTTTTGTTTGAGCTTCTGCTCGATTTTGAAGACATACTAGTAGGTCACGCCTAAGGATGAGATGTCCATAAACTCCATTTCGGCCTAGATGTATCTATGAAGACTATCGTGATACTTGAGCACAAGATGTCGCTCAGAATATTTGATACCCAACTTGGTGCGCAAGGTATGGAATATTTTTGTGAACTCGGGCACTGTTTGGTCTCTTTCCTGCCGTAGTGTGGTCCATTTGTGTACAAGTCGTCATAACTTCCAATAGGGTAGGGTAGTATTGTTCTGTAATAACATCCCTTAGGGATTCCCTGGTGATCGTGATTGTAAGTAATGAGGGTTCCTCTATTTCTTTTTTCTCACAGAAAGTTTCCCACCAATATTTGACATGGGGAATGACTTTGAGGAGCGCAAAATTAGTCTTTTCTCTATTTGAGAAATTATGGATAGACAAATACCCTTCTAGCAGATTTTCATCTCATGTTGGTAGCCGCCGAAGGATTTGCGCAAAACTATCCATCATCTCATTCCTTTGTTACATTAGGGATTCCTCGAGCAAAATTTTGAAGGGATCTCCTGTCCCGTCATATTTCTTTTCTCCCACCATGAGAGGTCACTTGGGTGTGCGAGAAATTTTTTCCTTAAGAGAAACAAGCTCGAGACCCAATTCTTTGTACCTTGACCTCGTTGGGGACATGAATTAAGAATGACAAGGAGAAGACCGCTCTGATACCACTAATCCAGATTTTATGAGTAGAACGAAATGAATACAAATTATTATCAAAATATGCTTAACACAGAATAACAAATATACAATAAAACTGGTTTTTATTCAATAAGGAAATAAGCTGAAATTGTAAAATGCAACGGAAAACAAGCTTGCTAGAATGGTGACAGCTTATCTCTAAGAAGAGATGTGATGTCTTTGCTCATTCGTAAGAAGATAATTACAATGAGGATCTCAAGGATTTTTTACAATAAACATGAATGCCAAAAACCCTAGACATCCAAAAACCTAACCCTAGGAGATGAAGCGCCAAAAGTCATGTGGGCCCCGTTTGGGTAAGTTAGTACATCAACTTCCTCGGGTCGTAAATTTTGCATATGATCTTTGTTTTAGGCACATGATATCTTGTTGGAAAGGTCCATCCGAGGACTACACATGTTGCCATCATACTCTAACTTCATTTATATTTTCTCTATGGTGGGCCCTAAAAACGTTGTTTAGGGCCTCAAAACAGCCCTAGAAGTCAAGGACCCGAAAATTAGGAAAAAACTACCAAAATGAGCCAGTTGGAATAGGTGGGAGGCCACCGAAATCCATTTGGATTAGGGTTACATCACTGGTCTTAAAACAAAGTATAAAATGTGTCATTTTTGAGAATCTATAAAAAATTACAAGGATTGAATCATTTCCCCTATGAGTTTTAGGAAAACCCAAACAAAATCCATGCTTATGGCATCCCATAGCCTACTTTATGTCAGGAATGGTTGATATAAACCTATATTTTGTTTGTTCCCTTTGGCATACTGACAAACTCTACATATTTCTACAAACTTCTTAACATCAGATCTCATACCTGGCCAAAAATAAGAAGAACTTAATTGAGCATAAGTTTTGTCTTGCCAAAGTGACCAGCCAATCCCCCACTGTGCTTCTGTAGCAACAAGTTATCCCTCATTGATCATTTCATAATTCATAATTGAATTCCTTTGAACAAAAATCCCTTTGGATCATATACTCTATCCAAGGACTTCAATATCTAATCATCAGGTTCTCACATGCTTCATAGGATTCCTTGAAGCCTGCATCTTCTTTGTACATTTCCCTGAGATGTTGAAACCCCAAGGTACTCACTTGGAATTCCTGCAAAACCAAACACCTCCAACTCAAAGAATCTGCAACTTTGTTATCACTTTCACTAGTATGTTTAAGAACAAATGTAAATATTTGCATAAACTCTACCCATTTGGCATGTCTCCGATTCAACTTCCCCTGCTTAGTTATGAAATGCAAAGCATGATTGTCAATGTACCAAATAAATTCCCTAGGCATGAGACAATGCCTTCACTTCTTTAAATCTTGGATCACTGAATAAAACTCTTTGTCATAAGTTGTGTACTTCTGCTTGGGATTATTCAATATCTCACTGAAATAAGAAATAGGCTTATCATCTTGGCTTAGAACAACACCAATGGTCATTCCACTTGCATCACACTTGACTTGGAAACGTTTATGAAAATATAGAAGAACTAAAATAGGTTGTTCAATGATCTTATCTTTCAACAATTTGAATCATTTTTAAGATTCTACTATCCATTTAAATCACTAACATTCCTTCTCAATAGTCTCAACTATTGGAGCACATATTCCACTGAAATTTCTAATGAATTTTCTGTAGAAACTTGCTAACCCATGAAAAATTCTTACCTCATAAATATTCTTTGGAGAAGCCCACTCCTTGATTTATTTCACCTTATTTGGATCCATCTTCAATCCATCTTGAGAGATTACGAAGCCCAAATAAACTATCTATGTCTTCATGAAGGAACATTTCTTCAGATTAATCAAACATTTCTCTTGTTGCAACTTTCTCAACACCAACTTCAGAAACATTAAGTGCTCTTCTTTTGTTCTGTTGTAGACAAGAATATCATCTAGATATACAATTACAAACTTGCCAATAAAATCCTTGAGGACTTCATTCATGAGCCTCATGAATGTACTGGGTGCATTTGACAAGCCAAAAGGCATGGCAAGCCATTCATACAAACCATCATTTGTTTTAAAGGTTGTCTTCCATTCATCTCCCTCTCTCATCCTAATATGATGATATCCACTCTTTAAATCAATCTTTGAAAAATAATTTGCACCACTTAAACAATCCATCAAATCATCCATATGGGGTAAGGGAAATATCTACATGATTGTAATCTTGTTAATTTCTCTGGAGTCTGTACACATTCTCAATATTCCATCCTTCTTTGGACTCAAAACAATTGTCATTGCAAAAGGGATTAATCTTTCTCTGACCAATCCTTTATCCAACATCTCTTGAACCTAATTTCTAATCTCCTCATTCTCCTTGGGTGTGATTCTATAGGAAAATTGTTTGGTATACTTTCTCCTGGAATCAAGTCTATGTGATGGCTAATTCTTCTAATGGGTGGCAATGAATTATGCAACTCATCAACAATGATATCATCAAACTCATTTAATAGTTATTGAATTTCAGCAGGAAAATCATGTAAATTAGTGTTGGTAAGTATTACCCTTGGTTAAAGAGGCGAATCTAGGATCTCTGCAAAATAAAGGACAGCTGATAATCAATGGGACAACTTCCCATCACCCAATCCCCTAAATGCAAAACCTGCTTAATCGAGTTCTTTCACATCGATTTGGCTTCATTCAGGAAGGACGACATCTCATTCCTCCAGTCGGACGGACAGGATCCTTATGCAGAGATTTGGCATCTTACTCGACCCGTGAAGAACACCAACAGGGACAGGAGCACTGCTATTAAAAGACACTCGGCCAACACTTCAACAATCCAGAAGGTGGACGCGCAACGCGCAGGAAGAGAGGAACAACGAAGTCTTAAGCACAACAGTCATGGATTCGGGTTCTAAAACCCCCCTCACGCCAAAAGAACGAATAGATCTGGTTAGAGCTGAACTAGAAAGCATAAGGGCCTCCACCAATCAGAAAAAGTGGGATCTTCTGAAATTTGAAATGGAGGACCTCAAAGATGAACTATCAGATGAAATTCACGTCGGCTTGAAAGACGCAGCCAACCTCATGGGAGACTTAGGCAAGCGCCTATGCAACCTGGAGCAGAAAGTGGAGGAGTTAACCACAACATTCAGCAAGATCTCTGAAGCATATGCAGAAGCGGCCACCAGTACTGGGAACAAAGGAAAGCGCTAAGGGCGGAGCAGCCGTCTCAATTTTGAAAGGAGCCCCAGCCCAGAATACCGGCTAGACAGTAGTAGTCCTTCTCTTAGCTATATTGTTCTTCTAGGAGTAAATCTGGTTTGTATTTGGTAAAAGAATTCTGGCTGGAACTGTATTACAGAGCAGTAGCTCTGAGATGATCTGTAAGGGTTCGGCAGCCCTCTCTGCCATAATCTAAATAAAGCTCCATACCCGTTTATGTTAAAAAAAAAAAAAGTATTACCCTTGGTTTACCAATCAAATCAAGCCACACCTCCTCTTCTTTCTTGACTTCCTACAACAATTCCTTTCCACTCATCAGTAGCACACTTGGACCAACTTCTTCTTTATCTCCCACATATTTCAGTGGCAATAACACAAGCTTGTGTCCATCCTTTTCAAGAGTATAGGTGTTCCTTCTTCCATCATGACCAAATTTTCTATCATACTTCCATGGTCTTCCCAACAAAATATGGAAGACATCCATGGGCATGATATCACATAAAATTTCATCTTTATAACCACCAATCCAATTTCTACCTTACATTGTTCACTTGCCATAATTTGATATTCTTTATACAACCATGACACTTTATATGGAGTAGCATGTGCCATCCTTTGCAATCCCAAATTCTCCACCATATTTGTAGAAACTAGATTGTCTGTGGTGCAACTATGAATGACCACCTTGCAAAATTTCTCTTTTGATTTGCACATGGTTCAGAGTAAACTCTTTCTGTTGGTTGGTTCATGAGTTTCCTTTTCTAACTTAATCAAAACTCTCTTCAAAATTAATGATTCACCCATATCAGGAGTTTATTGTTTCACTTCTTCATTCATAGTCTCTTCCTTAGCTTCTACAATGTGAACTCCTCTATGGTTTGTTGACTTGTTCTCAAGAAAATCACAAGACATGTGTCTTGTTTTCCCACAAGTATAACACCTGATATCTCTACCCTTTCCTCTGCCTCTTGACTCACCTCCTCTAGGTGACTAATTGCTGGAACTTCCTGCTTCCCCCTTTGAAGTCTGCAATCTTCCTCTGCTGGATTATCCCTTTCCCCTTGATGTACTCCTTCCTCAACTCTTTTTGCTCTGATTCCTAGCCAATTTCACTTCTGCCTTCAGGGATGCTTGGTAAGCATAATCCATTGTTATCAAGGAAAAAAGACTGATCTCATCTAGAATATCATATCTCAGTGCATTTAGATACATGACAAATTTTTCTGCATCTTCTTCTATATGAACTACCTTGATATTCAACCTATAGAATTCTTCAGTGTACTCCTTCACTGTCATGGCTTTCTGCCTCAATTTCTGCAATTTTATGAACATGTTCAATTGGAAATCCTTAGGCATGAATTTGCCTTTGAATTTATCTACCATTCTATCCCATCTTTTGATTTTATCCTTTCCTTTCCTCCTCTGATTTACCTGCAACTCATCCCACCATAAAGTTGCATGGCCTTTCAATCTTGTCACTACATGTTTGAATTTCTTTTCTCCATCCACCTCTTCATAGTCAAAGTACTTTTCCATTGCATTGATCCAATCAAGAAATCCATCCACATTAATGTTACCCTCATACATGGGCACTTACATCTTTGGTATGGCTCCCACCTTTGTGACCAATCTTAGCATTTGCTTCTTTGTTGTTTCTCCTCCTGCTGCTTCTTTTGTTCCCTCTTCAAATATTGTATCTTCACTTTCACTGACATCTCCTATGTAAGGTTCTCTTTTTTGAGTTGTCTCCATGGATTCCATCCTCGTCTGGATGCACTTCAGCTCCAATCACAACTCCTCTGTTGCTACATTTCTCTTTCGGCCTACACAATTATATTTTGAGGATGTCAAAGACCATAATATTCCTATGCATTAGGGAATGCAAGTTATGTGGTTATGTCAAGTCATCGACATAAATACTACTAATTCATATTCATGTAGTTGTTATCTAGTCGTATTTTTTGTCTGTGGACTAAATTGGTCATTTAAGTTAGTAATTTTTAGTTGTGTTACACAAAATTGCTCAACTTTGGTAGTATAAGACTGTCGTGACTAACGTTTTTGGTCACATAGTCACTAATTACCCATTTTGTACTAGTGCTTCATAACTTCACTTTATTCTTGTCAAAATGAATCATCCTACTAATGAAGGCCCACAATTTTGTTTGGCCTTTTGTGTAAAGGTTGCCTCTTTTAGAATATTTTTGACGTGTTTTGACATTTATTTTAATGAGTTGAGATCTTGACTTGAGAAAATTATGTTTTCTTATGGTATTTTTTACAATTGATTGTGAAAATATATGATGATATGCATTATGGTGTTTTGAATGAGTATTCATATCAATTGTTCTAAAGAATCCACACACCATCTAATGATATGATTACCTTTTTTTCTAAACTTTTAATTGTCTTTGCCTAAATATTTCCTAACAATAGCCAAACTCCTAGATTTTTAATAAAGATATCAATAATTATCATTTAACTCCATCGTATTTTAATTCAAAATAATCTTTAATAATTTTTTAAGTTTGATAACAAATAATTCGTTCAACTATCTTACCTTCAAGGGGCACTAGAGTATTTTCATTCACCTAAATATGTTTAGGATTTCCTCATTGCACATGGATCAATTTAGGTAACGAAAGTGGACCCATAGTTTGTAACTCATCACCATTAGGTTGTGGAATTTCACCGAGAGTTTTTAACCATTCATGCCCTTCCTAGTCAAAATTTGGAGGAGAATGGATACTCTCCCAACTAGCCTAAGTGACATCTAATTGTTCAACATAAGGTTGCACCCTAGTCTCTTCATTAGAAGGATATACAATGCTATCTTTCTAATTTCCTCTAGTGTATAATTACATCTCACCAGAAGTTTAAGTATTTCCTCATTAAGAAGAAATATTCTTGATGATACAATCATTTCAAGATGACTCGATGCCAAAACATAAATGACATTTGCTTCACCTATTGTGATGGCATACAAATAAATGTGGCATCCATTATGTTCAAAATTGAGTAGATCCCTCATGGATGCCTACATTTTTGCATACCTAAACTTGCCTTTTGCTTTTAGTTCATTGACTTTTAGGAGGTTTCTCTCTCCTTGAAGACTTTGTTTCTTGATTGTGTATGTTTCCCATCTTCACGAGGATTAAAAATAAGATCTTGAAATTTTTTTTCTTTCAAATCATATTAAAATATTAGATTCTATACTATAATTAGTTGATTCTTTAGTTTTTCAAGTTATAAACTTATTATTTTTTCCAAGAAAAAAAATGCACTTTCTATAACAAACTGAAAATACAATCCTTAGGTGCTAATGCACATGCAATGTATGACTAGTTTTATGTGGCCTATAGGCCCACTATCAATATATTTTTCATAATCTATCCAAAAACCTTAAATATCTAACTGAGTTCTAATCAAAATATGTCATGATTAGTTGACATAATACAGATCAATAGTCAAATAAGATAAACATTCTAAAATGTTACAAAACCTCGAGGAAACTAGATATCCCTCAGTAAATTCATCTAAGACAAACAAATATTCAGCCAAGTGCAAAGGATCCTTAGCTAGTGAATTGGTAAAACAATTCAGTTCTCTCTATATATGAATACAATTAATCATCTGAAAAAGACCAGAGATATTCTTCAAATGCAATGCCAACCGTGAAAGACCAGTATTGTGGACCTGGATTGTATTGTTCATCCATTTGATAGTCATACCATAGTCTCCAAATATCTATAGTTGCATAATATTTTTCTCTAAAGAACACTTCAATAGGAAGAACAATGCTCTAAATTCACCTTGATTATTTGTCCCAATACCCAATTTTGTCTTACTAGTGAAATAGTGATCCTCAACAGTAAATAACACAAAACCTAGACTATAGAAGTGTTTTGGACCTCAATAGGATCCATCAAAGAATATTCACACATAATCCTTGTTCATAATCACCTCTCCAATCACACGACTAGGTTTTTTCTTTATACCCGACTTATAAGAGGAAAAAGTGAAGGAGATTGTAATGAAATTTTCAAAGTGGGAACTTGGACATCCTCAAAAAGGCTGACATTCCTCACCAACTAAATTCCCCAAGTAATCAAGTAGGAAAGTGTTCTATATTTCTTCAATTGTATTCTAATAAAGTACTCTTCAAAGCAATATTCTAGTGTCACTTTATCCCACAAATGTTGAAGTGAGGTATGATGTTCAACCTCTTTCCATACGTTAAAAAATGTAAGGAAGTTTCTTCATTACTTCTATAGAGAATGCAAATTGTTGCACCTACTTTATTTCTCTTTTTACGTCTATCCCAAGTTAAAACCTTTTGGTTTAGAACAAGTCAAAGGAATGGGATGTACTATGGAGGGGCTTTAACCTTCCATAACTTCTTCCACAACCAACATATTTCTTGAACCTATAGTGTTTGTAAAGTTGTGTATCCAAGTTTGGTAGTATAGAAACCTTCAGTTTTGTTTGAACTTCAGTTTTGTTTGAAGCCCAAGCAATTTCATCATCTTTGTCCCTAAGTCTTACACGTGCCTCCCTAAGCTCAACTAAAAATCCATCCCAACACTAAGCCCAATTACCTTCTAAGCCTAAGGCCCAAGCTTGTAGCCAGCCTTGGATCCAAATTGAGGTAAGCAGAGGATTACCAAATTTGTTCAATTTGCATATTCCTTGTTCCTATAGCTAGAGGATTCAAATTTTTGGGAGGAAAATGCCTTCACCACATCCTAGTATTTCATATGTACTTACTTTGACTTGAACCCTCGAGCCAACTTCCCAAGCAAGAAATTGACCTATGACTAGAAAGGCTAATGTCAAATATTTCCACTTATTGGATACATTATGAACATTATTTCTTCTCATCCTAATCCAGTATATGACAGTGCCAAGGGAAATATATTTTTCAATTAGAATACTTCTCCATAGACTATCTTTGATCAAGAAATTCCAAAGTGACTTAGCTACTAGGGATTTACCAAAAATGAAGATGTTCACGATGCCCCAACCACCCTAATCCTTAGGTGAAGTAATTACCTTCCAGTTTGTCAAATGGGACCCCTTATAAACACAACTACCCTTCCATAGATAGTTAAAACACACCTTCTTGATCCTATCCAAAATTCCTTTTGGAACATGAGCCATAAAATGCCAATAGATTGGAATGGTTTCACCAATGATTACACCAAAAGTTCACTCTTTTTTAAATCCTAGATATTAGCCACATCCAGTATCATGAGAGGGGAATGGAAAAGTATGTTCCAAACTATTCCTTACTTATGCTTCCACTTCAGGAAAATACAAGGCAAATTTTGTAATATTAGTTTCCATCTCCGTGGCTAGATAATATAGTTCTAGAATCTATTTGTAGTTTCAACATTCCTCTTCAGAGAAAAAATGTAATAGAAAAACATCATCTACATATAGTAGATGAGTTAGTTGTTCCCTCATAATTTTAATTCCTAGGAATTTCCTTTGTATTCTAGCTTCAAGAATAACTCTACTTAGACCTTTTACAACCAATAGGAAAAGGTACGAGGAAAAAGGGAAGCCCTGCCTGATCCCCCTAGAAGGTTTAAAGAACTTAGAGACAAAACCATTAATTAAAACAACAAATGAAAAGGATATCACATAGCCCATTATCTATTTTACCAAAGGTAGATCAAAGCCAATATGAATCAGGAGAAACATTAGATATAGACAAGACATCCTATCATAGGCTTTAGACAAGTCTAGTTGGATAACTGTTGCACTAATATGAGAAGTTTTAATTGAGTGCAAGACTTCCTGAGCTATGCCTAATTCCTCATGTATAATTCCACCCTTCATAAACCCAAATTGTTCAGAGGAAATGGCATTACTCAACAAGGATTTGATTCTAACAAAGATCACATTATAGATTATTTTATAAAGGAAATTACACATGGAAATAGGTCAAAAATCACCAAATGTATCAAGTCCACCCACCTTAAGAATCATGAATAAGAAGGTGGAATCATAAATACCTAGCATCTTCCTAGTCTCCCCAATCTCTTCGACACTCTTAGTAAATCATCTCCGAGAACATAACATCAAAAAAGTTTATAAAAAATTATGCAGTCCACCCATCTAGTCCAAGGCTCTTATCCTTTTGAAAAGTACTAAATACAAACATAAGTTTCTCCTTATTCATTGTTCTATATAATATATTATTCTCTTCTTAGTTAGCAAATATAGAAAAATATGACACAACTTTTAGTATATCCCCTAAGTTCACCTTATTAGGTTCTTTAAATATCTCCTTAAAGTGACGAACCCCCATATTTTCCAAATCAAGGAACCCCAGAAACTTGTTTCCATCCTTGAGTATTAATTCTTAAATAGTGTTGTTGTCCCTCTCTTGCCTCACAAATTTTTGAAATACTTGGTATTTTGGTCACGGGCCTCAATCCACAAGGCTTAGCTCTTAATTCACCACTCTTTTTCTTTATCCAATAAAATATTTTTATTTGCTCTTTTTTATGGGTATGTGTTATATTATTTGTGCGACCAAACCTAGTGTCTGCATTTCACTGGGTGAGCGGGGGCGGGGTCACAGGGCGACGTAGCCCCCAAATTTTTTTGGGTGGTTTTTTGTGTTCGTTTTTAGCCGTTTTTTGGAACGTAATTTTCGCCAATGATTTTCTAATTTTGGTTAAGGAATTAGGGTTCCTAAATAATTTGAGTCAATGGATTAGGGTTTTTGGATGTCGGTGGATCCTATATATATACTGTATTTTAAAAAATGAAGAATGATGAATAAAAGAATAGAGGTGTGACTCTAAAAAGGTTGTTGGTTTGGGTTTCCAAGGTAAAATCTATGTGTAATGTGTGTGTGTGTGCCATTGAATCTTTTCTATTTTTATTAAGAATCTATTTGCAGTAATTACTTGTACAAGGTTAAAATCTACATTTGGTATCAAAGCAGTTGTTGGCTTCACGGGGATTCCTTTGTGGTCAGGGGTTTGGCTCGGGGTTGGTAAAACAAGTTGTAAAGATAGATTGTGATAGTCATAGTGCAATCTTCATGTCAAATAGTCTGTCTTATCATTCAAAGACATGACATATTGATGTCCAATGTCACTTTGTGAGAGACATGGTTGAAGACAAGAACATGTTGTTGATGAAGGTGGACACTTTGAAGTATGTTGCAGATTCATTGAAAAAGTCTGTGAGCATAGAGAAGTTCTCCTGGTGTAGAGAAATAATGGGCATTGTTGCCTGGGATAGTTGACTATGTAATCATGTAACCCCATGTATGCAAAGAAAACAACTAGTGAAAAAATGTTGGGTATGTGTTATATTCTTTGCATGACCAAAATTAGTGTCTGTGTTGTGCTAGACATGCGAGGGGAGGGGGGGGGGGAGGCGGGGGAGCCCCCTTATCCAGGGAGTCATAGGGTCGGGAGCCCCCAAATTATATTTTTTGGAAATCTTTTGCGTCTGCTTTTAGTGGTTTTTCAACACATTATTTTCGCCTATGATTTTCTAATTCCGGTTAAGGAATTAGGGTTGTTGACTAATTCGAGTCAATGGATTAGGGGTTTTGGATTCCACGGGATCCCATATATATTGTATTGTAAACAATGAAGATGTATTATGAATAAAAGATTAGATATGTGTCTCTAAACATGTTGTTCATTTTCTCAGTTTGGGTTTCCAGGGTAAAATCTTTGTGTAATGTGTGTGTGTGTGTGTGTGCCATTGTATCTTTTCTATTTTTTTTATTAAGAATCTATTTGTAGTAATTAATTGTATAAGGTTAAAATTTACACTTTTCTAATGAAGTAGTCCTTTTCAACAAGTCTTCTCTAAAGTTTCTAGTGAACTATTTAGAGTAAACTAGGTCCAATTATTTCTCCACCTCCTTAAGCAAGAAATCCCTCTTTTTATGTCTCTCACTTTCCCACTGGGCTATTTTTTCTTTGACTATCCTTATTGTAGAAGCAAACATAACACTAGCAACTTCTCCTAGACCCCTCTCATAATGCTTCCAATTATCCATGACTAACCTCTGGAAATCCTCCTCTTCATACCAAATAGAATTATATTTAAATGGTGCTCCAAGTTTTTCTCCATCCTTACCCATTTCAAGTACAATAAGAAAGTCATCAAAACGTATAGCATTTCCAACCCAAGTTCTGTATCTATCCAACTTATGTAGAAGGGCATTGTTTGTAAGAAATTGATCTAGCCTTTTAACTATCTATCTTGGACCAAATATATTATTAATCCATATTGGATGAATATGGATAAGCTCTATGTTTACCCAACCCATGAATTCAAATTTGTCAACAAAATAATGAGTTAGTATATCATTATGGGCACTGGTACCCCAAATTTCATCCTTATTCAAAGTCATATTCAAATCCCCCCCAATAATGATATCATCCACCTACAAACAATTTGATGAAAACAAATTGTCCCTGAACTGTTTCCTACCCTCATAGGGTCCATACACATTGAGTAAGGTTAGAGAGTGGCCCATACTCTTATTGTGTACAACTGTACAAACACTTGAATATATGAAAAAATAATTGACTAATGTAAGATTTTTATTAAACACAATAATTATTCCACCAGAGAAAACATCTGAATCCAAACCATAGAAATCTCGACCACCAAACATCTTCTTCAGATCAAGGACCAAAGGATCCCCTTTCCCCATAGTTTCTTGAATCATAATTACATTAGGACTGTCCAACTCCAACAACCGTTTGAGGGAGAGTTTTTTGGCATTCCACCATATGACTTGCATATTAACAAATAATATCTTCAAGGAGGAAACAACTTAGGGGTAGTTCCTACTCTAAGAACCCCTGGAATGAGTCTCTATTTACCCCAATGAACCTCCCTAGTCACTTTCTCTTGAGCCTTTTTGAGTGTTTATTTTTAGCCTACTATTAAAGTGCCTAACTCCTTGATTTGATCATATCCCAACCCTTTGGATACCCTTGTATCCCAAGAGTTCGATCTGGGCCTCAGATGGTAGTGACCATATCCCATAGGAAGTAATGGAAGATATAATATTAGTCACACAAGGAGGAACATAAGTTTGTATAAAGAAAGGGTTAGAACCATTAGATAGGCCAACAAAAAAGGAGCCTTCACCTCCTATAACAAATGAAGGACTAGAATTTGAAATCCCAAGGATTTTATGTATTGAGTGATAAAAAAATATGGAATATTGAGTCGAATAAAATATGGTAGGTATTTTAGAGTCTAAGACATGAAAGTGGGAAGAAGAGATAGATTTATTACCCAAGAGAGGGTCGACAGTCGGTCCTTTGTTCTAGTTAGTGTCCAAATTTTTGAATTGCGAAACAATAAAGTCCAAATTTCCACAAATTCTTGTAGAAATATCATTTTGAACCTCTAATTGTTGTGAACAGGAAAATTCATAAACTTATTATTACCTAAAGAAGCACTCTTTAGGTAATAATACATCTATAATTTGTTTGTAATAAGAATTTTCCTAGTAGTTGTTTTCTACTATGAAACTTTCATCGTTTTTTTGGGGGGAGAAGGCAATTGTGCTTTGTCCCAATTTGTTTTATTTGAACATCACACACACATATTATGTAACATGAACACATTATAATGCATGCATATTATGTTCTTTAGATTAAGGGATATGCATGTTATGATCCAACGCCTTGAGAATGATAAAAAGTCAATGAATAACAATCCACTTCAAAGGGGAAACCTTCTTTTACAATATATCCAATCCAAAATAAGAGATATGATTAGATGGGATGATCCTAAGACTAGGTCTCCTTAGTATATATAGGAGAGAAAGGGTACAATTTAATGAAAAGGGTACAATCAAGGGTTCTAGCCTACATACAAATATAACACTAGAATTGTAATAATTCAATATCTATGGATTAATAAAGGGTTTTATACTTAAGATGAGGCTTTGTCTAGGGATTAATATGCCCCTTATCTTCAAACAAGTGTTGTACTCAACACTAGAATAATCATGGGTATGTTTTCATGAAGAATCATCTTCCCATGTTGCCTCTTCAACTGGTAGGTTCTTCCATTTGACGAGGTATTCAATAATTGCTTGATTTCACAGCCACTTAATCCTTATTTCAAGGACTTTTTATGGTTCTAACATGATTTTCCTTTCTTTATTAATCTATGGTAAAATAGTTTGGATTGGGATATTATCATTGATTACCTTATTTAAGCAAGAAACATGGAAGACTAGATGTACATGTGAATATGAAGGCAACTTCAATTTGTAAGCCATACTTCCAATCCTTTGAAACATCTTATAGGGGCCATAATATTTGGGTGATAATTTATTGTCCTTCTTTTGTTTCTTGAGAGACACCTATTTATAGGGTTGCAGCCTAAAAATATCCAATCCCCCACTTCAAATTCTCTTTCACTACGATGTTGATTTGCTTGTTGTTTCATCTTATTTTGTGCCATAACCAAGTTGTTCTTCAATAGTTTGAGAACCTCTTGTTGGTGCCCTATGTGGTCCTCCACTACTTGAACATTTGTAGTCCATTTCAAGGGATATGTGATGGATGTAGGATGTTATACATAAAGTGATATAAATGGGGTCATTTTTTATGAAGTATGGAAGGATGTGTTGTACCACCATTCTTCCAAGGGTAACCACTTGACCCATTGAGTCTGTTTATCAGATGCAAAGCAACGAATATAACCTTCTAGACATTTATTCAAAATCTCATTTTTCCCATCGGATTAAGGATGGTAAGATGAGTTGTGAGCCAATTGAGTACCCAGACAAGAAAATAATTCAGTTCAAAAATTTCCAATGAAAATTGGATCTCTGTCACTTACTATAATTTTGGGTACTCTATGTAGCTTTTGGACTATTTCCATGAATGTTGTGTCTATTGTACTTGCTTTAAAAGGATGAGAAAGAGAACAAAAATGGGAATACTTTTTCATTTGATCCACTACTACCATGATGACTGTAATAAAATCCATTGAAGCTTCTTCCCAATGTTGACTTGGTATAGCTAATGGTTGTAGGAGACCTAACATCTTGATTGTCGCTTCCTTTTTATGTTAGAACATCACACATTCATACACAAACTTTTGAACATCAGTTTTAATACCTTTTGAGAAAAAATCCTTCTTGATCCTATGGTAAGTTTTCAAGAACCGTGAATGTCCTCCTATAGGATAAGTGTGCAAATACAGAAGTACCTTTTGTTTGAGTTGGGAATTCTTACATAAATATAGGCGATCATGATACCATAGAAAATCATTCTTCCATACAAATTTATATAATGTACTCGGGTCCTCTTGTAGTTGTTGAATGATCTTGCATACTGTTGGAATATTTTATAGGAAGAATGTTCTTGTCATTGATGGAAAGAACAAAAGCGAACCAAACCTTCTAAGTCAGAGAGATCATAAGCTCAGGAGGAAGAGTGACAATGGTCATTGGATCACCAATCCCGAATACTCGATGACCATTAGATCAACGTTCAGTGACCAGAGGAAGTGCAGAGGTGAAGTACAGATCCGATCCGTTGGATCTGAGCACCGAGGATCAACAGTCGTTGGATCCAAAAATAAATGCACGAAGGTTAAGCCATTGGATGAGCATAGGAGAGCAGAATTGTCAAAGTCCCAAAGTAAGAAGGGACTGTCCATCGTCAATATTGACAGGTGGCACATGATCCACAACTCCAGAGAAAATCACTTCGAGAATTTTCAGTTTAAGATCTGAAATCCCCGAAGTCCGAAGAGTCGGAGAGCCGGAGTAAACGTCAAGCGTTAGATCATTTTAAAGTGTAAGGACGAGATAAGATAGAAAAACAATATCGCATAAAGGTCGAGCCGTCAATCTAAGAACATGATCGACGAACAACATTTAGTTCGGGTCTAAAATTTGCGAGGAGGTTACTGTTCGTGGATTCTCACTTCGAAAGAATTGGAAACTTGAAAATTTGAAATACCCGAAGTCCCGAAGTGAATAAGGATCCACGTCAGCAAGACTACATCAGCAAGGACACATGGCACAATCAAACAATGACAAGTGTTAAGTTGATTCGGCATTTCAGGTACACGCAAATCAAAAATTTGAGTGACACGTGACAACTACTAGGCTCATGACACGTCATCAAGTGATGTAAGTAAGTGACGTCACTCCGAGAGTTTTACTTCGAGATATTTACAACCAACACTTTCCCGAAGTTCCAAAGTCTCGAACACCGAAGTCCCGAAGTGGAAATAAGTCATCCAATCTAAAGAACACTTCGGGTGCATCATAAACCATTGATCTAATATAGTGGAAGGACAGTGTAAATGGAAGTGCTAACTGACAGCAAGCAGTCTCCACTACCTATGAATTATTCAGTAGGTAACCAATTTGGATGAGAATGAAGCAGCGATCAACCTAAAGTCCTAAAGTGCCGAAGTCACTTATGATCATTGATCGTGCAGGAAGGTACATGTCAACGGATCGTGAACTCTGGGAAAAACTACTCCGGGAAAACGCGAAGGAGAAAGGTTGGAAAGTTGAGATTTATGAACCTCAAATACCTAAATGGATTGTGACTGTTGATCCGAAAGGGACACACGTCAGTGGATTGTCATCTCCGGGAAAAAGCAAAGGAAGATTCAAAGGTTGGAAAGTTGAGATTTTTGAACCCCAAATACCCGAAGGGATTGTGATCGTTGATTCGAGAAGACCACGCGTCATTAGATCATGGAATCTGGGTGAAATGCTCCAAGAGTAAGTGGAGTTTGAGAATCGATACTCTCGAAGCCCGAAAGGCAAAATCGATCTCGTCCATTGGTTTGGAGGGCCACATGTCACTTGGTCGTTGAGACTAAGGATCGCATGTGGATGGAGGAAAGAAGGAAGAAAAAGAGAATAGATCAGAGCTGTTGATCAAGGAGCACTGTTAAGATCATGAGATCGATGGTCCCATCGCATTGTGGGGCTAGAACATGCTCAGGTCTTAATTTTTCTTGAGCAGACAGCAATCGAAACCACAGTTTTTTAGAAAGGACGCATGGAGGCTCGCAGTGAATTGTGGGGCAAAAAGCGGGTTTCCCTCAAACCACCTATGGAAGCACCCACAATCACGTGGTCACATGAAGTTCATATCATGAAACAGAGCTAGCAGTCACTAGACCGAGATAGGGAAGCGCCTTTTGAATATGCATTTGGTCACCGTCAGAGGTCACGTGAAGGAAGAGGCTTAGAAGCCAAAGAAGCCAAAGACGACTGGTTATAACTGACAGAGAAGATAGAGAGTTTCGAATTCCAGAGATGCTGAAGAATCTCAGAAAAATGACCTCTAATGATGAACACATTCATCATAACAGCCAGAGAAGACAAAGAGTTGCGACTACCAGAGAAGCCAAGGAATCTTAGGAAGAAGGCCTTTGATGATGAACAAATTCAACATAACCGCCAGCGAATACAAAGAGTTGTTATGATGATCATGTAGAGGACTCGACATGTAAAAGATATGCAGAACATAGAAGAGGGTGTGGATTGTTGGCAAATATTGAACAAGCAACGATGATGGTTGTTGTCATTGATGGCAACAACAGAGATGGAAGGATATGAAGGATAAAACCCCTTGGGGGATTCGGACGTAAGAGCTCAGGAGGTACAGCATTGAAGAAAACGCGCGCAGCAAGAGATTACAGAGAATAAGGAAGACAGAGATCCAGTGACCATTAGATTCCATTCAAATTTCCCGAAAGACCGACAACCGTCAGATCTGCAGAAGTTGCGAAGGAGATAAGTCATCGGAGATTCGGGGATCGGGAGTTTATAATGTCCAATTCACTTGACATTAAAAACTCTGAAATCGCGATTTGATCGCAGCCGTTAAAGCCAAAAAGAATTTCCGACGAGATCTGGACCGTCTATTCGTGTGGACGCGTGGCAGCCTGGAGGCCCCATCGGAGAATCGGGGATCGAGACTTTGAAATGTCCAGTTCACTCGACAACGAAAACCCCGAAATCGCGATATGAAATTTCGCGATTTGATCACAACCATTAAATCAAGCAGTGATTGGGACCATCCACGTGTAAACAGGGGGCTCCATCGGAGAATCGGGAATCGGAGTTTCATGAGTCTCGTGAACAATGACAACGAAAACCCCGAAATCGCGATATGCGATTTCGCGATGTAATCGCAGCCGTTGAGCCAAGATTGCATCTGAACCGTTGATTCAACCCACGAAATCACACCACGTCAGCAAAGGGACACGTGGC
>ML799127.1:140752-161327 GCA_009831015.1 Picea engelmannii | reverse complement strand
GAAGCTCCCTTCCAGGAAAGGCTGGTAAACGAGAGAAGGTTGTAGCCTTCTGCAGGTAGAAGCCTGCGTACTAGTATAAGTCTGCACTAGTACATTGTTGTAGAATGTTTTCTTAATAATAATCATTGAAGACAGAGACAACATCAGCGGTGGTTTTCTCCCTAATTGGGTTTCCACCTTAAATCCCGGTGTTCATGTGTCATATTCATCTGTGTTAGTTTATTTTGTTGAATTACTGTTTAAAAGACATATGATGAATGAAGAAATCCCTGGATGAACTACTGTTTTCATAGAATATATAATAACTGGTCTCTATAAAGTAGACTAATATTTTCCAGTGAAAGAAAAGTGAAAAATTGTTAATAGCTCAAAATACTGATTCACCCCCCCCTCTCAGTATTTTTCCAACAGGATTTGATTGGAAGCCACGTTGTGGGGAGGACGAGATGCAGTGAACAACCTGAAGGGAAAACACAATGTGGAGGCATAGCGCATAGAATGGACATGGTGCACAGATCATAAAATGAAGAAGAACAAAAGGTGCAAAGAAGTGAGCAGGAGGACACTGATGCAGATAGAGTAGAGCAGTGTAGAAGAACAATGATTAGACTGGTAAGCCATTGACGAAAACTGTATCACTGTAATAAATTTTAGTAAGAAAAGATTTATATTTCAGGGTGGTGGGGTGGTGCTAGGGAGGACTGTTGTCCTCAGAGTTTCAAGTGTGTGCTTGAACACATGGAGTTGAAGCTTCCATCTGGTTGCAACCAGAAAAATCAGGGTGGTGTAAGGGAGAACTATTGTTCTTTGTTATACATGTTTGTGCCTGTGTGACTGGAAGTTGGTGCTTCCATCCAGTTGGTGTTGGAACACTCAGGGAGTTGTTGCTAGAGAAATCAGACAGTTGGTGCTCTCAACAAGGTGCTTCTTGTAAAATAGAGGTGGTAGCCTCAAAAGGAGTTGGTGCTCATAAGAATGATAATGTACAGAAAATAAAGACTACTCATAATAATGTACTTATAATTTGCCAAAGAAATGTGGGACAAACTCATTAGTAGTTATGAAGGTAATGAGAAGGTAAAGGATGCCAAGTTTCAAACCTACAGATTACAGTTTGAACAACTAAATATGGAAGAGGATGAAACTGTTGGGAAGTACTTTCTAAGAGTTGAAGAACTAGTAAATGCAATGATAAGACTTGGTGAAAAAATTGAGGATGTCTCTTTAGTTAAGAAAATTTTGAGATCTCCGCCAGACAGGTTCAACCCAAAGGTATCTATTATAGAAGAACTTAATGATCTAAAACCTCTGCCTATTGACCAACTCCTAGGAACTCTGTCTGCTTATGAAATGAGGATAGGTAAAGATAAACCCACCTCTAGAGAAGCATCATTTAAAACAGATGAGAATGAGGATTATGAGCCTGATGAAATTGAAGCAAAATTTGTGAGAAGACTAAAGAAAGGATCAGGCAATTACCAAGGCAAGTTACCCTTCAAATATTTTAACTGTGGAAAGATAGGTCACTTTGCATCTAAGTGTCCACACAAGAAGTAGGATCAAAATTCTGAAGGTGAAAAGAAGTACAAACCCAAGAGATTTGGTAAAAAGAAAAGTTTATGTGTAAACAATGATGACTCTTCAAAAGACACAAATAATGACTCTTCTCGTGAAGATAAGTTTAATGACTTTATGATTATGGCCAAAGAGGATTATGATAATAAAAATACAGGAAGTGATGCTAATGATGAAGAAGAAGTGGTTGATATGGAAGGTGAACTAATCGGTGCTTTAGAAGAGATTGACAGACTCGGACTTAAGAAGAGAAAACAAAAACAATTGTTGATGCAGTTTGAAAAGGATGGTAAAAAACCTGATGAAGACTTTGCCTTGCTAAAAGTGGAGTTAGAAGAGGCAAAGAAAATACAAGACATTCTGAAACAACAATTATCATAAAAGAAGGCAAGATGTGAAGCCTTGGAAGAAGAGGTAGTAAAAACCATAAAAGAGATGGAGAAGTTTAAACCGTTATATCTCCAAAATATTCCAAGCATTAAAGCCTTAGCAAAACTAAATGACATTTTGAGAAAACAGAGATCTCCCTTGTTGAAGACTGGTTTATGTTATGCAAATGGTTCAAGCAGCAAAGAGCCAGTAAAGACCATGTGAGTACTATGCCACCAAAATCTAATCAATACAAGATGATCCTTGATAAAAAACAAAGATATCAAAAGATGGAGCAACAAATGCCAAGAAGGAGGCCATCCTTCAGGTACCAAAATTTCTTCCATGGTTACTGCTTTTACTGTTCTAATTTTGGTCATAAGATTGCAAATTGTCAAATTAAGCTTAGAGACATGCAACTGAGGAGGTCAAGAGATAAACAATCTTTGCAACATAGAACTAAGCAACTAATGAGTATACAAGGTAGCACCAATCACTTTGACCTATTGAACAATGAGCTCGAATGTTATAATTGTCATAACTTCGGCCACAAAGCTGCAAACTGTCATCTGAAGAATTACAAGGCAGATCCAAGGATAAATCCCTTAGCTAGAAATGCCAGCACATGGAAAAAGAAAGATAGTGAAAAATGTGGTCTAGTGCTTTCATCTCGAAAACAAAAAGACCCCTGGTATATAGACAATGGATGTTCCAAGCACATGACTGGAGAAAAGGATAAGTTTTTGTCTATAAGTAAAAGAAAAGCAGGAAATGTAACCTTTGGAAATGATGAACCAGGTAAAATCAAGGGTAAAGGGATGGTGAGTTTGAGTAATGGTAAAGGAAAATCCCAGGATGTTCTGCTTGTATATGGGCTGAAACATAATTTGCTCGGTGTAAGTCAAATGTGTGACAGAGAATGTGAAGTGGTGTTCACTTCCAAAGATTGTAAGATAAAGTCTGTAAACTCAGGACAAGTGGTGGCTAAAGGCATAAGGACAAATAATAATGTATATGTGATGAAAGAAGATAGAGAAGAGTGTCATCTAAGAAAACATGATGAAAGTTGGTTATGGCATAGGAGACTTGGACATCTAAACTTTGACCACTTAATCAAGCTCAAAAATCTTGAGGCAATAAAATATCTTCCAAGAATATCAAAGCCACAAGATTCTGTGTGTAAACCCTGCCAAGTAGGAAAGCTAACCAAGACACAGTTTAAATCCAAGAGCTCTACTTCAATAGAGAAACCACTCCAATTAGTTCATATGGATTTATGTGGACCATCAAGACAGGAAGGCACAGGGAAGGAAAACTACTTTATGTTGATCATTGATGATTACTCCAGACTCACTTGGGTTGCTTTTCTCAAAGAAAAAGATGAAGCATTTGAGAAATTTAAAATATTTAAGGCTTTAACTAAAAATCAAATAGGCAACAGGTTAAAGGAAGTAAAATTAGACAGAGGAGGAGAATGTATGTCAAGTGATTTCAAGGAATTCTGTGATAAACATGGGATCAAGAGAGAATACACAATCCCATGAACTCCACAACAAAATGGAGTAGTTGATAGGCAAAACAAAACAGTTCAACAAATGGCCAATTCAATGATGAATGAGAAGAACATTGGTCAAAATTACTGGGTAGAAGAAATACACACAACAATCCATATTCTTAACAAAGCCCACCTAAAACCACATAGTGACAATACACCTTATGAACTGTGGTATGGAAGACCTGCTTCAATCAAACACTTCAAAGTATTTGGGAGTAAGTGCTACATAAAGAATAATAATGAAAACCTTGGCAAGTATGATGACAGGGCTGATGAAGGCATCTTATTAGGATATGATACGAATAGTAAAGGATATAGATGCTTTAATAAAATATTGCATAAATTAGTTGATTGCATTGATTTAAAGGTTGATGAAGGAGTCCCAATAAGAGAGGTGAGCAATATTGAGTCTACTACAGAGGACATAGTTGAAACTGAAGATGAACAAGTCCAAGAATCAGATGGAGAAGACACACCCAGACAAGAAGAGTCAGGACAACAATCAACATCAAATCCTTCCTCCAAAATTACTCAAAAGAATCATCTTGAAAGTCAGATAATTGGTGAGAAAGACAAAGGTGTACAAACCATGAGAAGGATAATAAAAGACACTGAGCAATCACATATATCTTTCATATCCATGGTGGAACCCAAGAACTTTAATGAAGCCAGTAAAGACGTAAATTGGTTAAAATCAATGAATGAGGAACGAGATCAGATTGAACAGAATGACACTTGGGAACTCGTTCCTAGGCAAACAAATAAAAATTTGATAGGATCAAAATGTGTCTACAAAAATAAGATGAATGAGCAAGGAAATATTGTAAGAAATAAGGCTAGATTGGTCTGCAAAGGATATGCTCAAATAGAAGGATTGTATTTTGATGAAACATTTGCGCCTGTAGCAAGATTAGAATCTATCATAATGATTCTTGCCTATGCTTGTCATAAACAGTTTAAAGTCTATCAAATGGATGTCAAGTCAGCTTTTCTAAATGGATATCTAAAAGAAGAAGTCTATATGGAACAACCAGAGGGTTTCCAACTGTCAAATAACCCTGACTTTGTCTACAAGCTGAAGAAAGCCTTATATGGGTTGAAACAAGCTCCTCATTCCTGGTATTACAGACTGGATAAGTATCTTCAAGACAAAGGGTTCAAGAGAGGAACAATTGACAACAATCTATATATCAAAACATAGGGTAATGTTTTTCTCATTGTGTTGGTCTATGTAGATGACATCATCTTTGGAAGCAATAATGTCTCATTGGTACAATGGTTTTCTTCTGGTATGCAGTTTGAATTTGAAATGTCTATGATAGGGGAACTGCCATTTTTTATTGGTCTGCAAATTAATCATAAGTCTGAAGGAATATTTCTTTCTCACAAGAAATATCTAAGAGAAATGTTGAAAAGGTTTCAAATGGAAAACTCTACACCTATGAACACACCTATGGTGACTTGATGCAAGTTAAGCAAGGATGATGACTCACCTGATGTTGAACAGAGTTCATATAGGTCCATGATAGGCAACCTATTGTACATCACAACATCCCATCTAAACATAATGCATGATGTTGGAATGGTAGGAAGGTATCAGGCTGCACCTAAACAAAGTCATTTGTTAGCTGTCAAAAGAATATTCAGATACTTGGAAGGAACAATGAACTATGGCCTATGGTATTCTAGGAATCATAATTTTCAAGTATCAGTCTATTCAGATTTTGATTGGGCTAATTGCGTGGATGAAAGGAAAAGCACTAGTGGAGGTGCATTCTTCTTAGAAGATTCCCTTGTAGCATGGTTGAGCAAGAAGAAAGGTTCCATTTCCTTATCAACTACAAAAGTTGAATACATTGCAGCTGCCACTTGTTGTACCCAAGTACTGTGGATGATTCAGACACTTGCATACTTGAAGGTAAAATATATTGCACTGATCCCAATTCATTGTGATAATACCAGTGCAATTAGTGTGTCAAAGAACCCTGTATTTCACTCCAAGACCAAGAATATACAAATAAAGTATCACTTCTTGAGGGAAAAAGTGACCAACACTGTTGTTTCTTTGCGTTATATTCCATCCAAAGATCAGATTGTTGATATCTTCAGTAAACCGCTTGCAAAATATCAGTTTGAGTATCTACACCAGAAGTTGGGTGTGACCCCATTATCAAGCTAAATAGTCCATCCTGTCAGGGGGAGTATGTATTGGTTGAATATATGATACCTCCAAAAAGTACTGAAACAACTTAGGGGGAGCCTGTTTTCTTTGACATTGATGTCAAAGGGGGAGAAAAGATGTTGTCTGGATGCTACAGTTGGAGGTCCAAGCAGAATAGAACAACCTTTCAGGGTTGCCATCAATGCCAAAGGGGGAGATTGTTGAAATATTTTATAGGAAGAGTGTGATTTTCATTAATGGCAAGAACAACAACAAATCAAACCTTCTAAGTCGGAGATATCAAAATATTAGGAGGAAGAGCGACAGTGGTCGTTGGATCACCAATCCTGAATACCCGATGACCGTTAGATCAACGTTCAGTGACCAGAGGAAGCATAGAGGTGAAGTATAGATATGATCCATTGGATCTGAGCACTAAGGATCAACAATCGTTGGATCCAGAAATAAATTCACAAAGGTTAATCCATTGGATGAGCGTAGGAGAACGGACTTGTCAAAGTCCTGAAGTCCCAAAGTAAGTAGGGATCGTCCATCGTCAAGACTGACAGGTGGCACACGATCCACAACTCCGGAGCAAATCACTTCGAGAATTTTCAGTTTGAGATTTGAAATCCCTGAAGTCCGGAGAGCCAGAGAGTCAGATTAAACGTCAGTCGTCAGATCATTTTAAATCGAAAGGATGGGATAAGCTAGAAAAACATTATCGCAGAAAGATCAAGCCGTCAATATAAGAACATAATTGATGAACAACATTTATTTCAGGTCTAAAAGTTGCGAAGAGGTTATTGTTTGGGGATTCTCACTTCGGAAGAATTGGCAACTTGAAAAGTTGAAATACCCGAAGTCCCGAAGGCCGAAGTCTCGAAGTGAATAAGGATCCATGTTAGCAAGGACATGTGGTGTAATAAGACAATGACAAGTGTCAAGTTGATTCAACATTTCAGGTACATGCAAATCACAAATCTAAGTGACACATGGCATATATGACACATTATCAAGTGACGTAAGTAAGTGACATCAATCCGGGAGTTTTACTTCGGAAGATTTACAACCAGCACTTGCCCAAAGTTTTGAAGTCTCGAATGTTGAAGTCCCGAAGTGGACATAAGTCATCCGATCTGAAGAACACTTCAGGTGCATCATCAACCATTGATCTAGTACAGTGGAAAGACAATGTAAGTGGAAGTGCTAACTGACAATAAGAAGTCTCCATCGCCTATGACTTATTCAACAGGTGACCACTCCAGAGGAGAATGAAGCAACGATCATCCTAAAGTCCTGAAGTGTCAAAGTCACTTATGATCATTGATCGTGTAGGAGAGTATGTGTCAACAGATCGTGAACTCCAGGGTAAACTACTCTAAGAAAATGCGAAGGAGAAAGGTTGGAAAGTTGAGATTTTCGAACCCCGAATACTCAAAGGGACTATGACCATTTCTCCGAAAGGGACACGCGTTAGTGTATTGTCAGCTCCGAGAAAAAGAAAAGGAAGATTGAAAGGTTGGAAAGTTGAGATTTTCGAACCCTAAATACCCGAAGGGATTGTGACCATTGATTCGAGAAGATCACGCGTCGTTAGATCGTGGAATCTGGGTGAAATGCTCTGGGATTAAGCAGAGTTTGAGAATCGAGACTTCCAAAGCCCAAAAGGCGAAATCGATCTCGTCCATTGGTTTGGAGGGCCACATGTCACTTGGTCATTGAGACTAAGGATCACACGTGAACGAAGGAAAGAAGGAAGGAAAAGACAATACATCGAATCCGTTGATCAAGGAGCGACGTCAAGATCGTGAGATCGACGGTCCCATTACATTGCGAGCCTAGAACATGCTCGGGTCTTAATTTTTCTTGAGCGGGCCGCAATCGAAACCACAGTTTTTTAGAAAGGACACGTGGAGGCTCGTAGTGAATTGCAGGGAGAAAAGTAGGTTTCCCTCAAACCGCCTATGGATGCGCCCGCAATTGTGTGGTCACGTGAAGTTCATAGCCCAAGGTCATATCATGAAACAAAGCTAGCGCTCACTAGACTTATATCGGGAAGCACATTTTGAATAGGTGTTTGGTCACTTCCAGTGATCACGTGAATGAAGAGGCTTAAAAGCCAAAGAAGCCAAAGACAACTAGCTGTAACTGACAAACAAGACAAAGAGTTGCGACTGCCAGAGAAGCTGAGGAATCTCAGGAAAATGACCTCTAATGATGAACACATTCATCATAATCGCCAGAGAAGACGAAGAGTTGCGACTTCCAGAGAAGTCGAGGAATCTCAGGAAAACGACCTCTGATGATGAACACATTCAACATAACCACCAGAGAAGATGAATAGTTTCTATGATGATCATGTAGAGGACTCGACGTGTAAAAGATATGCAGAACACATAAGAGGGTGTGGATTTGATTGGAAGCCACACTGTGGGGAGGATGAGACGCGGTGAACAACCTGAAGGGAAAAAAAGTGGCGCAATGAAGAGCATGCAGAGGCATAGTGCATAGAATGAAAATGGCACACAGAGCATAAAATGCAGAAGAACAGAAAGTGCAAAGAAGTGAGCAGGAGGACATTGATGCATACAAAGCATAACAGTGTAGCAAAACAATGATTAGATTGGTAAGCCATTGATGAACACTGTATCACTGTAATAAATTCCAGTAAGAAAAGATTTATATTTCAGGGTGGTGGGGTGGTGCTAGGGAGGACTGTTGTCCTCAAAGTTTCAAGTGGGTGCTTGAACACAAGGAGTTGAAGCTTCCATCTAGTTGCATCTAGAAAAATCAGGGTGGTAGGTTGGTGCAAGGGATAACTATTATTCTCTGTTATACAGGTTGGTGCCTGTGTGACTGGAAGTTGGTGCTGGAACACTCAGAGATTTGGCGCTTCCTTCTAGTGGGTGCTAGAGAAATCAGAGTGTTGGTGCTCTCAACGAGTTGTTGCTTGTAAAATATAGGTGGTAGCCTCAAAAGGAGTTGGTACTCATAAGAATCATAATGTACAGAAAATAAAGACTACTTATCATATCAAGAAGAAGAGGATTTTTCCCTTTATGGGTTTCCTTGGTAAATATATGTCTCTGTATATTTCATGTGTGTGATTGATGTTGAATATTATATTGCTTACTTCCCTGCATTATTGTGATCATCATTGAGTGTTCTGTAAAGAGTTTAAAATGGGCATAATTGTTTAAGCATGGTGACAACTGATTCACCCCCCTCTCTCAGTTTTTCAACACATACCTCTTGATCTTGCCTCCATTCTATCCTTGTTTCTTCCACCCAATCAGATTGTGGAATAGAAATAACACATAGTGAACCCTTTGTTTCTTCTTCTTTCCTTGAAAATGCATCTCCCACAATATTATGTTTTCCTTTCTTGTAGATTATTTCAAAGTCATAAACTAGCATATTTGTAACCCATTTTCGTTGCTCTTATGAAGAAAATAGTTTCTCCAAGAAGTACTTCAAACTATCATGATTTGTTTTTAGTTTGGATTGTCTTCCTATTAGGTAAGGGTGTCATTTATTAACCACATGTAGTATAGCCAACATTTATTTTTCATAAATGGGTTTGAGTAAGTTTTTTCCATTAAGTTCGTTGCTTTCAAAGGAAAGGGGCATTCTTCCCTGCATTAAAATTGCACCAATGCCATAGCCTAAGGCATCACACTCCACAATAAATGGTTTTGTGAAGTCGGGTGTGGCTAGGACGAGAGTTGTACACATATCCTCCTTAAGTTTTTCAAAATCTTTGGTTACTTCTTGAGTCCAAGAAAATGCTTCCTTATTTAATAATGATGTTATAGGTGCCACCATTTGATCATAGTTTTTGACAAACTTGCAGTAATAGCCTGTCAATCCTAAGAATCCTTTAAGTTTCTTCAAGGTTTTGGGAATTGGTCATTCCCTCATAGCTTTAATTTTTTTAGGGTCCACTTTTGCACCTCCATGAGATACAATATGACCCAAATATTCCACTTATTGAACCCCAAAGGAACACTTGGAAAGATTTGCATAAAGTTGTTTCTCTTCCAAAAGTTGTAATACTTTGTCAACATTTTGTACATGCTCTTCCCAGGATTTGTTGTAGATTAGTATGTCAGCAAAAAATACTAACACAAATTTTCTAAGGAAGGGTTTGAAAATAGAATTCATCGAGCTTTGAAATGTTGAAGGTGCATTAGTAAGTTCAAATGGCATAACCAAAAAATCATAATGACCTTCATGTGTTGTAAATGTTCTTTTGAGAATGTCTTCCTACCTCATTCTGATTTGATGATATCCCGAATGAAGATCCAACTTAGTAAAGAAAATCGCTCCATGCAATTCATCTAATAATTCATCAATGACAGGAATAAGAAACTTATCTTTGATGGTCATTTTGTTGATTTGTCTATAATGTGGACACATAATCCATGAACAATCCTTCTTCGTAACCATCACTACCGATGAAGAGAAAGAACTATGTCTAGGTTGAATGATGCCTTCCTCTAATATTTATTAGATGATACACTCAACCTCACTCTTCTATGCATATGGATACCTATAAGGCCTAATGTTAGGTGGTACACTTCCTGGTTGCAAATGAATAGCATGGTCATGATATCGAACCAATGGAAGACACTTAGGCATATCTCCAAACACTTTGGAATGGTTGTTGATAACTATATAAAGATCCACTAGAGCAAAGGATATAGACGTTTGAACATCTAGTGAGCACAATTTTGCAATTACACCATGGTGTCCCTTTTTGAGTAATTTTTTCATGCTATTAGAGCTTATCACCTTAGAGGGTTTCCCTTGGATACCTCTAAGCTCAATTTCCTTGTCTTCTAAGGAAAATATCATGAAAATATATTGAAAATTAAGGGCCATTGTTCGCAATGATTATAACCATTGGACCCTTAATACAACATCAACACCACCCATTTGGATGGAAATCATGGGACTATCCAAAAAATACTCTCCCATGTTTACCTTAATACTATGGCACTTCCCAGAAAAATTTATGGTACCTCCATCTACAATCATTACTTGAAACTTTGGTGCTAGAACTACAAAGCAATTGATATCTTTTCCTAATTTAATGATGAAGTTATGGGTACTACCATAATCAATCAACATTGTTACATTTTTCCTTTTGATGTATCCTTGTATCTTAAGGGTTTGTGGAGAATTGATGCTGACCAATGCATGACAAGATATTGTTGGAGTAGTCTCTTCTAGATATAGATCTTGTGATGGTTCCAATTCTTGATCTTTTTCCTCTTCTTGGTCTATGTAGAATAAGTTATTCTAATTGCATTTATGCCCCTTACTGTACTTGTTGTGACAATTGAAACATAGTCCCTTTGCTCTTCTTTCATCCATTTGATGAGGTGTCAACCTTATCAGTTGATGTGCAATTGTCTTATGAACCCCAAAACGATCTCTTCTTGCTATGTATGCTCCAATGGTAGACTTGTGTGTAGCTTTATTCTTGGCTTGAATACGACGAGAAAATTGCATAGATTCCATAATATTTCCAGGATGTTTTTGGAAAATATCATGTTTAATGTCTTCTTTTAATCCACCCATGTAAGCTTCCAACACATGTTCATCACTTAGGGGAGGTAGGTGAGGGGGGGTACTTTTTGCCCCATAGGAAACATGGAATTTGAGTTCCACTAGAATCTAGGGACCTCTACAAACAATAAAGTTGAGGATTATGCAGTTTTACAAGGGCTCCAGATTGCCAAAGATCGTCAAATATCCCAGTTGAACATAGTTGGAGACTCAAAAAACACAAAAAAGGTATTTTTTTGCAAGATTAGAACTAAAGGATGTGGGGTTGAAGGTCCTCATTGGTTGCATCAGACTCATTTTAAACATCTTATTCTCTCATTTGTTTTACGTTCTTAGGGAAAATAATATACAAGCAAATGAAATGGCCAATAAGGCCATATGAGTAGCCCACAGATCCTTATGGATAAATGGCAAAGTTCATTTTGTCCCCCCTCCCTAATGTTTACATCTTTATCAGGTAGCATGACCCATGGGGGTATCATGGGCTTGGTGGACTCATGTGGAGGGGCATGTGTCTATGTGAAGATTGTAAAGGTGGGTGAGGGTTGTAGAATCCTGGCATTTCATGTTGCTCGAAAGTAGTATAAGGTATGGAATCTTCATGGGGGGGGGATCATTGGAATAAGGATCGATGTGTGTGGAATTTGCACAAGAGGAGGTCCATGGATCCACACATGAAGGGTTGATTTTCATCATTTCAGATAATGGAATGGGCTAATAGGTACATTAATTTGTGAAGGACTGCTCAACGTTCATCAGCTTCCCAATGTGTTCACATGTGGGTTTAATGGCGGCACACATCTGTTGGATGGAGAGGTTAATCAAGGTTTATGTGAGATATGACATGACTAGTGGGAAATAAATCTGTCTGGAAGCTAGATTACAAATCTGATGGAATGTTGGAGATTGGATGGGTATGACATGGGAATTTTAGTCGTTAGCTGAAATTTATTTTGTGGGATTGTAGATTCCAGAGAAAAGTTTATGCTCGAGATTTATGAGTTTTTTCCTGAGCCCAGTGGGAATTGCTCACAGTTAGTTTTTTGTGGGGGCCTCTTGACTCTGTTTGGTGGCACAATCTGTAGTCTCTGGTGCATTTCCTTTTGGTTAGGGTTTCTCACTTCTGTGAATGCTGAAGCAATAGAAAGTGGAGCAGGATGTGATCAACAGAAGGGGCCAATGTACGAGGACACAATGATAGATCAACTTAGGCTGCAGATTTTGGTTAATGCATTGAATTCAATAGTCTCCTTTGTCACGAACATTCTGGTACAACATTGAGAAATGGCGGGACAATTGGAGGACAAAGTAGTAGCGCTAAGGTCACAATTAGGGGAGCTTCAACTTCAGTCTCCTTCATTGACTTATGTCTCAGGGTCGACACTGACTTCCTCGCCTATGATGGGTGTGGCTCCTATCTATGATCTGAATGCTCCATTTGAAAATCCAACTCTCGAGGATGAGGTTCCAAATGACATACCACCTTCTGAATAGATATGTTTTGTTTTGTAATTTGTATTTTTGGTATTTTCTACATAAAGTACTTTGTACAAATCAGTGGTGAATCAGAATATGGAAATATATGAGTTTTGATTTAGGTAGATGGATGAATGTTGTTGTGGAGAATCCATAATTTTTTGTTGTTCTCTGGATGACTCTTTTTGTACTTTGTGGTGTTTACTGCACCTTTTAATGAAATAAAAATCTACTAGCTTTTGTGAAAAAAAAATGTTCATCACTTATGTCATCCACCCTTATGGCCAATACCCGAAATTCTAAATTCTAATATTCAATATCACCAAAGTGCTTGATTCTTTTCAATTCACTGAAGTAGTCATGTTACCAAACTTTCCCATATTGTGCTTCTATGTCTCTTGTAAATAAATCCCAAGTATAATGATAAGAAGGGGGCTTCCTTTTAAGTACCCATTGATACCATTGATATGGTTTTGTCTCAAAGTTCAAAGTTTCTATGTGAATCATTTGCTTACCATCCATAATATTATGCAATTCTAAATATTGCTCTATTTGGTTCACCAAAGTAAATATCTTTGTTCCATCAAACTTCCTTAATTCAATTTTAGGAAAGTTCACTCCTTTTGGAGACCATCCATAAGTAACTCCATTATTGGAATTAAATCCCCCTGGAAAATTCTTATTATTGTAAAGTTTTACACCCTGAATACTACCCTTATTTTCATGAGTCCTTTCAGACACCTTATCAATTTTAGGGAACCTCCCTTCTAAGGCTTCTAAAATATTATTTTCCATTTGTTCCAACTTTCCATCCATTTATTCCAAATTTTCATCCATTTCCCGTTCCAATTGTTTCATCGTTCTTCTTGTTTATTTCTTATTTTCATCCATCTTTCTTTCTATTTTTGTTTGAGTATTCATCAAATCAACCTTTTTCATTGACCTATCATTCAATTTTTTGATTTGGCTGTTCAATGTGGATAGTTGGTTTTTGTATCTCCTCATTTCATTCATGAGTCATGAAGGATATTTCGATAGGTTTAAGTGGTGAATTAAATTTTGGATCTTTCTTTGGAGCCATAGAAAAAAAGTCTCTAATTTTTTTTTTTTTAATGAGCTTGCCAACCACAAAAAAGCTCTTAAAATCACTTGTGCAAAAACCCTAACTTCCACAAGAAATATATCATAAAATATAGTGATTCAAAATTTGAAAATTTTTCCACATGTACTTTGTTATCGTAGGATTTGTAGTTGTGCAAAGCCCAACACAAGATCCCCAAATATTGCATAACTACATAAGATTCTGCCACTATCACCTTAGTAAGAACTTCCCACTTTTTAGTGAAGAGGAGGTCCACCACAAGGGAGGCTTCCCTGGTGACCTCACTTCACCAAGATAGCATGAGATAAATCCCTAATTGCAAAATTTCCATACAAAAATAAGCAAAAGCATCCACAAATTGATCCTTCAAGCAAGTCACATAAGTGTAGAAGAGAGAGACAACCAAGCAGGGAAAAAAATTCAGACTTGTTCTCACAAATGGTGAGTGACGAATCATGATAAAATGAAATGGCGTGGTCCTCTATTTATATAAGGCCATATAAACCAATTTGTCCACATAAATTGTCAATTACAAATTAGAAGAGGGTTGATCCCTTTGATTTGCCCTTACATTATGCAAAAATGAAAAATACATGAAATAAATCCCTAAAGAGGGTGATGCCATGCCCTAGTAGGATGACATAGGCCTAGAGAATGTGACATTCATCCTCAATGCGTGGAACATTGGGCCTCCGAAGGCCATGTGTCATGATCTTGTGTGGAAATGTCCCATGCCATAAGTCTCCACCTGTCAAACCACCTTCGAAACCATATCATCCATCAAACCCTAACCTCCAAGATGATGTCAAGGGATACTAGGTGATGTCCTAAGCTTCCAAAGGCTACATCTAAGTGGAAGAGGGGTGCAATATCATCCTCTGATGATTCCTAGGTGCCTCTAAAGACAATGTCCTCTACCCTCAAGGTGCAACGCTCATCATCAATGGTCTCCCATGTGTGGGTCATGGAATCCACCCTCTGGGATTTCAAGCCCCTATGAAGTTCCAAGTGGCATAGTTCCTTCAGGCATATCTTTCACCAGGTAAGGTCCTACAAAGATAACAAGTAGGCCCTCCAAGGGTCCACAATTCATATGAATCATGCCAGCTAATCCACATTTAATAAAAGAACCACCCAAACAAGTGCATTAAATCCCCATTTTCAAATTAAACAAATGCTCAAAGACCTTATAAACTTTTCCAAATTTCGGTATGGGAGGCATGTCATGGTGCCTTATTGGGTAGGACAATCCCCAAGTCAAGGAATGTTTCCCAAGAAGACCCTATCTAGATCATGTAGTGAGATGAGGTGGAGTGGGGAAAGACTCTTCGGCATAGGGTTCTTGACATATCAAGGGTTCATATTATCTCATTTATGGGTGTCTTTGTGGAGGGTGTGCTACATCCTTGAGTTCCCTTCATTTATAATGCAACCTTTTTCCAAGCCCTTTATTTTCATTTTTATTAAGTCCAAACATTGAGTGTTATGTGCAATGGAAAGAAAAAGAGCACTGCAATGCCACTTATTTTTAGAACACATTGAGTGCTATAGGCACTGAAAATTAAAGAACATAGCAATGCATTCCCCCATCAAGCAAGACATCATTTATTCATTTTTTATTTGAAAGTTCTTTATTCATTCAAAGATGTGTTTCATGGTTCTCAGGAATTTAGGGAGAGCATTTATGCATGATGTCAACTACAACACCTCTAGGCCTTTGGCCCCTTATTCCCATGAAATGAGGTACAATCCCTTCTTAGGGTCAATGCACCCAGAAACCCAAAATATGAGGAAACAAAGGGGAAGAAGTGTGGAAAGTGGTAATTATGAGTGAGGAATGGTGCGATGACCCTTCAAGGAAACCCCCTGTAGCAACCATTTTCCCAAGGGTGACCAAATTACTAGGATACCATGTTAACCACCAAGGTGAAATTAGGAAAAAGGTATAAATTCCAAGCAAACTTTCCAAAATCAAGAAAGGACTCTATGGAACATGCTTAAATGCTTCAAATATTAAAGTGACACTTACCATGAGACTGGAATTGTTACCTCATGAAGTGAGACTTGATGTATTTTTGGATCCAATATGATGTAGTGGACACTACTCTACTACAAATGATGATGATGGTGACCTGTGGCAAAATAGAGGGGCTTTGTGGGATATGTTTTCGATCAGACACTCCATGTTTGTTATCTGTGGACCTCGAGAAATTATATCCCTCGTTACCCCTAGGCTGGGGGGTGTAACATACTTCACTATGTCAACTTAGGATTCTGAAAATTTCAGAGTCTGAAACTTCATTGAAAAAAAATTATAGCGAAAATGCCAAGATAATTGATTTCATGATTAGTCACAAACCTTGTCTTCCATGGACTATATCTTTGAAATTATAGCACACCAGAACCTGGAATTTTTACCACCTTTACTATGATATTTCTTGTTAATCTCCAAAAAATTGCATTGTCCAAAACCTCTTAGAAAAAAAATTATAGAAAAAATCCCAAGATGACTCGTTTAAAATTGAATTCAGGATGAGTCAAAAACCCTATTTTCTATAGGCTATATCTCCGAAAGTATAACGACATGGAACCTAGAAATTTTATTAGAGTTACTTTGATATGTATCCTAAGTAACCTAAAAAAATTACTATCTGAAGCACCCCCCAAAAAAATTTATAGCAAAAATTCCAAGTTGACTCGCTTGAAGCAGCAAAACCCTAGGATTGATGCTATGATACCAAATGTTATGAACCAATATGTTGATAATGATGAAAATTCAATGAATAATAGTCCACTTCGAGGAGGAAAACTCCTTTTACAATATATCCAATTCATAGAACAAGATATGATCAGATGACATGATCCTAAGACTAGGTCCCCTTGGTATATATATGAGAGAAAGGGTACAATTATAATGAAGGGGTACAATGAAGGGTTTTGGCCTACATACAAATATAACACTAGAATTGTAATAATTCAATATCTAGGGCTTAATAAGGGGTTTTATACTTAACTTGGGGCTTTCTCTATGGATTAACAATGAATGATGCTTGAATCACCACAAATGATTGTTCTATGGGATCTTTGGCCTTTGAGTGGAATACATGTGTCGTTAGGGAGTTTTGCACACCACAGATGGGTCTTAGAGATTTGAACATGGTTGAAGGAGAAAAAAAGGGCCTTTAGGCCCTAAAGGATGCTCCTCGGGCTCAATCTCCATGAATAATGCCTCAACCATGGATGGGTCTTGGGGCCTTAACCATGGTTGAGGAAGGCAGACAAGGGCCTTAAGCCCTAAAAGAATATTCTTGGGATCAATGGCCATGAATGAGGCCTTGAACCATGATAGATGACTTATATAGGGTATGGGTGGTATTCAAGTGGGATAAGTACACCATTAGTAGGTTTTTCATACCAAGGATGGGTCTTGGGGCCTTGACCATTGCCGAGGGAGGAAAATGAGGGCCTTAAGAGATAAATGAATCTACTTAGGCTCAATCATTCTAAATGATGCATTAAACCACCTCATCGGAATTTTTAAAGGGATATTTGGAAATTGAGTTGGATATCAGCACCATCAGAAAATTTTACACACCATAGGTGGTTTCATGGCATTGACCATGGTCGAGGGAGGAAAATAAGGGACTTAGGTACCTAGAAAAGATTATTGGGCTCAAGGGTCATGAATGAGGCCTTTAACCACCATGCATGCCATTTGTAGGGGATATTTGGACTTTGAATGGGAATATGGGTTCCATTAGGAGGGTTTCCACAGGAAGATGGGTCTCGGGACTTTGAACATGGTTGGCGGAGGAAAACAATGGCCTAATCCCATAAATAAATATTCTTGTGTTCAAGCACCATGAATGAAGCCTTGACCCACCACCATGACATTTCGAAAGATATTTTTCCTCTAGTGGAATATGGGCACCATTAGTAGGCTTTAAACACTAAATATGGATCTTGGGGAATTAATTATGGTTATAAGAGGAAACCAAGAGCCTTAGGACTTAAAGGAAGCTTATGGGGCTCAAGTTCCATGAATGAGGTTTCAAGCCACCACACATGCTCATTCTATAGTATATTTGGCCTCCAAGTAGGGCATGGGTGACAATAGTATGATTTACATGTTTGAGGGACAAAAATAAAGGCCCTAGGCCCTAAAAAAGTTTCTTGGGCCCAAGGCCTCTAAGCATGCCACATGACCTCTCTAGAGTATTTTTTGTCTTTGAGTGGGATATGGACACCTATAGTAGGTTTTATGCACTAGGGATGGGTTTTGGTACCTTAACCGCAATTGAGGGAAGGAATATAAGCACCTTAGGACCCAAATGAACTTCTTAGGTTCAAGCACCATGAACAAGATGTCAAACCACCACAAAAATACCTTTCTAGGGGACTTTTGGCCTTCAAGTGGGATATGGTCCCCATTATTAGGTTTTTCCTACCATGGATGGGTATTGGGCCCTTTCCCATAATTGGGGGAGAAAAATAAGGGCCTTAGGACCTAAATTAAGTTTATTTGGCACAACGGACATGAGAAAGGCCCTGAATCACCTCTTATAACCTCTATAGGGGATCTTTCACATATAAGTGGGAATATAGGTAGCAATAGGAGGCTTTGCACTATGTGGATGGGTATTAAGGCCTTAAACATGGTCTAAGGAGAACAACAAGGGCCTTATGTCATAAATGAAGCTTCTTGGGCTTAAGCACCATGAACAAGGCCTTGAACCGCCACACATGCCCTATCTGGGGGATATTTGGCCTTTGAGTTGGATATGAGTGCCATTAATGGGTTTTGTACACTATAGATGGGTCTCAAGGTCTTGAACATGGTTGGGGGAGGAAAACAAAGACAGTATTCCCTAAACAAAGCTTCTTAAGCTCAAGGGAAAAGAATGAGGCCTTGAACCACCATAAAGGCCATGTGTAAGGAATATTTGGCCTCCAAGTAGGAAGATGGGTGCCAATAGGATGTTTTTGCATAAGATGGATGCGTCTCAAGGCTTGACCATGGTCGGGGGGGGGAAGAAGGGCCTTCATATGTAAATTAATATTTTCATGATCAAGCATCATGAAAGGGACCTCAAGCCACCGCGATATCCTTTCTAGATGACCTTTGCACTCTTAGTGGGATATGGGTTTAGTTAATAGGATTTATGCACCATAGATGGTTCTTGGGGCCTTAAACATCATTTGTGAAGGAAAACAAGGGAATTAGGCCCTAAATGAAGCTTCTTGGTGTCAAGGGCCATAAACAAGGTGCCAAACCACACCACATGCCCTCTATAGGGTATATTTGGCCTTTAAGTGGGAATATGGGTGACACAAGACATATGCATCTTGAGACATTCGCCATGGTTGGGTGAGGAAAACAAGGGCCGTATGCCCTAATTGAAACTTCTAAGGCTCAAGCACCATATTTAAGACCTTGAACAACATGTAGGTCCTTTCTAGAGAATATTTGGCCTCCAAGTGGGATATGGGTGCAATTTTATGCACCACATATTGGTTTCAAGGTGCAAGAAGGAAAATAAGGTACCTATCCCCTAAATGAATCTTCCCACACTCAATGACCATGAACAAGACAACAAACCACCACATAATCTCTTGTTGGGTATCTTTCAACTCTAGGTGGGAATATGGGCACCATTTGGTGGTTTTTTGTAAGACATATAGGTTTTGTGGCCTTAATCATGGTTAGAGAGGAAAACAAGGGTCTTAATTCCTAAATCAAGCTTATCAGGTTCAAGCACCATGAAAGAGGCCTCAAAATAAGGGCCTTAGGGCCTAAATGAATCTTCTTAGGATTGAGTGTTATGAGAAAATCCTCAACTACCACACAATCCCTCTATAAAGGATCTTTGGTCTTTGAGTGTGGACATGAGCACCATTACAAAGTTTTTTGCACTAGAGATAAGTCTAAGGGCCTTCACCATGGCCGAGGGAGAAAAACAAGGGCCTTAGGCCCTAAATGAAGATTCTAGGGATAAATGGTCATGAATTAAGCTTTGAACCATGACAAAAGGCCTCTCTCTTTGGCCTCTAAGTGGGAATATGGGTGCCATTAAGAGGTTTTATGCACCAAGGATGATCCGGATTATTTTCGGCACGAAATGAGAGCGGAGATATAATAAATAAATGCACAGAGATATCGTGTATATCCAGTAATATAACAGAAATATATCAGAGATGCAACCATAAACACAGAGATACAGTAATACACGATTTCTATTAATGAAAGAAATGTACAGAGACTGTAAAAATATAGAGTGAAAGACTTGCTAGAATGGTGGCAGCTTATCTCTGAGAAGAGATGTGACAGCTACTCGCATTTGCAAGAAGATGGTTACAATGAGGCTCGGAAGGCCTTTTTACAATAGAAGGGAATTCCAAAAGTCCTAGGCATCCAAAAACCTAACCCTGGGAGATGAAGCGCCAAAAGTCATGTGGGCCCCGTTTGGGTAAGTTGGTGCATCAACTTCCCGGGGTCGTAACTTTTGCATACGATCTTCGTTTTAGACGTGTGATAGCTCGTTGGAAAGGTATCATCGAGGAGATTCATTTTGGGGGCTCAATTATGCCTTCGACTATCATTGAGAACCTCGATCTCAAAAAAACTTCATTTAGGCCCTCAAAATGGCCCCGGAAGTGAAAACCTGCTAAAAATAGTAAATTGCCAAAATGGCCAGGAAACTGTTTTGAGCCATTTGGAAAAGGTGGGTGGCCCCCGATATCCACCTGGATCAATCCTCCC
>ML799127.1:122928-140652 GCA_009831015.1 Picea engelmannii | reverse complement strand
AATACAGAGTGAAAGACTCGCTAGAATGGTGGCAGCTTATCTCTGAGAAGAGATGTGACGGCTACTCGCATTCGCAAGAAGATGGTTACAATGAGGCTCGGAAGGCCTTTTTACAATAGAAGGGAATGCCAAAAGTCCTAGGCGTCCAAAAACCTAACCCTGGGAGATGAAGCGCCAAAAGTCATGTGGGCCCCGTTTGGGTAAGTTGGTGCATCAACTTCCCGGGGTCGTAACTTTTGCATACGATCTCCGTTTTAGGCGTGTGATAGCTCATTGGAAAGGTATCATAGAGGAGATTCATTTTGGGGGCTCAATTATGTCTTCGACTATCATTGAGAACCTCGATCTCGAAAAAACTTCATTTAGGCCCTCAAAATGGCCCCGGAAGTGAAAACCTGCTAAAAATAGTAAATTGCCAAAATGGCCAGGAAACTGTTTTGAGCCATTTGGAAAAGGTGGGTGGCCCCCGATATCCACCTGGATCAAAGGATGGATCTTAGAGCCTCGACCATAGTTGGGCGAGGAAAACAAGGACCTTAGGTCCTAAATATAGATTCCTAAGGTCAAGTGCCATGATTATGGCCTTTAATCATGACAAGATCCCTTATTAGAGGATTTATGTCCTTTGAGTAGGATATGGGTGATATTAGTAGGTATTGTTTTACCACAAATGGGTCTTGGGGCCTTGACCATGCTCGGGGGAGAAAAACAAGGGCCTTAGACCATAAACAAAGATTTTCAAGAATAAGGGCCATAAGTGAGGCTTGGAACTACCACACAGACCCTTTGTAGGGATTTTGAGCCTTTTATTAGGAATATGGGTATCATTAGAAGTTTTTGAGAAAGGAATACAGGATCGAGGGCCTTAACTATGGTTACGGGAGGAAAGCAAGGGCCTTAGGTCCTAAATGAAGCTTCTGAAAATCAAGCACCATGAATAAGGCCTTAAACCACCACCTAAGAATTTTCTAGGGTATCTTTGGTCTTTGAGTGGGTATATGGACACCATTAAGAGGTTTTACACACTAGGGATAGGTATCGAGGACTTGAACATGGTTAAAGGATGAAAACAAGGGGCCTAGAGCATAAATGAAACTTCTTGGGCTCAAACACCATGAATGAGTCTTCAAACCACTACACATGTTCGTTCGAGGGGATATTTGAACTTTGAGTGAGATACAAGTTCCATTAGGATGTTTTGTGCAAGATGGATGGATTCCAGTGCCTTAACCATCACTTGGGGAGGAAAAGAAGGGCCATAGGCCCTAATGAATCTTATAAGGATCAAGCACCATGGACAAGGACTCAAACCACCACACATACATTTCTATGAGATCTTTGGCCTTAGTGTTGGAATATGGCGTCATTAGGAGGTTTTGCACAAGATGGATGGGTTTTGGGAGGTTAACTATGGTTGGAGGGGGAAACTAAGTCCTTTGATCGTACAAAAAACTTTTAGAGCTTAAGATAATCTTTTGTGAAAGGTTGAAGATCATTTTAATCGCATGTTAATGGAGCACACACTCATTATAGAATGTGTGCATGTTCTATAATGTGTGCACGCTATTTGAAATTCTAATATTTTCAATGGGATTGTGTCCCTTCACCTATGTGTTAGGTGATTTGGCTACTTCAAATTTATCTTTGTCCTTACAAATCCAATCGTTCAAACCACATTTTTAAGGATGTGTCTTGAACCATTGGGTATCGAGGACTTAAACATGGTCACAGGATGAAAACAAGGGGCCTAGACCATAAATGCAACTTCTAGGGCTCTAGCACGATGAATAAATCTTCAAACCACTACACATGTCTGTTCAAGGGGATATTTGAACTTTGAGTGAGATACGAGTTCCATTGGGATGTTTTGTACAAGATGGATTAATTACAATGCCTTAACCATCACCTGGGAAGGAAAAGAAGGGCCAAAGGCCCTAATGAAACTTATAAGGATCAAGCACCATGGACAATGAGTCAAATCACCATAAATACATTTATATGAGATCTTTGGCCTTAGAGTGGGAATATGGCGTCATTAGGAGGTTTTGCACAAGATGGATGGGTTTTGGGAAGTTGACTATGGTTGGAGGAGGAAACCAAGTCTTTTGATCATACAAAAATCTTCTAGAGCTTAAGATGTTCTTTTGTGAAAGGATGAAGATCATTTTAATCGCATGTCAATGGAGCACACACTCATTATAGAATGTGTGCATGTTATTTTAAATTTTAATATTTTCAATAGGATTGTGTCTCTTCACCTATATGTTAGGTGATTTAGCTACTTCAAAATTATCTTTGGCCTGACAAACCCAATAGTTCAAGCCACATTTTTAAGAAAATCACTTTTCCAAATCCCTATCAATATCTTGTTTTTGACGATATTTCAAATATGTTACACATATCATAACTCCACATACTTATAGATTTGATTATGCATATTCAAATTTTTAAATAATATTTTTTCAAATTTTATTTTCACATTGATCATAACTATAAAACATGTCTTTTGTTTTTGCTATAACTTTTCATTGCCTTACTCATTTAAAAATAAAGGTATATGTCACACTACTGAAATCAAGAAAAAGGAATTAATTTGATTATGTTAAGGCTCTAAAATCTACGGTCAATACTTGGCCTCATAATTATAGGGTGTCATTGATTTTGTTAATTTTAGTAAATTATAAAAAATCAAATTTCTTACTAGTACAAATTATGTACAACTTTTTTTTTCTAGAAATTCTTTATTTTAGGTACTAATGGTTTAATGTGGACATATGTATTATATTTTGTAGAAAAAATAACATACCACTATTAGAAAACCATACTTTTACATAATTATGTTAAAATTATATACATAAAAATTATATATTTTAAAAGATAATTTGATTGTCTACATTTCATCTTCTTACACCATATTTAAATTAGTTTTACTGGCCTAGATTCATCTTAACTCTAAATATATTAAGCACCACACTGATTTGGATTGGATCATTATATTATTTTCCATCTAACTTAGTACTTTTTGGGTGGAAAAATTAGAGGAATCAACTTGCAAGACCATTTCGATGGTTGGTCCAAATTTGGAAATTTGGGTCCAAAAACCCGTCTAAAATCTTCTGGATCCATTTTGAGGCATCAAACGACATTTTTCTTGGTCCAAACCTTATTATGGAGAAAGATTCTAAATTCGACACATTGATACCTTTCTCACAGTGTAGACAATTCGTCAATCGAAGTTTTTACGAGAAAGTTATGCTTCCCGCAAGTTGACCACCATGGTACGAGAGGATGTTGTGTCAGCCCCCATTACTCATGCATATGGGGGCTAGCCATGTATGTAATTTCAAAAAGATTCTAGAAGATCCAAAACCCTATCAAAATTAATTGTTGAGGAAGTCAAAAACCTACCCCTAGATGAATATCAGGATATTATAAATACCGAGCCACTAGGAGGAGAAGGGGTTCCATTCTTTTGCATTGTATCTTGTTCCATAGGTGAGCATAACATCTGAAAGTGGTATTCTGTGAGCATAACGGAGGAGGAGAGATCATGTAGCAGCCATACAGGCCACAAGTTAAAGGCAACTCCACGAAGAGTGTCTCTTTCTTTGTAATTGCACCATTTCTATACCAGAGAAAAGAGAACAGAGTTGCCTCACCTTCTAGCTAGTTTTTCTCCCGTAAGGGTTTCCCGGAGCAAATCCTTGTGTCATTGCATTTTACTATTCTATATTTTCCGCATTTTATCTATTTCATGCATAAGTAGAAAATCAATAACTAAATATTATGGAATCTAAAGGAACTTAACCTTCATAGTGTAGATTTCATTTTTATTTATCATATTTGTTGTGACGAGTTGTTCCAGTGGAATATGCACTACAGTTTGCATATCACACACCTAGAGGGATAATAGAGGTGCACATCTCTTGGTTCTTGAAAGATCTTGAATTAAAATGGATCCATGTTGACATGAATGTGCATATGTGAATCACTAATTGTTATTTTTTCTTAGTTTCTTATTTGTATTATGTTTTATTTTTGGATTTGTAAGCACAAATGTTACACATTTTTTTTTAAGGAAATTGAGAAAAATTCTTATTCAAAAATCATGTGTAGAAAATCATAGGAGAAGAGTTTACAATCTTCTAACAAAGCCGGAGCAGAGGAACAAACTGGTTGGATACTGCTAGTGTTTTAAAAAGGACCCTTTAATACATACATGGAGTTCATATAACTAGAAAACCGACTGCATTGCCTATAAAAGACTCCTAGAATCAAAACAAAAAAACTCAACATGGACTTAACTAATTAGGAGGATTTTGGATGTCTCTTGCCTCTTCATGAGGAAGCGGTAGTGAATTCAAATCAAGCACCTGTATGGGTTGAGCAGGTGACGATTCTCCATCTAAGATGTCCAAGGAAGAAGGCGGCTGAACTGGAGAGACAGGTTCAGAGCGTAGCTCAACCACTTCTGAGCGAATTGTTTCCACTGCAAATTGCTTCCACTTCAAGATATTGTCATTTTTCTAGATTTCCATTACCACTAACATGTAATGAGACACCACTGTGATTGTACATTAACATTGTAATCATCAAATACTTAGGCATTGATTTCAATTGTCATTTAAATCGGGACCACAATGTCGAGAAGAGAATGGTTGACACTTAGCCTGATTATTATGACCATGAAAACTGATGTAGAAGCACTGTAGTCTAGAACTGGTAGACGAAAAATTCATTTTCACTACTTTAGTTATCCTGATTATACGTTATAGTTGTGAAGTATGGACCAACAACATTTCTCATGAGACTTGGAATAAAGTTTAGCAAATCCAAAAAAGTTTTGCAACCCATAATATTAAAATTAAATGTAAAACGAATTCTTAACCCCATGGTTGTATTTTTGTGTAGTTTTGAACCCTCACTGAGTATCTAGAATAAAATAAAATTGCTCAAATTGAGCAAGGATAGACTCCATGTTATTGAATATAGAATGTGATACCATGTTATTGCTTCAAGGAGTAGTAGCCATCACATGCTCAAAAAAAGGTTGGGCTAGAGATTCCAAAATTTGGTTTAGCTATTGAGACATAAAAGAACAACCTAGTAATATTGATAATATTAAATTTTCCCTATGAAGTTTAAACGTAAGAAAAGTAAGGGCAATGAAACAATTAAGAACAAGAAGTTGAAATCTATTATTTATCCGGATTTAGTTCATCAAAACTATTTTTCCAACACTTTGATCTTAAAAAAAGAAATGAATATTATTAAAATCATGACAAGTGCTCATGCCCTCATAAGGAAGTGTGAAACTTGTCAAACCATAAATACCTTGCAATCATGCACATGTTTGAAAACTTGTGAGGCAAAAAAATGTTGAGGATGAACAATATTTCCTTTAAAGATGCCTTATCCCTAATAATATAAGACCAACTTTAATCTAGTTCATAATTTTATTACTTTTCAAGACTATAATAATGGTATAGAGGAGGAATCGGGCCTACAACATGTAGCTTATGTCTCAATGATGACGACTCAACAAAGCATCTCTTTTTTCATTGCAATGTTTCTAAAATTATTTGGAAAGAGATCCTTTCTCATCTGATGATCCACGATGATTGGGGAGATCGGGGATTGGAAGAAAAACTCCTTAAATAGTTCATTAAACATCCAAGATTGAGACATATTCCATTCCTTGTGATATGGGGCATCTGGAAGTATCGGAATAAGATGTTATTTGATAATTGGGTTAGACAAGATACAATCATAGCAAAAAAAAAAATCTTCTTTCAATCCAGGAAATTCAAGATGAGATAAAGCTTGATAAGTTGGAGTATATCCTAAGTCCTATTTATTTTGATGATTCACCTATCGAGTTCTTCGATGGTGCAACCTCAGGTAATATGTGTGGTATTGGCTTATTCCTTAAATTCAATAGCAACCACACTTACAAAGCATTTTTTGTTGAAGGAGAAGGGTCCAATATGAAAGTTGAACTCCAATGCTTATGGGCACTGTTACATCTTGCTTCTATGTTATCTTTGAGTAGTTTGATGGTCGTTGGAGATTCCAAGTCAACTATTGATTGGATAAAAGGTGAATCAAGATTGAATTGTTTATATCTTAGACCCTCAGAAAGCTGCAAGACAAATTTGAAAGTCTCAATTTCATACATGTTCACATAATTTTCAACCATGTTGTCGATCAACTATCCAAACAAGCTTTGAATTGCCCCCCTGGGTGGCTCTATTATGAGGAGATGGTTGAAGGAGTAATAGGCTCTATTATGAGGAGATGGTTGAAGGAGTAATAGTCCATGTCGATAGAATCTCTTTGTTCTAGTTACATATTGTTTTTTTTGGTCATAGTATTCAGGCCACAAAAATGTTTTGATGGAACTAATGTATATAAGTGGATAGGAAGTCAAAATCCCAGGTTGGATTAGTTTTTATATGCATCGAAGACAAGTTTTGAAGAACTCTTGGATTTCTCATTAGCTTTTTTTGAGAAATATAGAGGCAAAAACACAATGTAAACAAAATATGTGTTTTTTATAGTTTCACTTGATTCTTAATAGAATAGCAATGAGACTGTTTTTTCTGCCTGAATTTTTTTTTTTCCTTTGGCCCACTTAATAAGAGAACAAACTCAATTTTTAAGATGAGTTTATATTGTTTGGTTAATCTACTCATTTTTTTCAAAATTCCAACATGATACTTTCATTAAGTTTAATTATACAACCTAAATGGACCTAATGGTTAAGAACATGTGTTTGAGGTCATGAGTTCAAATCCTGTATACCTCTGTAAACTTTAGTATGAGTCCCTTGTCCCATAAACAGGGGGTCAAAAAATATTTGACTAATTCCTTTTATTAATTTGTCATAAACCATAAACAAGATTATCATCATTAACATAAATAATATCGTTAATTTATTAATTAAACCCTATAATATTAATTTAAATATTATAATACACATGATGTTTATTAAGGTACATTATAAAGCCCACTTAAAGCATTGGATTCCTGTGAAACTAAGTTATGACTTTTTTTTTTTTTTAGAACTTAACTTTTGAGTTTTTTTTATACTGCAATTTTCATCTTGAAAAATGTAAAAGAGTAGAACTCTGCATATTTAGAAAAAGGTAGTCTAAATCTGCACCAAATTACATTTTTATATTGTTTAAATTGTATTTTTAATGCAAAAATGGATTCAACTTAAAAAAAATTATAGGGCATTACAAATTTAACCACTCAAATATGCAAATCCAACAATTTTTCACAAATTAAACAAAAAATATTCCCAGAAAAAAACAAAAACATAAAACAGTTAAATTAAACTTTCAATTTATTTTTTTCTGCAATTTGACAGAAAACAAATCTTAAAAAAAAATAGGGATTAAACGCCTTTGAAAAATATAAAAGCTTAAACTCTGCATATTTAGAAAAATGACATACTGCATATAACATATAGGCTATTGGCACAGAACCGAACACGGCACAATAGATATGGCTCTGATTTTCACCTGTGCCCATAGATTTACTATTTATTTATTGTCTGACTGTATCAGATTACGATGTTAGAACACTGAATTTACTCCATTACATCCAAAAGCCAATTCTCGAGCGAGTATAATGTACTGGATTCAGCTGGAGTAGGAGAAGAAATGGGAATCATATCAGGTGCGGGGGAAGATGGAGAAAAAGCAGCGGGCTCCGGTGCAGGTGATGGAGTTGGCTCTATGTAATTGGGCTCCCAGCAATTCACCCTAATCTCTCCCTCCACGCCGGTGAGAACACCCAACTGGCTCATTTTTATGGCAGACATGGCAAATTGCAGGAAGAACGCGAACTCGGAATCCTCGAATACTCTCACAAGCTCCCTGGTCCGGGCATCGTAGAACAGATCTTCATCAGAAGTTAAAAGGCCGTCGTTCTTCATCAGGTTCTTGTAATATTTGTGATCAAATTTCTCCGGACTTTTGCGGTCCAGAGCAGTCTTGTTGGTGGATTCGACCGTCGGGCAAAGCTGGAGCAGATTCTTCACGAGTTTTTTACTCATGCGAGGGTCCAGGGGACAGAGCCTGTTGGCAAAGGAAGCGCAGTGAGCCTGCCCGATAGTGTGTGCCCCTGCCAAAAAAATAGTACTAGTCCATTGATGCCATATTACAATAAATCATAATCTGGTAAGTGGGTAGAGTGGTGCATTTTAAGAAACAGTTCATAATGTTTACATTGAAATAACCAGAAAAACATTGGATTCATCTTCATCTCTGATGTAGATAGTATCTGGATCTTTGTAATCCAGAAATCTCAAGTAAAACTAACTCATTATATTGTTGGTTAATCTCAAATAGCATTATAAAAACTATAAAAACTTACTGGTTTCAAAATTTCTTACACATTTTATATACAGAATCTCAAATAGTATTATAACTAAGTGCCAAAACCTACAAACTCTGATTTACTTACATTTATTTTCAACATAATAAAAACAAATAACTGATATCTAAAATATTACATGAAGTTCTTCCTTGCTCATCTGAAAACTCTTACTATAACTACAGTAAAATAATGTTAAAAAACAATAATTTTCTAAAACTTAAAGAAATAAAATCCCTATATCAAGACCATATGATAAACCCTATTCAAACATAAAACCCTAATATAGAACACCATATGATAAACCCTATTCAAACATAAAACCCTAATATAGAACTGGGCAAACCTGAGAGAGCAACGAGATCTACAACATCCAATCCCCTGGACTTGAAGTTTTTGAGTAGCAGAGAAACGTTCAAAGTGGGTTTAGGCATGCTGTCAACAATGTCTTCTGCTGTGTCCAAAGCTCTGCTGTCTCTGCGACCCGTTGGGATGGGAAAATATGGTCCCTTAGCCTTCATTTATAGAGCAATGGTTTCATCAGACAAATGTATGTTTATCTATCTATTTTTTGTTCAAAGGAACAACTTTGTATAATTCCCCTCTTCCCTTACTTCCGATTCAGAGATAAAGAACTGTATTCCGATTGAAAGGAAAGGACTCTACAGAAATCGATTCCGACCTCCATCAACGCAAAGTTAATGCAAATAAGAAATCTACTTACTGCAAGAACAGCATCCCTGGCTGCTAGAACGACGATATCTGCACAGGAAACAACTTGAGGGCATACTGCTTCCAAATTTGTTTTTATGTCATCGATTATAGCGAAAGCCTCTGGACTCAGAGATTGATCAGGTGTTGCAGATAAATCCCAGGGACCCCCTGCAGAGCCTCTGAGCAATACTGATCCATCACATCCCTGTAATAACACAGATTAATACAGTTCTGATCAGAACCCACGATAAAAATATGGTATACCAACACACAGTGCGTACCTTTATAAAGCAATCGTGATGGAACAAACGTAGCAATCCTGCGGCCTGGGAGATGTTCTGATCCATGAAATAATTAATCCGAGATCTGACTATCTCCTCTGCCTGTGGGCAGCTGTCGTCGTAGAAGGTGTAGTCCATTCCCTGCTTTGGTGGTGGCAATGATCTATCATGGCTCCAGATATTGAAGGGATCGATCTCTGCGTTGATCCCCAGGGCCAAATGCAACCCGATTATGGGAACGAGAAAGAGGGAGAGAGGATAGTTGGAGGCCATTTCTGATGTTGTTTTTGGTCAGCCTACATTGGATTCTCAGGGATAAATATCCAAATCATTCGGCGGAGGACCATCGAGAAGAAAATCAATAGGCTTTGGTAATTGACTTGAAAAGTTCGTGCGTGGAGGACTTGAACTCTGTGCCGCGCTGCACGATCATGTAAGGCAATAGATATTCTAATTTCAGATCAGACCATACACGAGAGCACGTCTAATACACCGTCATCCAATGGCAAGCATTATGTACAGATAGCGGAACATTTAATGTTTAAACATTACATGTATTAAATGCAATATATATCGGATGTATATAACAGGAGGGGGCTAACTCGGTAGCAATGTTCCTTTCCGATTAATTTTTTCTGTAGATTTTTTGGTTGTAGGTTTATAAATTTCTGATCAATCTAGAATTTTGATCAATTTTTTGAGTATTTGGGTTGGTTTATAATGAGACAAAACCTTTGGGATTAGGTTTTAAAATGTATGATTTTATGAGAAAATCAAACTACTCTTAAAAATTTGACGGAATTTAAACCCATTTTGAAAAATTTTAGAACCATTTTTCAATTTTTATAAAATCAATCTTTGAGATTAGGTTTTAAAATGCATGATTCCATGAGAAAGTCAAACTACTCTTAAAAATTTGACCGGATTCACATCCATTTTGAAAAAATTTAAAACCATTTTTCAATTTTTATAAGATCTGGGAAAAAAATTTAAGATAAAATCTCATAACAATTCTGTTAAAAAATTGGGTATGAGTTGAGATATAACATGATTTGAATATTCAAAAATATGTTAAATTCTCTATTTCCAAATTTTTGATAAAATTTGCTATAAAAAATCTTATATATATTATAATTTTTATTAACATTATATATAATATTTATTATAATAATAATAATTATATATATAATAAATGTCATATAAGAAATTAAATTTAATAAATATTATATTATATATTTAGTTATTATTAATTAAATCTGAGATTTCTTTTCAAGGATGAGAAACTTTCATTATCCTTAAAAAAAAAAAATCATTTATACCATTTTTTCAATGGGTTTATTATAACGTTCAATGATGACAATCACTAATACCAAAATTTTGTAAGGTCACACATCATAAATTATAATCTTAAAATATAATGAAATCTCTAAATCAACCTAAAAGGTGAAATAATTTAAAAATATAGTTTATGGTTTCAACAATCTAAATCAACCTAAAAGGGAAAATAATTTAATATGGTTTCAACAATCTCATATTTGTGAGTCCGGAAAGTTAATGCTTCAAGGAGACAATTATGATTGTAGATTGTGATTATCATGTTTATTACTTTATGTCCAATCGTATAGATGGACATAAATAAGAGGATGTTATTTTTTTTTACAATGGTTAAATAAAGATATAGTTAATAATAATATAATAATAATTTATATTTAAGTTTATGGTTAAAGTAGATATTAAATTTGTGTTTGAATTTATGATTTTTTTTAAGAAAGAAATACATGTTTTTAATTATTAGGTCCACTTAAACTATATACATTATCACTAATATTTAATATAAAAAATAATAATTTATATTTAAGTTTATAGTTAAAGGACATCAAATTTGTGTTTGAATTTGTAATTTTTTTTAGAAGGAAACACATGTTTTTAATTATTAGGCCCACTCAAACTATATACATTATCAATAATATTTAATATAAAAAATAAATAATTATTTATTTATTTATTTTAAATTAAAGTTTTTTCATTTATAATTTTTTTCTATAAATTTAAAAATATATATATTTATATTAATTTTATAAAAAAAAAAAATTTTACAAATGCTATATTTACCAATATTTAATAAAAAAAAATACATTGATTTGATCTACTTAAAAATAGATTATTATTATTATTATTATTGATTATAAAATATATGAAATAGATATTTTTTTCCATAAAAAATACAATTTGTTTGATAATTAGCTACAATTCATTAGAATAATCACTTCTTTAAAGTAAGAAATATATTATTTATTTTGGCTTTATAATTCATTAAGAATCATCTTACATTGATTGAATAGCATATATTAAATGTTAACTTTGCACAATTTAATTGTAATAGAGATATTTTATGGGTTGAATCTATTTATGTATTAAAACAATTATTTCATCCATTCAAAATTGCAATTTTCACAAAGATTGTTTAACCAAATTCTAATAATAACAAATAGGAGAAAATCTAAAAAATAAAATATTTAACTTTTTTCTTTAATTGTGATAAAATATTCTTAAATAATTTAAATTTAACAAATTAAAATTCATCTTTAAAAATGACAAAAAAATTATTAATACATTTTTAAAAAACAACTAAAATAAATCTTGGTAACTAAGGTAACACAATCCTTAGTTTTTAATGTTATGATTTAGGGTCATCAAAATTGTAATAAATTATTAGAAAAATATTCATCTTCCTTGAAAATGACCCATAAATGATTTTGAAACAAGGAAAATAGCTTCAAAGCAACTAATCCCTACTTCATTAAAAAAATGAAAGTTTTAATAAGTGATTATTAAGCCAAATAAAAGCTTTGCACAAGAGCTATCAATTAACGATAAAAGCAAGGTTAAACCTAATTTATTGAGTGCATCATGCTCCAAAACGCACCTATTAATGCGACAACCATTTAATACTCGATCAACAATAGTTGACCACGAAGCCATTGATATAGTCCCTCGTCAAGACAAGGACTAACAAGATTAAATATCGTGACAAATTATTACAAAAATCTTCATCTTCCATGGAAAATGAATTTTGGAATAAGTTGTAAATAAGATTGAATTATATGTTACATATGCAATCAACCATGAGAAATCGCTACTAAATTTTGACCAAAATATATTACTAATAAACCTTCCCGTGGCAAGGGAAAGCAATTTCGAATGACATTCCTCAACATTGAACCTCTCTCACTTGGAGCCCCTCATTCATTAAAAATTCATCATTTGTGGTCAATCCAAATCTAGAAAAAGAATTGAAGAATCTCCCTAGGCTCTAGGTCTCTACATAAGAACTTTAATATATATTTTTAGAGACTTAGGTTCCTAGGTCTTTAAAAATAGTTTATATAAAATCAAAATTTTAGAAAGAGGGTACAAATATATGAAAAACCATTTATTGTTTGAATAAGTTTATGACATTTATATTATTATTAATTTTTATAAGGTATTAATTTTTGTAAAGTTGAAATTTTTTGTGTTGTATTTAGAAGAAGAAGTAATTTTAATGTCCATGAGACTAACAATAGCCTATGGGACAGACCGCCTCACACATTGATTTCAGCAATTCAGCCATTTTCCTGTTCAACTTGATGATGAGCTCCTCTAATTTCTCCATTGTCCCCTCATTGAATAAGTCATTCCAAGAGCTAGCTGTCAAGATATTTATATAGTTGTCCCTGTTGTCTTTGAAAGCTTCACACTCTAAAATGAAATGCTTTTCTGTTTCCACTTTTCCGGAGGTGCGGAACACACACACCCTTTCTTCCCAAGCTTCTTTTGGTCTTTTCCAGCGCCCAGTTTCACAACGGAGTTGATGGGAATTGGTTCTTAATTGGGCAATAGGAATTTTGGCTCTCCAATATATATTGGCCCCAATGTACGCTTTTTTATGATGATTGTATGTGGGGTTAAACTCTTCAATATAATACTCTTTCTTTCTCCCAAGCCCTTTATCCCAAGTTCGCTTGTGGAACCTATCAATAACAAAAGAATTTATCTCTTTATTGTTCGTAGGGCACTTGTTCAAGTGGATATCCCATTTACCAAGCCATTTAATATTTTGTCTCATCCACGTCTTCTTCCTTTTGCACAATATGTCATTGAAGACGACCTTAGGCCGCCGAATGTCTTCCATTTGCTCAATTTCTTTTAGATATCTTATGAGACACACCATAGCAATTGCTTCAATAGGAGCAACCCCCATTTCACGCAACATGATATCATAAGGGACTGAAATTTTGATTTTAAACTTGTTTGTGATCAAGTGTTTTTGAATCTTCTCAATTTGTTTCCACTATAAGTCAGATGTGTTGTTGGCCCATACTTCACAACCATATAGAACCACCGGGATCACTAAAAGCCCAAAGAGAGTTTGCATAGTCTTCCAATCCCATAGCTCTGCTTCTCTGCATCTATTTTGAAAAGCATAGGACCTTTCCAACCTCCCAAAGTTCTTTTCTTTCTGCAGCCTTCCCAACTTAAATTTTTGTTGAAGTCAATTCCGAGGTATTTGTAATCTGCCACTTCTTCAAGGGTGTTGCCTTCAAAGTAGAACTTATGTTGCTTATGTTTTCTTTTGCTAGAAAAAATTACCACTTTCGTCTTGCTAGTATTGACTTGCATTCCCACTGTACTACAAAAGCGCTCAAGGGAAATTAAGTGTTCTTGCAACCCAAGAGYGGATTTAGCAATCAAAATAAGGTCATCTGCATACAAAAGAAGCCTTATCACAAAATCACCCAAAAGAGCACCATCACCCTCCTGTGAGTTTAACCACTCTTCAAGTTTGTCAATATATAAGCCAAAGAGGGTAGGGGACAAAGGGCACCCTTGTTTGACGTCAATATCACTCCTAAAACTTTCGGATATACTAGCTGACGTTTTGATTTTGACTTTAACCTCCTCATATAGCCGATGGACGACTGCTCTAAGATGTATAGGAACCCCGAGTTCTTCCATTCTATGCCAAAGCTTATCTCTAGGGACTGTGTCAAAAGCTTTTTTGAAATCGACAAAGCAAAAAAATGCTTCCTATTTTTTCTCCCACACCTTTTCAATGATGTGCCTTAGAGTTATACCGTGATCAATCATTGAGTGTTTAGGTCTGAAACCTGCTTGCCCTTTAGCACTCTTATCCCCTTCTTCTGCCCACTTGCTGATTCTATTTTCTAGCATACTTCCAAATGACTTCGCAAACAAGGGGTTTATCATTATGGTCCTATAGTTGGAGGGATTGTTGACATCCCCACTCTTGAAAAGTGGTATTTCTAGGCTCGTTGTCCAATCTATAGGACATCCCTGTTGAATGATGTTGTTAAAAATTTTCATAATGTGAGGTGCAAGAGTTTTTGAACCCCACTTTAGATATTCTGCCTAAAGTTCAACTAAATCTTTTGCTTTTCCAACACCCAACTTTTTGATACCCACCTCAATTTCTTGCACGGTGAAGAGCTTAGTAGTAGTGTTGACCAAGGGGGGGGGTCCACCTTAGGATCTTGCTCATAAAGTTGCTTTGCATACTCGAACCATTGATAGGCTGTGATATTATTTTCAGTTTGTTTCTTTCTCGTTTGAAGCTCCTTCCAAAATAACTTGGGGTTATTTTTCCCCAAGAAGATTAGTTCCTCCCTCCTTGAGATCATGAAATCAGTTTTCTTCTTTCTTACAATTTGCTTGTAAGATTTTAGGCTTATTTCTTTATGGATTGACTCTTTCAAAGTTTTCCTTGTTGTTTTTCATTCCTCATCAAACCAAGCATTAACCAGAAAGCAATTTGTTTCAAATTTCCTGTTTTTTTCTCTTTTGCATTCTATAAGTACGCTTTGGATTAAATTTGTTAACTCATGGCTATGAAGGCCCCGGGATGGAATTTTATCCTTGTTAAACAACCTCTTTAGTGTTATCTTGAAGGTGTTACAGTTTTTTTGAGTCAACAGAATTCTACCCTTTGAAGGAGGTTGCATGTTGTGCTGATTTTTTGTCCCATGTTGTTGTTGTTCAACCCAAGTTAGACTTAAATAGATCGGTTTATGATCATATTTCAACTCCCACAGTTGTTCACCAATCAAAAATTCCTCCATTTTCTCACACAAACCATGTGAGAAAATTGCATAGTCTACTACACTTGCTCCATTATAGGTATTGCAGGTGAAATTGCCAGAATTCCCCCATCTAGCCACCCCATTACAAATGACTAAGTCAAATGTCCCACATAAAGTAAGCAGTTGTTCGCCAAAAAAGTTGGAACTTGTGTTGTCCTCTGAAACTCTTGTCCACTGATGATTTCTCTCTTCTGTATGCCAAATGGGGTTGCAGTCTTCCTTACAACGAAGAATACTAGCTTGTTCACATGTTGTCCTAGCATTGAAGTCACCCACTATAAGGACTTCGCTTAGTTGAGAGTATGCTGCAATATCGTTTTTTAAGGATGCAAAGGGGTCTTTGTGATCAAGCCCCCTACTTTTGTAAGTTTTTGAAACTTGTGGAGCAAAATAACATGTTGCAATCCTGACGATGTTACCATTTTCTGATATTTTAAACCAAATGTATTGTTTATTTCAGTCTTCTCTTTCTAACTGAATGAGACGACCTTTCTTTTTCTTCACTAAGACCATGATACCCCCTTGCCCTTTACCATTCTCAGCTTCTTTGTTCCACATTGCCATATTCACATACTCTTCAAACATAGGTGTCTTGCACCCTTCATGCTCATGTGTTTCCAATAAACAAATTATGTCCCAATTTTCCGCAATGAGTCCTAGCCCAGGTCCCCGCCTCCAAGGATAACCTCTGCAATTCCAACAAACTAAACTAAAGGAAACCTGGGAATAGTTTGATTGCTATTTGTTTTGGTCTGCAAGACTCAAAGTTGAGTCTTCACCCCTATTTGTCCCAACTGGCCTTGTTGCATATTTTCCTGCTAGTGAAATCGTTGTCTCTTCTTGGCTACCAACTTGCTATCATGTTTTAGAAAAAGAACCGAAAAAGGAAATAACAACTTTTCCTTTGAACAACCATGCCCTTTTGCCCTCATCCCGTGCTACCCTAACCTTTAACAACTCTTCCTTTCTTTCCTCTTGTTGTCTAATAGTTAAATCTTCATCTAGAAAAAAGCGAGAGCCTCTCAAGAGTTGCTTCTTGCCTAGGAGAATTTGCTTTTCACGTATGCATGACATGATGACTTTTATGGGTCTAGCTCTTTCTCCACTAGGCTTACCCACCCTCCATGCTTGGCAAATTCGGCCTTGCCAGAGCAACTTGTCCTTCAAGAATTCACTTGTAAGATCGAGAGTATTGTTATCGCTCAGTTTGTAGTCTAGGTCAGGTAGCTTAGAAGTAAAGGTCAAACTGGCGTAACAGGAGCTTCCCCACCCACTGTCACCTTGATGGGGGGCTCTTTCTATTTAGGGTGGCAAATCCCAAGGGAGACGTCCCTAGTAATCTGGGGTATTGAAGGAAAAGGATCAAGGGATTAAAGCTCAAAGGTCAAAGTAGGTTTTCCCTTCATAGATTACGACCAAGAAGATAGTCAAGAAGAAGATAAACCACAGTAGAAGCACCTGTTTGCGAGACAAGGCGACAATAAAACTAATACATGCAAATAGTGGTTAATGCTTGAATTGTCAATGACTATCAATATGAAATACACATGAGCATAAATAAAAGTAATTATTGACGAAGTCAATGATTGCAATAAAGGCTATGGCTTATAATATTACTTCTTCAATAAATACAAAATGATAATAGCATTCAATGTACAAAATCAATCCTTGGATTCTCACAACGCATTAAATATGCTCACATATAATGTTGCTACGTCAAACCTACTAGGGGTGACATCAACCTTATTCTAGGTTAGTTTGGTAGACAATGAGGTGAACGTTTTGCAAAGTAGGCTAATGGATATTATCAACACTTCAATATCTATCATTAGATGACCTAGCCGCAACTTTTTATACCAGCCAAAGGTTTAAAATAGGCATGACGTCATCATCAAATTAGGGTTAGCAAGACGTTAGGGTTAGTAGGGTTTGAAATTTGAGAAGTTTAAAGGTGTTGTTTTGACAGAAGAATCTCAACGTTTAAGGTTTAGACTAGTGCCTTAGGGTATAATGGAGTCAAGGAGCAAGGCTAAAATCTCGGGAGAATCTAAATTCAAGGATAAGAGGATTAGGCTTTCTAGTGTTGCAATGGCAGGGCCACAAAGTCAAAACCCTAAGGGGAGGAGGCTCATTCCGGTGTTGCTTAAGCAAGGCCTCATGCTCCTCCCTCTTTCCTTAAAACTCTTTGGCAAAAACGGCTAGCT
>ML799127.1:46769-112226 GCA_009831015.1 Picea engelmannii | reverse complement strand
TTTGTAAGTAAGAAGAATTGTATTATCTTCTAGAAAACAAAAAATTTATGCATACAACCTTTTTACGCTTAGGTTGACATGCAAGGAAACCAACCCAACCCAAGCACAGTTCAAAAACAAGGCATCCCCTTGGGGGGCATAAAGTAAACAACCAAAGTTCTATAGGGTTTCCAGACAGTATGCACCACTAATATTGGAGGCTAGAGCTATAGTTCTGTAAGAAAAAAACATCTATAAAGAAAGGACTAACTACTAGATTGAATGAGAAACATGTACATCCAGAGGAGATGTCATGCGACTTGGTTGTAAAAGAATTAGCATGTTCAGGTGGATCACGTCCTGGGTGGATATGTCTGAAATCGATCGATGTTGTGTTGGGCTAGAGCACAAATCCAACAACATAGAAATATTTTGGTCCAATTGTTCAATTATAAAATTTAAGTATGCCACCCCACTACAAACCTCGAAAACAAGATTTAGGTGGTCCTTTTCCAAATGAAACTTTCCCATAAAGTCACCATGGCCCCTTTCCATCGATGAAAACTTTGATGGCTTAGAGGGCGGTATGCCATCCTTCATTATTTTGGTCTCTTCAGGAACCTCCCTCAAAGCCCTAATTATCAACAATAGTGTTGCAACCAGCTGAGCAACATCACCCATGGACATGACTTCATATTCATACCATTCTACCTTGCACCCCCATACCAAAGCCTCATCCTTAATTGTCAATTCTCCACGTGCAACATCATTTTGGATTAGTTGAGTATTAGCCACCCTCTTTCAGTCAATGGTGGAAAGCGTCATTTGTTCGAGCTACATACCAGTCTGTCGATGGGAACCCCTGCCACTTTGAGAGTTCCCTCGTTCCTAAATGTCTGGAATTAAGCAAGGAAGAATGCCAAAAACACTGGGTAGGGGGGTTGATAGTCTCACTAACCAGAACCAACAATTGTGAATGGGAATGAATACCAGGGTCGGTCAAGCATTAAGGAGTTTCCCACTTTCCTGTGGTGAGGTCAGCTCAGTACAACATATATGATGGCACATATTGATTGTCATAACTTCTGGAGTGACCTTGCAGTTATTTCCCATCCCCTTAGAAATACTACTAACCAGTTGCATCTCAGCCTTCTCACACTCTAGACATCAAGTGCAGTTTACGAACAGGATTTGGAAGAAATAGGAGGTGCCCTACATTCACTCATTTGGAAGCTCGAGCCAGTAGGAAGTAGGGATTCCTCCCTCTAGGTACATGCTTATGATGACTAACATAACACCCCATATATGGAGAATTTGAAAGATAATTTAAGGGTATTAATTAAAATCCACATTTCTAAATTTTATTATCATTTGGGGAAATTTTTTATTTTATGGTTGAGTGTATGAGAGTCGAATCATTGAATATATATCATAAGGTGGGTGTGAGAGTCACATCCCATAGTTATTGGAGAGCATGGGGTTGAAGTACAATCAAAATTGGGCAGAGTGAGCATTCAACTATCTTGGGAAAGGAGAGGAAATTTGTAGGGGTAGTAAAAAGCAATTCTTCACCTTCCGTTATGGGGGGAGGAACAACAAGAGGAGATGGGGAGTTGGAACAACAAGGTTGGGAAAATTTTGGAGCATGATGGAACATTTTTGGAGCATATTGGAGTTGAAAATTGAAGATTTAGGTTGTCATGCCTAAAGAGTGAACTCATGGGTGAGTTGCATTGTATCAAAAAGTGTTTTCTATTGTTTTTGCTAGTGGTTTTCCTGGAAGTGAGTTCCCTTGAGTTCCCAACAGAAATATTCCTAGTTGCATGATCCAAAGAGACTTTGATAAATGAATGGGATGCACGATGAAAAGAGAGAAGTGAAGGGGTACATTCTTTGGGTTGGGCAGGTCAAGAGGAAGAGAGTTGGAGGAAATCTGTGATAGTTGTAAGAGAAAACCAGTGGGTTGTGTGATTTTGAGCTGTGAGGGGACTGTGAGAGACACCCTTGTTTTTTGGATTCCTAGCCCCAGCTCATGGGTGACTTGTTCTTGATGGAACAACAAGTCTATGGTTGGGTGGAAAGTCTTTCCTAGGCAGCTTGTTGCACAAATGTTTTATAAAAGATAAGCGTTTATCTATTTGTTGAGTTATTCCATGAGTTTAATTGTTGTGCTTTAATTTGTATATGTGAATGGTTAATTATTGTTGTGAATGAATTATTAGTTGTATTCATGGTCATTTAGAGTGTTGTAGATGCATTTAATTATGGGTATCATAAATTAGTTGAATATGAGTTGAAATCGTAGCTGCTAAGCTACACAAATTGTTGGCACAGGGGTAGACCCAGGGTTCAATGCTTCAAAAATGCACCAACAAAACCCTAACTATCGGCCCTTTCGACAACACCTGCGAAGCAGATGAAGTCTCACCCAAGGTAGAGGTAGGGGGGGTTGCAGGACTCAAGTGTCTACAACCTAGCTGGGACACAAATATGTGATTACAATACTTAACAGAGCACTTAGTAGTTAACATTCATTAGCATTTAACCCTTATTCACATCGCAGGTAAAACCCTAATTACATAGCAGCACAGTATTCAACAAGATCTAACACACCCAAGCATTTAGCACATAGAATTAGAGGAGATCTAGCATTCATTCACATTACTAATCACTAAGCTACTATATCAGATGCATCTAACATACACAAAGATGACAGCACTAAGAATAAATCACATCAATCACACAAAATCAATCATAACACAGGATATACGTGGTTCACCCCTAGTGTGGGGCTACATCCACCAACTGTTCATCTTCGTTATTATCTTATGTCAATCTCCTTACATGCACAGAGCCTCAAAACCAACTCCGCATAGGACATGAGATTTGTGTGCACCTCGCCAAATCCTCCTTCCCCAAGCTTAGCACAACACAGAGCCTTTCTTACAATCACTTGCACTCAGCCCTGCAAGTTCTCAATACATATTATGCATAGAGCTAACTCAATCACATAGATCCAACCGCTTACATCACTTTCACTTAGCATCACATACCTCTTAGATCTAGTGTCTTTCTTACATCGCCTAGATATCTATTTATGCATTACAAAGGGGGCCTAAGAATGGCTAAGACCCATGGGATGACATCCCATACCCGTTACATATACCCTAAACCCAAAAAACACGCAAAATGGGGCAAGATCCCGTGATCTCTGCTTCACCTGGTTCTCCATCTTCGACCAACTTGTCGAAGTCCCAAAATTGGTCAAACATGACCAACATTTCCACAAAACCTGGTCAAGGGCCAATAGACCCCCAACACTCACCTGTGACTCATCCCGAGTCACTCTGATCTGGGTAACTTTGCCTCGAAGGCCTTGAGTTGCCTCGACCTACTGCTTCGCCAGAGCCTCCTGCTCAGCGAATTCTTGAATAACTTTCTCAATCACCGGTCCTTCCAAGCGTTGTTCTACTATGGTGACTACTTGTTCTAGTTGTGCACCTTGTCCTTCAATCTCCTCAAAAAGTGTGCAGGATTCATCCTGCACTAGTTGTAGCCTCTGGGTTACTTCCATGACTTTACTCTGGATGGCATGGACCTGTTGTTGAACTGTGTGTTGTTCCTATGACCTCTTCATCATCTCGACTGCTGACAGCGGCTTCAGCTATGCTTGTACTGTTGTTGCTTGTTTCTTTTCCTCCTAGAGTTGTGACTTCAATGTCCTTAGTTCTAGGTCTTTTGCAAGGCCCTCATAGGTCCGTGCACTTTGACTGTTGAGTTGCTTGCATTCCAAGGCCAATGCCTTGATTCTCTCTTCTGCACTTCGGGTAGTTTCTTCCCTCTGATATCGCACTTCCTGCGGAGTGCTTGGCACGAATTGTAGTTCCAGTTATGTTATTTGTGCTTGGATCTATTGAATCGCTTCAGCAAGCTTCCCCACCTGGCTCTCAGCAGTCTCTTCTTCCATCTGTGTTAGGCCCATCACAGAGTGAAGTGATCTAGTGACTACTTCTTTAAATCCCATCTGCTCTGCGAGCAATTTTTCTTTCTCCTTCTGGATTTGCGCTCTATCCTCTGCAAACTTCTCCCAGAGGTCGTATTTTTCTTGTTGTGCAACCCTACGTTTCTCTATGGATTCCTCCTTTGCTTGCTTCAAGGCCTTTGTGGCCTGCTCCTTTACCTCCTGGACCCGACGAAGGTGAGCCTCGGTTGAGTCTGCTAATTTGCATAGCTGGGCAAGCTCATCTCCTACTTCTATGTCCCCTACTGATAACGGTGCAGTAGACACTGCGCGGCTTGAATAAAGAGCCTGTTGTACTTCTTTAAGATTTTCCTCAATCCTATCAAACATTGTCTCATGTTTGGCTTTGCTTCGCTACAAGATGTCCTCTGAGGTATCTGATACAGCGGCAATGATAAGGTCAGTTTCATCCACCATGAGCACAGTGTGGAATGGAGGTTTATTGGCTTTTGACTTATTTCGTGAGGAAGGTTTCATCGGGGAACCCTTTCTTTTCTTGGATGTTTCTGTCTCTGTCAGTGGATCTTTAGGCAGTGTTACTTCGCCTTGCTTCTGCTTGTCTTATTCCCCTTCATTCTCTTCTTTGTTTACTTCGTCACCTCCTCCCCCTTCAGGTGAATCTGATGCAGTCTCTTATGATGCGATGTTTAGTTCCTATACATCTTCCTTCTTTTTCTTCATGCTGTTGTTGGGTGCATCATATTCTTCGCGAGTGACCATAGGGATTTTGATGAGGTTGGGGTCGGAGAGTTCTGTCTGTTCAACTGGTATGAGGAATTCCGCATGCCATTCCTTTATTATTTCCTCCATATCTTCCTCGGTGAGTTTGTAATAGGACTGGAGCTCTTCTTTGTGTTCGTCTCTGCGCACAGTGATATAGATTTAGTGCATGTCTGCGCGGAACTTCGCGATTGGCCTGAACCTATGAAGTGTATTCGGCGTCATGCGAGGGAAAGATTCAATGACCCTCTTCAGCTACATATAATAGGTGTGGAACACCACCTTTGACTACCATTTCTTTTCCATGTCGCTCGATTACCATAGCATAGTGAACTTCGTAGCTAGTGGTTCAAATGGCTCAATTTCGGGAAAGGTCGCTCCTTCTGGCATCTCCCAATCAATGAAGGCAATGAGAATCAGCAGCCAACTAAAATGAAACTCATAGCCCTGATCTTGAGCTTCGTGACAATATTTCTCTAACTAGTTGATGAGGTAACTTGCCCAGTTCATTTGCAGCCCTTCAACGCATTTTCCTGCGAGGTCAACAACAAACCCTGTGACCTGCATTGGCATATTCTTCATGACGATCTTACTAGTGATCAACTGCCAATCTAGGCGCATTGCGCCATTCTGGATGGAGGCTACCTTATAGCCCCGCTTCCCCTTCTCCACATTGCCATAGGTGTATTTTATTGTATGTGTTAGGGCTCAATCTGCAGCCTTCCCTGGGTAAATGTCATATGGGTCTTGTCCTAGCATGCTCAATCTGATGATCTAGTGGATCAACGTCAGATCTACTGTGATGCGCCTGTCCAACCATAGGTGACCTCCATGGAATCACGACAGCAGGAGTTTAACGCATGCGTTAACCTCATGATGTCTGTCGAAGTGTGGTAACTTCATTACATTGAGGATGGTCGATCTTGCGATGTCCATGGTCCATTATTGGGGGATTATCTTCGACTTCTTCCTCGTTGTCTTGGTCAAATACTTGTGTGGTGAGAGTATTCCATAGTTTTTGTGATCTACCAAGTTGAAGTCACTGATCTTAGGCGTCAAAATCCTCTCCAACATTGGTCCTACTGTGCGTATCCCCTTTGGGAGGTATGCAGTGATCAATGTGTATTCGAAGTCCCTCGGGACGCTGTCACGACTTACCACGCCAGCCAGAGGCTGGATGTAGTTGGGCAGGATTGATGGGATGAGCTTCACATTCGCCAAGTCATCACGATGCTTGGTTCGTTTCTATGTCACAATTCAGGAGGGCCCAGATCGATGTGCATTCGATGGGGGTGCTTGCACTCCTCTCGTCGATGAGGCATGTACTCCAGTGGACAGGACCTTCTCAGCTATGAGGTCTATGAGAATCTCTTCGATGGATTTCTCTAATGCGTTAAAGTCACTCGACATACACGCTTGAGATATGATATCTTGGGTTGGTGAACAAACAATCAGGGTAGCAAAATGGATGGCTAGGTTTCAATAAGCACTGCACGAAAGAAATAAGTTCTATGTGGGCTTGGATAATCACAATTCGCGAAAGTGTCCTCAGTGCAACATTCGACGGGGTAAATAGCCAACATCATAACGGACTCCTCCAACAGGTAGGAATGCCTCAATCAATACAATTCCATCTATTATGGCGTGGTCCCAACGGTCCAATGACGAACGTTCCAGCAATAACTGTGTTTCTAGTCGTTCTGGAGCATCGTTCTAACGGTCAAGACACCTCCAACGGTCATGTCGCTCCATCATGGTGAAGTGTCAATATGCGTTGTTCTGCTATTCCAGCAAGGTTCAAGTTCTGTAAGCCTTCCTTCTACGAAGTCCTCTATGGAACCTCTTATAATTTTTCTAGCTTTGCTTTCTTCTTACTGAGTTTTCTAGCTTTCTTTCCTGTGATCTGCATCTCTGGATTCCTCTTTCCATTATTGTTATTATCCTTTCTTAGCATAGTAAATTCTCATTGTTGATTGTCTTTCATAGGGTTTGAGGTTAATACTTCTTCTCTTATTGTTTCTGGAGTAGATTCTCTACTCTCCTGTATGAATAAGTTCTCTAAGTCTTCTTGCGTTCTTTTAACTTTGACAACTAAGTCTTTGGTCCTCAATTGCTTCGACTTGTCCTCCTATTCTTCTATTAAGCGTGTTATTCTCCTATCCATGAAAGCCCTTAATTCTTGTGTTTTCTATTCTATAGCTTCCTCTTCTTCTCTCCTTCGGATCGGATCTCTCTCGATCCAAGTCTTTCCTAACAAAAGTGCAAAGGGAGCGTTGTTCTCAGCAAACTTAATGACCTTGAATTCTTCTTCTGTCGATGTTCCATGAGCACTCATAGGTACATGGGCAAGTCTTCCACATAGGGTTATTAACTTTCCTTTCAACAATCCTATTCCTCCCAATGAAGGAACCATAGTAGGCTTTCCTAAGATTTCCCAAGTACTTTTTGTCATAATTTTCACCTGTGTTTCTGCATCCAATACACAGTCTATGTCGAAGTATCCTATTTTTGCTTCTATGCACTCTTTCTCTTTTAATATCTCTGATAAATTGGTATCTCTGTGATCATTCAGTGTTTCTTTCATTTGCAATAATATAAGTTGTTATTCTTTCTGGTTTTTTAGCATATTCTTAGTCTCTTAGCCTTCCTCAGGGTTTTGTTGTCTCATATTCATCTTTTCAACTTTAGCAATCATTCTAGGGCAATCCAAAACTTCATGTCCATTAGCTTTACAACAAAGGCAAATAGGACTTCTACTAGAGCATTCCTTAGTAATATGTTATGGTCTTCTACAACTATAACAAAGAGTCAATCCTCTATTTATCTTAAATGATCCCCAACCTTTCATGTACTGCGCACTGGGATCACAGTGATGGACCTGCAAAAAATTATTTCTAGGATCCTCATCCACTTGTTAGTCCAACAATTCTGTCTATGCATAGGGATACCATATCTTTCACTATTTTTATCAGGTATATTCATATCATATCTTCTTTCTTCTAGTTGTGCCCTAGTTTTCAGACTAGGACCAAATCTATCAAACATACCTAGATTCATTCTTTTGAAACAAAAAATTCCACTTATCTTACCTTTATCAAAGCACAAAGATTTAAGATCTTACCTCTTTTCTTCAGATCGGACTTATTTTCTTAGCACAGAGCTTCACAAGTCAAGTAGAGTACTGCGCACTACAACAACAGATCTACACGCAAAGATTTATCTTTTCTTCAGTTCCCAACAATCACAGTTTCACATCCCAGCAATGGAACCATTTGTTGGCACAGGGGCAGACCCAGGGTTCAACGCTTCAACATCGCGCCAACAAAACCCTAACTATCAGCCCTTTCAACAACACTTGTGAAGCAGATGAAGTCTCACTCGAGGTAGAGGCAGGGGGGGTTGCAAGACTCAAGTGTGTACAACCTAGCTGGGACACAGATATGTGATTACAATACTTAACAGAGCACTTAGCAGTTAAAATTCATTAGCATTTAACCCTTATTCACATCGCAGGTAAAACCGTAATTACATAGTAGCGCAGTATTCAACAAGATCTAACACACCCAAGCACTTTGTAATGTCCCCAAGGTCGAGCCCTGTTGTAAATCATGTCTATGAAGTATAAAGCTTGCATTAAGAATTTTAATTATGTTGTATAGGCTGGTGAGCCAAGTTTATATAAGCTGGTGGGATTATGTGTTATTAGGTTGGAGAGCCTAAGTGTTAAGGTCGGGAGCCTGCTTTTGTATATGTAATCATGCAGAACATTAATAAAAATATAAACACCGTTGTGTGCAGACCGACCACGATGAATGAGTGATGGGGGACTAAGCTTCCACAGAGTGGGTAAGGGATTGGGGACTGGAAGGTTGGGAAGAGAGGCTAAGTGTTGAGCCTAGGGGCTTAAGTCCTAGGGAATAATATTTTAATATTATTCCAAAAGCCATGTGAAATGTGATGTTTTATCCTAAGTTCTTTGGAAGGACGAGTGACTTCCAAATGGGAAGGAACGAGCTTCATGGGTGACAAGTGTCAACCCAAGCGCATGCAGTTAAAACTGTTGAGTTGAGCCATGTTGGGGGTTCCTCCTCCATTTGACCATCAATTGTCTGAATTGTGAATTCCGTGGCCCCTGTATTCGACCTCGGCATACCCTCACGTAGCTTGGAGACCAGAAAATCGTAATGTTTTCCTGAGAAGCCGAGGTATCAGTCGTCTGAATCGTTTGATTCTGTGTTCGACCTCTGCTTTAATTCCTTGTCACGCACCCTGAAACCAGTGACAAACCCGTGGATTGAGCTGTATCACCTGTGTACACTGTGAGCCCAACCCATTATCTCTTACAGAGTCGAGTCTGTACCCGAACTGTCTTTGGGTTTCTACCTTCTGTTTTTCCTGAGTGGAATTGACCAGTTGTTGTTGTTGTTATCCTCACCTTACAGAAATTGGGCTGAAACTGGTTGAAGAAGCGGGTTGTCAGGCATGTGGTTGAAGAGGCAGGTTGTAAGGCATGTGAGCAACTCCCTCCAGGTGAGAGAGTCTGTTGGGAAGTGGTTTTTCCCCAGAGAGAGTCCAACACTAGCTTCAGAGCTCTGAGAATTCCTGATCTGGCCTATTGTCGAGGCCCAGAGAGGGAGGTGAAGCACTGATGGACTATGCTTGTGAAGGTGTATACTCCCGGGCATAACAAGCATGTGGGGAATGAGAGTCTATTAGTAGTGGGCGTAAGAAGGCATCTTGGGAAGAATCCTTCCGGTTATCCTGTGCAGTTTTTCCTGTAACCTCAGCCTAGACTAGGATTCCTTGCCTTGGGTGGAGCTTAGTCCCAACTCGGGGGTGACCCACTGCTGAGAGTGATGAGCAGCGTGGTATAAGGCTGGGAGGTTCATGGAAGGCCTTCACGTGGTCGGTGGAATTACCATGGTTTCAAAGATAAGTATCATCTTATGCTTAATATTATGTTTTTCATGCCTATGATGCTTATATGTATCATGTATTTTGTTGTGCATATGAATTATTGTTAATGCCAAGGATTATTTGTGTTAGCAGTAATCTTGTGTTTACTCTGAGTTAAATGTGTTTAATATGACTCAAATGCATGTTATTAATTAAGTATGAGAATTATGTTGTTCTGCACAGTAACGTTTGCCCAGCCAGTGGGATGACGGTTGGGGAGTGTTACACACTTAGCACATACAATTAGAGCAGATCTAGAACTCATTCACATTACTAAGCACTAAGCTACTATATCAGATGCATCTAACATACATAAAGATGACAACACTAAGAACAAATCACATCAATCACGCAAAAGCAATCATAACACAGGATATGCGTGGTTCACCCCCAGCATGGGGCTACGTCCACCAACTCTTCGTCTTCTTTATTATCTTTTGTCAATCTCCTTACATGCACATAGCCTCAAAACCAACTCCGCATAGGATAGAAGATCTACACGCACCTTGCCAGATCCTCCTTCCCCGAGCTTGGCACAACACAGAGCCTTTCTTATAATCACTTGCACTCAGCCCTGCAAGTTCTCAATACACAATATGCACAGAGCTAACTCAATCACATAGATCCAACCTCTTACATCACTTGCACTTAGCATCACATACCTCTTAGATCTAGTGTCTTTCTTACATCACCTAGATATCTATTTATACATTACAAAAGAGGACTAAGCATGGGTAAGACCCATGGGCCAACATCCCATACTCGTTACATATACCCTAAACCCAAAAATCCCACAAAAGGGGGCGAGATCCCGTGATCTCCGCTTCGCCTAGCGCTCCGTCTTCGACCAGCCTATCGAAGTCCCAAAATTGGTCAAACATGACCAATGTTTCCACAAAACCTGGTCAAGGGCCAACACAAATTTAATTAGTAGAATAAAACTTTGTTTTATGTGTATTTTCACGTAGCAATGTTCCCTTGTAGAGTTGGGGAACGTTACAAAATGGTATCAAAACTCAAGGTTCAACACTGAGCTTGTATGGGCCAAGATACAACATGAATTGAGCAGATTCATGGTTGCATATTTCATTCTATGAAAAATTTGGGAAAAATAGGGAACCAAAGTGAAATCCCCAAATTTTGAGCGGATTTCGAGTTTAAGTGCTTCCGAGTAGTAGAAGAGGGTAATTCATGGAGTTGAGTTGCAGGTTGTTGAGTTGATTTTGGCCTAGAGGGTCAAAATCTTGTAAGTTTCAGGACAATCGTGAAGTTTAGTAATCGTCGACCCATATTAATTCAACCTATAAAATCAACAGTCAAGGTTTAATCGTAGAATATTCGAGCAAGGCATTCCCAACAAGCCTCCGAGAAGAAGGTTTCAGAAATAATTTGGAGTCAAGCATAAGGGTGAATATGAAGGGATAAGTCTGATGGTGTGAGTCGAATGAATGAGGATCATTCATCGTATCAAGGGTCAATCCTAGAGATTCATCAAAAGTAGGGTTTTGGAAAAGTCCTAAAGCAAGGCACGAGTTGAAGTCCGAAGAAGAGAGGCACAATGGAAAAATATGGAAAGAATGAGAGTCATTAGATATTGTGGAGATGTTCTGTCAGAAAATTGTTTTCAGGAGGTCTCATTTGGAAGGAATTTTTCCAATGGGCGAGTCCAATAGAGAAATCCCGATAGGATATCAGAGCTCAGAGTTCGGAAAGGGCGAGGAGCATGGAAAGTTGTGTTTTCGATGGATGGTTTCTGATGGGAAGATTCCAACAAAATTTTAGACTGTGGATTTCAATAAATTCAAGTACCCAATAATTGAAGCTTTCCAATGGGAAGGTTCTGGAGAAGAGTTCTGACAGGCCTAAAGAGGACTAGCCACAGCTTGGCAAGGCCAAGAATATCAATGATTGGGGTTAATCATGATTTTGAGATAAATGGTTTGGATGTAAATATTATTACAGTGGTAAATGATAAATCTCGAAGAGAGATTTCTAGCAAGCGAAGCTTGTATGAAGGAGTTACAACCAAAATAGTCAAGGGTAAAATTTAGTACCAGATTTCTTTTAAAGGGCATAAATCCTAGCTGAGGAGTCAATTTGGGGCCCAAGAGCACTCTATGGAAATATCATGGACTGTAGAAGTCATCCATGGAGCCATATTTGAGTTTCAAGTAGCTAAAAATGTGTTGGGAGAGAAAGAGGACACATGTAGCATGCATGGTTGAAAAAGGGAAAATGGTCAAAACTTCTGAAGACCATAACTTTCTTCTCAAAACTCATAATTGGGAAAATAAATAGTCAATGGAAAGGTCTTGAGGAGGAGAATCCATTCATCAACTCATAAAATTAATTTGAGTAGCGAGTTTTGCATTCAACTCAAAAGAAGACGGTTGGTGGAATTAAAGGGTAGAAAAATTTATGCATTCTTTTGTGAATTGTGTATGTATTTATTTTCATCTAACAAAATTTTTTTGCATGCATATTTTCTGCAGAATTATAGGTTTAGAGAAGCATCTAGTTTCTATATGAGAACCACATCAATGGAATATTCCCAAGGATCCTACAGTCATGAGGAATAATTCATATGTCTACATGTCAACATGGGGAATGTTGAGACCGAGTCCAATGGAAGAAGATATAGGAAAGATCTTGTAACTGTGAGGAGCCTACAAAGAGAAACGTAGAGGTACAGGGATGATAATGAAAATATTATGAAGGCTCGGGAAGAGATACTTCATAGCTTTAGCATGTTGTAGAGGCAATCCAAAAAGGACTTTGGCACAAATATAGAAGCTAGTGTTAAACAAGTGACAACATCCAAATCCCATAGCAGAAGGGATGGACATGGGAATGATAGGAAGTTAAGGAGTAGGAGCAGGAACTGTCATTCCCAAGAGAAATCCGCTAGGATATCTCATGCTAGTTCAGGGCCAGGGAGCAACCCAAGTGTGTCCTCTGTCAGGTGGCGGAGGAGAAGACCTGAGGGACACATCTTGCAAGGTGAAATAAGGAAGGTCAAGACACCAACTTTCAATGGTGAGTATAGGAAGGGAGAATATTCTAAGGCTTGGCTGTTGAAAATTAAGAAATATTTATAGCTCCATGATTACCACTCCAGGGTAGAAACAAGAATTGTAAGCTACCACTTGCAGGGAAATGAAATCATGTGGTGGGATCAGCTTAAGCAAGCTAAGCACCTTGATGAGAAGAGGGTATCATGGAGGCAGTTCAAATGATATTTCCAAGAGAATTATTTTTATAAGCATTAATATAAGAGGAATATGAAAAGTTCTTTGAACTTAAGTTGGGAAGCATGACAATGGATGAGTATAAGAAGAGGTTCTTTGAATTGTTGAAGTACGTGGACTTCATAAAATATGAAAAATTCAAAATCCAAAGGTTTTTGAGTGGGTTACCCTCCTTCTATAGTGACAAGATATAATATGATGACCCCGAGACTTTGGAGGAATCCATAAGGAGAGAAAAGCATCTCTATGAGCAAAGCAGAGGGAGGCCAGTCTTTCAAAAGACTTGGAATGAAAAGATGAAAGGAAAGAGGGAGAAAAGCATACAGGTTTTAAGCCACCCTTTTTAAAGAATAACTCTCCAGCAAATCAGAAAGGCCAGCCAACCCAAAATGAATAGAATACATTGAATTATTTTGGGAAAAGGCCAAGGACACAACTTGTACAATGTTGGGGATGTGAAGGGAATCTCTTGTATAAAGACTGCCCTCACAAAGGTGAAAGAATGAGGATTTTACACAACATTCAGGAGGTTGAAACCATGGAAGATATGGGAGGAATCATGCCAAGGATTTATGCAACCTTGGACAATAAGAAAGTAGAGTATCAATCCCCCATGATTGAAATGGAAGGTAAGATTGATAATCAACCCACATAAATTTTAATTGATTCTGGAGCGAGCCATAGTTACATAAAATCTAACATTATTGAAAGATTTCACTTGCAAAGGATTAAGCATAAGAAATCTTGGTTAGTCTAGTTGGCCACAAGGGTTGAGAGGAATATCAATGAGTTGGTTAAAGAATTTTCAATAGACATGAATGGACTCAATACAAAGGTAGATGTGAACATTATACCTTTGGGTTCATATGACTATCTAATTGGCATGGATTGGTTAGAAAAACACCATGTTGTCATAGATTGTTACAACAAGAAAATAACTTATCTTGATGAGAAAGGACATAAAGGAAAAATTCAAGGCATTCTGAGAGTTGTAGTTGTTAGAGAAATTTCAGCCATGCAACTGAAAAACAATTTTAGGAAGGGATGCCAATTTTTTGCAGCCCACATGGAAGAGACATCTATTGATAAAGTGGCAAGTCTTGAAGACCATCCAGTATTAAAAGATTTTGAATATGTTCTTGAGGAGATCCCAAGATTGCTACCGAAGAGAGATGTCAATTTCTCCATTGATTTGGTTCCAGGTGTTGCCCCAGTGTCCAAGATGCCTTACAAACTGGGCACACCAGAATTGAAAGAGTTGCATATGCAGCTAGAAGAAATTTTGAAGTGTCACCTTGGGGAGCCCCAGTTATTTTTGTGAAGAAGAAAGATGGAACCATAAGGTTTTGTATTGATTTCAAACAACTGAATAAGGTCACTATAAAGAACAAATATCCCTTGTCAAGGATTGATGATTTATTTGATTAGTTGAAAGGTGAAAGAATATTTTCCAGGATTGACTTGAGACCAGGCTATCATCAAGTGAGGATAAAAGAAGAATATATCAACAAAAAAATGTTCATAACAAGGTATGGGCATTATGAATTCATGGTAGTGTCATTTGGATATCAAATGTCGTGGTTGTTTTATGTGTCTAATGATTGGAGTGTTCAAGGAGTACCTAGACAAGTTTGTAATTGTTTTCTTAAATGATATTCTCATTTCTCCAAGTATGAAAAAGATCATGAGGATAATTTGAGAATGGTGCTAAAGGTTTTAAGGGAGCATAAATTGTATGCCAAGCTAATTAGTAAGTGCATCTTTTATCAAAATAATATCCATTACTTGGAGCATATTATTTCGGCAAATGGGATAAAATTCGATCCTAAGAAGATAGAGGCCATTAGAGGATGGCCAACTCCAAGAAATGTGATAGAGGTTAGATCATTTATAGGTCTCATGGGTTATTACTGAAGATTCATAAAAGAGTTTTCAAATATTGCAATCCCAATCACTTCTTTGCAAAAGAAGGGAGTGAAGTTCGAATGGACACCAAAATGTGAAGAGAGTTTCCAACCATCGAAAAAAAAATTGACAAGTGCGCCCATATTAAATATTGAATATCTAGATGAAGACTTTGTGGTGTGCATAGATGAATGCATGGAAGGGCTCGGTGGAGTCCTAAGTCAAAAATATCATGTGGTATGTTTTGAATCTAGAAAACTAAAGGAACATGAGAGAAATTATGTTACTCGTGATCTAGAATTAGAAACCATTGCACATGCATTAAAAATGTGCAGACATTACCTCATGGGGAAGAGATTTGAGCTAAGAACAAACCAATGTGGTATGAAACATTTATTTGGACAACCAATATTAAATGCTAGGAAAACTAGCTAGTTGGAGTTTCTTAGTGAGTATGACTTCGAAATTAAACATATCAAAGGCAAAGAAATCTAGGTGGTTGATGCACTCATCAGAAGAGCTCATGAAGATTATGAATTAAAAGAGAACGAAATCATCTTGCACAGAGGCAAGATGTATGTGCCAAATTCCATGGAGTTGGAAAATATAGTGTTGATATAAATGCACAATGTTCAATATGATAGGAACTCAGGATATCACAAATCCATTATAGTTGTAAGGAGGCAATACTTTTGGTCTGGAATGAATAAAGAAGTGGCTAACTACATAGCCTGGTGTCAAGAGTGCCAAAAGGTGAAAACATAACACACAAATCTAGCGGGATTGCTACAGCCATTGCCCATTCCAGAATGGAAGTGGGAAGTGATTATAGTAGATTTTATTACAAAGCTTCCCAGAATAGAGAAGCAACATGATTCCATCATGGTGGTGGTGGAAAAATTGACTAAGGCAACACATTTTATTCATGTGAAGACAACACACAAGGAAACAAACATTGCAAAGATTTACTTAAAGGAAGTTGTTAGGCTACATGGAGTGCCCAAGGCAATAGGTTCAGAAAAATATTCCAATTTTATATCTAAATTGGCAAGGTTTATTCAAAGGATTTGGGACAAATCTGAATCTTAGTACAACGTATCACCCATAGTCAAATGGGAAAACATAGATGATCAATAGGATAATTGAAAACATTCTCAGGATTTATGTAATGGATCAACCATAAAAATGGGAAGACTATATCCACTTAGTGGAGTTTTCTTATAATAATGGGTATCAAGCCTCATTAAAAATGAGTACATTTGAAGCTTTGTATGGCAGGAAGTGTAACACACCAGTGAGTTGGGATAACCCAATAGACAGAGCCATCATTGGACCATATTTGTTTAAGGAAATGGAAGAGAAAATGACAAGGATCATGCATAATTTAAAGGTTTCCCAAGACAAGCATAAGAGTTATGCAAACAAGAACATATTTTTTAGGTATTTTAAAGTGGGGGAACATGTTTTCCTAAAAGTTAAAGAAAAAAAGAAGTTCGATAAGATTGGATTGTTTCCCGAAGTTGGCATCAAGATATTGTGGGCCTTTTGAAATATTAGAAAATATAGGGCCAGTGGAATACCTACTAGCATTTCCATAATTGATTGGATTGTGATCCTAACCACATAATTGATTGGACTGTGATCCAGGTGGAAAACAAAGGGGATTTCCAGGTGGAACCAGTACGCATCATGGATCAAAAATTCAAAGTGATATAGAACAAATCCATAGGGTTGGTAAAGGTTCAATGGATTTTCTACAGTCCTGAAGTTGCAACATGGGAGCATGAAGAAACCACATGGGAGGAATACCCACAATTTTTTACAAATTTTGAAGAAGATAGAAGTTGAAAACGCAAGGCTCCATTTTTGGGAAGCTAATTACTGAAACCACATCTATGAAATTCCTTGTCACCTATCTTGATATCCCCGATAAAAGAATGGTGCAACCTGAAGGACTGAAGGGAGTGAAGGGGGCATATTCCTTGGGTCAGCAGGTTTAGAAGAACGAGGGATTATGGTTGGGACTGTTGTTGGAGGGTAAATATTGCATAATTTTATTTTATTTTATAAGTATTGTGATGTAAATTTATATATGTATTTTGACATGGTGTGGTGCATCAAGGACGATGCACAATTGTAGGGGAGGGGGAATGTAACATCCCCACTATAATCCATGGTTTAATTAATGCATAATGTGGATATAAATGTTACTATGGCTAAGCAATGTAAATGCGAAATGTATTTCCTGAATTGTAAATAAATATAATTTAATACCAACTATTGAGATATGGACAGAGATGGGGTATGATTAATCCACAAGGAGGGGGAATGCCTAGATATTTTCAAGAGGGGTCCAAAGGGAAATAATTTATGGGTATTAATTCAAACCCACATTTCTGAATTTTATTATCATTTAGGGAAAACTTATATTTTCTAGTTGAGTGTATGAGAGCCCAATCATTGAATATATGTCATAGCATGGGTGTGAGAGTCACATAACATATTTATTGGAGAGCATGTTGATAAATTACAATCAACATTGGGCAGAGTGAGCAGACAACTATCTTTGAAAAGGAGAGGAAATTTGTATGGGTAGTAAAAGGTAGTTTTTCACATTCAGTTCTGGGGGGAGGAACAACAAGTGGACGATATAGACGAGCTGGGGAGATGGAACAACAAGGTTGGGTGGATTCTGGAGCATGTTGGAGTGTTTTTGGAGCATGTTGGATCACGTTGGAGCTGGAAATTGAAGATCCGGGTTGTCATGCCAGAAGAGTGAACTCCTAGGTGAGTTGCATTGTATCAACAAGTGTTTGTTGGTGGTTTTCCTCACAATGAGTTCCCTTGAGTTCCCACCAAATATATTCCTAGTTACATGAGCTAGAGATCCTGATAAATGAATGGGACGCCTGATGGACTGAGAGGAGTGAAAAGGTACATTCTTTGGGTTGGGTAGGTCAAGGGGAAGAGTTTTGGAGGAAATTTTGGATAGTTGTAGGAGAAAACCAATGGGTTGTGTGATATTCAGTTGTGATGGGACTATGAGAGGCACCTTTCTTTTGTGGATTCCTATCCTCGGCTCGGGGGTGACTTTCCATTGATATTTGGAACAACAGGCATATGGTTGAGTGGAACGTCCTTCTTAGGAAACTGGTTGCACAAACGGTTTATAAAAGATAAGTGTTTATTTATTTGTTGAGTTATTCCATGAGTTTAATTGTTGTGCTTAAATCTGTATTTGGGAATGGTTAATTGTTGTTGTGAATGAGTTATTAGTTGCATTCATGTTCATTTAGAGTGTTGTAGATGCATTTAATTATGGGTATAAGAAATTAGTTGAATATGTGTTTAAATTGTAGTTGGTAAGCTACAAGAATTTAATTAGTAGAAGAAAACTTTGGTTTTATGTGTATTTCCACGTAGTAATGTTCCCTAGTAGAGCTAGGGGAAGAAGGAGCGAGTGGGGTTATCCTTTCCCCAGGAGGACATAGCCAGCTACTATTTTATTGAAATATTGGACAAGCAAAAAATAACCAGGTTGAGGCATATGCAGTACTCCAAGGTATGAAACAAGCAATACATCAAGGCATAACCTCTCTCTTAATCGTAGGGGACTCCAAGGTAACCCTTAATCACCAGAATAAAAATTCACTCCCTTCAGATATGAAACTTGCTTCTATCTTCCATGGAATTATGTACAAAATAGCAACTTTGCAAACCACCTTTCCCCTCCACATCCTTCGCAAAATAATGCCATAGCAGACAAGCAAGCAAATAAACAAATACACGACCCTACAAGATTGTTAAATATCAACGATTGCACCATAGAAGAATTCATACCATGACTTTATTCAAGGTCCTAAGCATAAAAATGAAGTTTTTAAGGGGAACAAGGAAGGCAAGCAATAACTGGAATATAGTTAGCAAGGGGGATCGCCACCACTCCCATTTAAATCATCTGAGGCATGCAATGATGACACGGGTTGGAAAGGAAGGTAATTTCAAGAACAGTTGCATGTCCCACATGGAAAATTTGTTTTGTATTCCTTCTTCAGGCCCGTATACCAGGACAATTCATCCTCCCTTTGCAGCAATAACAGATACAAGGTCCATTTCTGAAAAAATTGGGACGATTCGTCGATGTGTTAGGGAATTACACTTAATATGTTCAGTACTAGGTCGATGAGAGAAAGCACCACTGGACCAAATATGGCATAGATTCACAATGCCTGGAGCATGCATCACTCCTACCCATAGTATATTATGGATGTGTGAACGAGATACATACCTCGTGGCAAGAATGGTGAATCTATGGCTTCGGTTATGGGAGTCGTTCCAAGCATGTTGGATGGGCATGATAAGTGTGCCACCTTGGGCCAAATTTGGGCAGTATGTAATTGATAAACTCTTTTTAATGGGAAATCGAAGACACAGAATCACAATTATGTTGGGTAGAGGAAGAGCATGCAGGCAGACGTAAATGGAAAGACACCGAACAGGGGTGGCAAGATGGAGGAAATAATTAGGAGATGAAGAAAGAGAGGAGATGAACCAAACTATCCAATCCCTACAGGTTCAAGTTCATGGCCTATCCACCCAGTGGCTTACAGTGATGGAAATCCTAGCAAAACAAAGGCAGGAGAAAAATCAGTTGAAGGATGACCAGACGACCATATGCTTGGATGTAGAGGAACTGAAGAACAGACCCGAAATCATCTCCCCGCCAAGCACCAACACTATACCTTCATAGGAATATTCTTCTTTTCCTACCCTGAATCCGACCATTCTCTATCTCAATTTAGAACCAGACCAAAAGGATGGAGAGTCATGTAGGCCTCATAATTCACATTAGTCTCTTAGCATGTTATTTTTTTCATATTTCTCTTAGGAAAGTTCTGCAGAATCTACTCTAGTAAGCAATATGATAGAGTGTATAAAAACTTGATAGATTTGAATGTTGGATATATCAGAGGAACTCCACAATCTATTTTCTCCATAGCTGCAAGGGATGTTTTTGAAGTTTTGTATGACAGACTCTTATGTTGTTTTTGGAAGACCTTTTAATATAATTTTCACCAGTCTATTTAAAAAAAAAAATGTTCCCTAGTAGAGCTGGGGAATGTTACAACATCTCTCTATGTTGGTGCAAGATTTCGATCACATACATGCACAACTCAATTCAATGCACACGTGTTGTTGTAGACAAAAAACTAAGATGACTATTATGAAGGATTCCCAATGGTCATAATGGATTGTTGTTTTCTTTCTCAATGCTTCTCCATGTTCTTGACACTTCTACACTAAATTTAACTCTATATATGAACAAAATATATGTAAAATGCTTCATATTCACTCAAACTATATTAATTATACTCTAATTTTTTATTGTAAGGATGTTGATTTTTATTATAGTGCTAAGAGACACTTCTACAACCCAGTATGGGGGGAGATGTTGTAACATGGGTAATGTAAACATCACCATATGTTGACTCGAAAAGAAATATTACAATACTTATATGTTATATGTTGGTCAAATACAAATACAATAGAATAAAATGAACATTCTAACTATTAAAATGAACATAACAAAATTCCTTAGCCATCCATAGAACATGAAATATTGAACTGAGGAAATGTAAAACACATTGATACGAAATAGAGATGAAAATACAAAATATATAAAAATAGGTGTGCTAACTAGAAAACCCTTTTTAAGTGGTTTATGTAAGGTCTTCATCTAGATGGGCACGAAGACCCTCGCACAAGTACTCAAGGAGATGGAACTTGGGATTGCTTCGACACCCATGTGTTGCACTAGTTGGGAAAGTGGGCGTCTTGTGCATGCAAACATTCCAAAAGGATTGCCCAAGAATGAAGTGACCAAGAGATTAGGGTGCACCATCATGTGGATTGAACCAAGGTCAGGGTGTGCCTGTCCCAAGGGGCATGAAAATTGACAAGCACATCATTTTTTTTGGGTGACCGGTTATGTGAAGGGGTGCAACGATTTGTTTAGGCGACCGGGTCCGCGAAGGGGCAGGATGATTCGTTTGGGTGAATAGGACCACAAAGTGGTGCAACGATTTTTTTGGATGCATGGGTTCATGAAGGGGTGTGACACCCCCAAAGGACGTGGTGATTCATGATGGTGACCTTTGGAGTCCCTATAAGAGAACAAGGGCACACAACCAAGGAAAGTAGATTTAAATACAATGAGAGCAATATTAGTTGTGTGATTTTGAGGCAGACTTAGAAAAATAGGGGTGAGCTCCCTCAAGGAGCCAAGTCACTCCACATGGGAGGACTTGTGCTTCCTTGAGGTGATTCTATGGGTATATTTTGGGTGACCTTCTTTTTGGATGAGTTTGGGAGAATTCTTGTCACATATTTGAGGAGGAATGCTAGGATATAGAACCGTAGGTCTGTGTGAAGCCTTGCAACAGATAAGAGATGTAAAGAATGTGTTCGAGGGCACATTTGAGGTGCACTGCATAAGGTTGCATAGATGCTTGCGACGAGGAGTCTTGGTGTGATGAATCTGTCTATGAGTGTCTTGGTGAGGTGAGGAAATTCATGTGACTCCTCCTAGTTGTAAAATGAGCCGGTAGTGCTCATATTGCAATTGTTTTGCAATAACAAAGACTTAGTCGAGTGTTAGGAATGGTTTGTGTTTCCGACATTATATATGTTTTTCTCTTGTTTGTTTCGCAAGTGTTCTCTTCATTTCATGGATGTATGCTTATATATGACCAGGTGTTAAGTTGTTAGCAATTGTCTAAGTATACAAGAATTGCACTAGATTAGGAGTGTGACTCACCGATAACTTAGAACAGAGTATGGGTATGTTCTAGGTGAAGAGGTGTAGTCTGGAAAAAGTATCCTTGGTGTGTCCAAGCAGCCAAGTGAGAAGCATCGTGGTGTCACACTCCCTAAAGAGGTGCACGATCGCAATATTTGGCTAGGCACATCGTGCGGATGTGACAATTTATAACTTGAACAGAACCAATGAACCCTTGTAGTAGGATTTAACTCAACTCAGAAAATGACAAGTTTATTTCATCTATGAAAATGTGTTTAGATTACATCTTCTACTTATAACCCTAATTGTGGTAGATACGAAATCAACCCTAAATCAAGTTGCAGATGAATGTATTTATAATGGTGAGTTATTGGATCCCTCAAGGCTATTATGTAGTTTTAAGACATGACACTAATAATTATATGCCAAGAATCACTAGCTTCCTCACATCAGATCTCTGACATTTTCATGGGTTGTTAAGGAAACATATTGTAGGGCCCACTATCCTTATTTCTTGTCTGAATTGGTGGGTTATTGTAGAGGATTTGTAGGTCCATATTCCTCTTTAATTGACTGAATTGATAGGTTTTTATAGATTGCAGGTCTATCTTCCTTCTTTATCAGATCGAAGAAATGCTAGAAAAGCATATTCACAATCCCACCGTGCTTCTTAGTTGAGTTGGGGTAATGGGTCAAATTTGTGTATTTTAATCTCTATTGCATGGTTTCCACCCATCATATAAGCTTTTAATTGATCTTATGAATGTATAACAAGTTTCATAATTGAAAGAATTCTACAACATATTCACTCTTTTTTGTTTATAGCTGGAAAAATATGCATGTGTTAGTGAAAGACATTTTATGCTAATGAAATAAGTAAATGATCATTCTGCAAGAAATATACACTCCATAGCAAGTAAAAATATGATTCATCACTCATTATAAAACCTATTAGCAACATTCATCAACATACATGAAAACTTAGAGATTCCAACGTAGAAATCCATAAAATATTGTCAAAACAGCTATTTGTAAGTAATTAATCAATAAATTGTGAATGGATACAGAACTTGGTCAGTTCAATAGACATTGAGTTTAAAGGTAGCAATGTTCAATGTTTATAGGGAGAAAATAGACATAAAAGATTAGCAAAATGGGGAAATTTTTGCTATCAAGGGTTTTAATGCAAAATGAAAATTTCACATCTTTAACTAGAGGTTTCTCGGATCTTAACTCTATGGATTTTTAGCCTTAGGGATGTTGAAATACAAAACAAAAAATCATTGGAAATGGACAATATTCCAATCATTAACAACCCAAACTTCTAGGAAATCCAAGGAGAAAAGATACCAAGGTGTTTTGATTAGTTTCATCCCTCTGGGACAATCTTATCATGCATAAACCAGATTTGGAAACTCTTATTTACAACAGTAAAACAACCCTTATTTTTTTCAATTACAATGTTAAATCACTTAACATAATTCCCCTTTGCTTATGTCAAATAATCAAGACATATGTAATTGTAAATTACAAACCATGAAGAACATAGATGGAAAATTAAATCTGCAATTTACACAAGTATTGGATAGTTGAAAACTTCATTAATATTCTTAATATTATGTTGTTGTACATACCATAGCCTTATCACAAGTCTAGTGCAATCCATTATCTCTCTAAAACTCTCTATTAGGAAAACCAACAAAAACCCTAGCTTGACCAAGGAGCTCAAACATCCATGAATAATTCAAACAAGTCCTCCAAGGCAAGTTGTCTCCTTCTCTAATTCTTCTTCACCAAATACACCTAGGATTTCATCACAATAACCTAATCTTGATTCTCTAGGGGATGAAACCCTAACCATAGACTTCAATATTCTCTAAGAAGATCAATAAACCCTAGTGTCGACTCTGAGAGAGAGAGAGAGAGAGAGAGAGAGAGAGAGACTAAGTACAAATGAAGATATAATAGAGAGAAGATGACCAATGCACTCCACTTGATCACATATCTAAACATAAGATTGAAAATCATGATGAAATATTATGAATAAGTGATTATCATCTTCAACATCTTCTTCTCCATAAGAGTAAAACCTAGTCACAAGAGCAACCTCCAACAAAGATATCCTTCTCCCATATATAATTCCTCCTAGGGATTCCTCATGAACCCCAACAACTCACTCCAAGAAGATAAGTAGAAATAGAAGAGTATGTTGATGATGATAATGAAAGGAATCTCTCCTTCCTCTATATATATGGGAGGTAAGGCAGGTTAACAATGTTGATTTTTCATAAGCTAGGTTAAGCATGAAGTTCATTCCATTTTTAGCATTTCACTTAACCATAAACAATAATGTTGCAGAAACCAAGATCACAAGAAGAAACACCATGCACAAGAACATAATAAGTATAATGGGAAACCCTTCTCAACAAGGGAAGAAAACCCAGCCAAATCCTTTTCTATATTATTCAAGATAAATACCTTCACCACCAAGAAATACCTAGCACACAAGAGGGTGCTCAAACCCTATAAGACTAGCTCCCAAGAGAGGTGTGCACTTTTCCCAAGTAAATTTACTTGCTTAAATTTCCAAACTCACATAAAAGATGTGTTTCCACAATGAGGATTTTACCTTTACTTATACTAACCTAAACCTGTCAACATAAGTGTCTACTGGCTCAACAGGGATGACCTCTCTAAGTCACATTATAATTAATATTAACCAGATTAATTATCTTTTACATTTATTATTAATCACATTAAGGTGGGGCTGACCTGTACCATTTACATTACAATTAGGGTTACAGGCAGGTCTGACTCTTGAACAACATATAGCAAGGGATCTGATACACCCACTAGTGCTCATCCACTAGGGGCACATCCATAGGGATGGCATATCTCTGGCTCACTACATTACATAGAAGAACCATATCTTCACATGTTCACCTGTGCTCGTCCACAGGCACATCCACTCTACATATTTTCTTTCCCACTGATTCACACGGGAGAATCATATGGAGTTTTCTCGTCAACTCTGTTTCTTAGAGGAGGCTAATACATCATCTTCATTTATGTTCACATGACGATGCACCCAACACTTTGGGATTTCACACGTTCACCTTGTGCTCAGCCATAGGCATGTCTAACTCAATGGATCGCCTTTCCCACTAGATAATCATATGGAGTTCTTCTCAACTCTCTGAATGGAGGAGTTCATCTCTACATTGCAGCTCTATCTCAGGCAGGAACCACATACCCTTCTTAGGGGATTTATCTCAATTTTGTAATCTTAGAGAAAGACTCACATAGCTGCAATGATCCACATCTTACAGGTTTGTAAGTTGGTGAATGTATCACATAGATGCAATCATCAACACTCCCTCTCAGCTAGGGAGGAATTCTTCATCATATCAAGTCTCATACGGATGTACTCTTAATTTTTTCTTCGCTGGAGTCATCAGTAGTCCCTCTCAACTAGGAATTCATTCTTCACCAAGTTAGTTTGGTGAAGATGTCTGCAATCTTCTCATGTGTAGGAAGGTATTGTATGTGTACGATTTTCCTCAGCACCATATCTCTGATATAAGGATATTTCATCTCATCGTTTTTCGATCCATCAGGAAACACTGGGTTTTTAAGGAGCTTTACATATGGCTCTTGATTATCATCATAGAATCCATCTCATGGTCAAGTAAATCTGTCAGAAGCTTGTGAAGCCACATTGCTTCGCACACTCAATGCTATATATTTTTCCTCTGTGGTACTCAAGGCCACAGAGTTTTGTTTCCTGTTGTATTAGTAAACCATGGAAAACTTGATGGTAGAACATCAACCGGATGTGCTCTTCCGGTCCACTATACTTTCTGCTCAATCTGAATTGGCATATTCTTCAAACTCAAGTTCACACTGGAGGCATATCTCATGCCATATCCAACTGTGCCTCGTATATATCTCAAAATATGTGTTGTTGTTGTCTAGTGAGTCTGTCTCGGTTGACTCATGAAATGACTAGGAATACTCACTGCATGGCATGAGATACATCAGTGATCTAATCAGTTGTGGATCAATCTCTTATGAATCATCATTAATCTTTTTCTTTAAATCCATCACGATGGATTTTGCATTCTTGTCATACTGAACTTCTTTAATATTTTTACTGTATATTTTCCTTGACTCGGGAAAATCTTATCGGTCCTCTGTCATACTTCTTATCCCAGGAAGTAATGCATCATACTCATATTCTTCATCTCAAATTCAGAAGCCGAGGATTACTTGTATCCAACAACAAGGCTTTCTGAATAAGTAATCAAAATCAGTCTCTCGTCACCAACACTGTAATAATATCGATTTGGATCAACAACACTCTTGATGAAATCCAAACTTCATCAAGAATCTATCTATCTGATATAGTTTCCAAATCATGGATGGTAGTACGGGTGGAATTGTATCAGTTTTATTGGATCAAGTGTCTCATCATAAACAACTCCCTTTGTTTGTGAGAAACCTCTGGCTATAGATTTTGTTTTGTATTTCTCGACACTTCCATCAGTTGCATCCTTGATCTTATAGATCCACTTGGAAGTTACCACAAACTTCCCTTCTGGTCCCTAAATAATATCTTATACATCATTTTTTTAAGATATACTAGTATTCTTTTGTTATGGCATCTTTCCATACCTATTTTCCTATTGCTTCTCTAAGACAAGGAGGCTCAACATCAATGAAGTGGATCATGACTGAAGGATAGCTCGAAAATCTCTTTTGCTTTCTCGGGATGTGCCTTGAGAGGATTGTATGTTTCTCTGTCTCTTGCAGAGTGAGTCTAGGTAGGCCTTTTATGACCTACTGCAATATCTCTGAACATGTCAACTAGAGGAACCAGATCAACTGGAATAATGTTTGTCTCCATTTGAACTCATGAAGGGGGAGAAGGTATTGTCTTACTGTTAATCTCCATTTGAGATTCTCTGGATCTTTGAAAGACTATCTCTTCTTCAAGGACAATGTCTCTGCTTGTCTCAATCTTTCTCTGAATAGGGATGTTGACCTGGAATGTCTTTGAAGATTCACTGTATCCTTTCATTCTAAAGGATCTAGCTTGAACTTCTTCTCTTTGGGTACATGAAAATACACTTGGCACCCAAATAACCTGAAGTGTTCAATTTCAGGCTTTATTTCGGTGAAGACTTCTTCGGGAGTTATGTTTTTCAAAGTCTGGTGAAGACTCTTGTTCTGAACATATACTGTGTCATGCATTATTTATGCCCATATAATCATAGAAGGATTATGATCATGTGTTATTGTGTTGGTTTCCCCAATGATGGTTCTATTCTTCTTCTTTCTCAAATAGTTTTGACTCCCTCTCAGTCAAGTGGCTCCCTTTGAAGGATAAACATCTTCCTTTGATATTAACCTGTTTGGAACAAGAAAACAAGAGGAACCAAAACAATAATATATCCTAAAGGAGAATAATGAGTGCATCCCTAGAATCAAAACAATTTAAGGATTGTTGTCATAGCTACAACACCTACTTGTAATGTAGCAAACTTTGGAAATATAGGTTAGAGGAATGAAAATTACAATAATCAAAACCAGAGTCTTCACTTCTAGTGTGTTGTTCCTCTAAATGCACTGAGATCCCTCTGGATCCAATACTTCAGCAAAAGTTTCCTTCGTCCTACAATTACCCTCATGATAATGATACAAATAATATATATACAACTGCATACCTGAGGGTGTTGATATGATTTTCTCCAATGGCACATGGTTGATCTTTGTCCTCTGACATATTCATGAAGGAGGTATGTCACAGTGACAACTTTTTGTATCAGCCACAATAAGTCTTGTCTTCCAGGAACTGAGTTTGCTTGAATAGTCAAGCTTTCCTCCCATTATGATTTTTCTCATTTTGGATTCTTCACAAACCCTTGTTAATTTGGTTAGTAAACCTAACGGCTAGGATAGGCTATCACTTTTAGGTTTAGTTGGAATTATGACTACCAACAATAAGCCTTTGAAATATAGGAGAACACTGGTGAGTTGAAGAGCTCCTTCAAGGAATTTCAGAAACCCTAATTCTGAAGTTTCTGCAAAAATTAGCGAAACCCTAGAAACCCTAGGGCCAAAAAATCAAAATTCTCTGAAATGCAACCTGAATCTTGTTGGAGGTGTGTTGAAGGAGGTCATACACCCCTATGGTAATTTTAGCTCCAATGTCCAAGTTCCAAGTGCTGAAACACTCAAAAGAAGAGGGTCATACGGATTTTCTGGAAACCCTAGGAGGGTCGTACGGTTTTGCATAAGAGGAGGGATGACTGGTAAAAGCTTGTAGCTTGTGCAATGGGTTCTTCAAGACCTGTGCTCTGACCCCATGTTGATTTTTCATAAGCTATGTTAAGCATGAATTTCATTCCATTTTTAGCATTTCACTTAACCATAAACAATAATGTTGCAGCAACCAAGATCACAAGAAGAAACACCATGCACAAGAACACAAGAAGTATCCTGGGAAACCCTTCTCAACAAGGGAAGAAAACCCAGCCAAATCCTTTGCTATATTATTCAAGAGAAATACCTTCACCACCAAGAAAGACCTAGCACACAAGAGGGTGCTCAAATACTAGAAGACTAGTGCCCAAGAGAGGTGCGCACTTTTCCCAAGTAAATGTACTTGCTGAAATGTCCAAACTCACATAAAAGATGTGTTTCCACAATGGAGATTTTACCTTTACTTATACTAACCTAAACATGTCAACAAAAGTGTCTATTGGCTCAACAGGTCCGACCTCTCTGAGTCACATTATAATTATTATATTATAATTAATATTAACCAGATTAATTATCTTTTACATTTATTATTAATCACATTAAGGTGGGGTCGACCTGTACCCTTTACATTACAATTAGGCTTACAGGCAGGTCTGATTCTTGAAAAACATATAGCAAGGGATCTGATACACCCACTAGTGCTCATCCACCAGGGGAACATCCATAGGGATGGCATATCTCTGGCTCACTGCATTACACAGAAGAACCATATCTTCATGTGTTCACCTGTGCTCGTCCACTCTACAGATATTATTTCCCACTGCCTCACACAGGAGAATCATCTGGAGTTTTCTCGTCGACTCTGTTGGTCAGAGGAGGCTAATACATCATCTTCATTTATGTTCACATGATGATGCACCCAGCAATTTGGGATTTCACATGTTCACCTTGTGCTCAGCCACAGGCATGTCTAACTCAACAGATCGCCTTTCCCCCTGGATAATCATCTGGATTTATTCTCAACTCTCTGAATGGAGGAGGTCATCTCTACGTTCCAGCTATGTCTCAGGCAGGAACCACATACCCTTCTTAGGGGATTTCTCTCAGGTTTGTTAGCTTAGATAAAGACTCACATAGCTGCAATGATCCACATCTCATAGGTTTGTAAGCTGTAGAATGTCTCACATAGCTGCACTCATCAACAAACAATACAATGTGGGATAATGCCCTTATATGCAACCTACAATAATCACATGTAGGCTCACACATATGGAGTGTTACACTCTAAGGGTACACATATCAAGATCTAAGGTGATGTCCTACACAATAAGAGATCCAAGATGATATAGCTACACAAGATGTTTCCACACTCCTATGTCACAATCCCACATGGACTCAATATCTCCTCCTAAGCCATGTACTCGACTAATTCCACTCCCCTTACATGAACATTGTCACAACCCAGGCATCCCTAAGCCAATTACAATCATCCATACATGAATCCAATCGACCTCATGATATCTAGGGCTTGACATCCTTCTCTAGGATGCACAAATATACTCTTATAAAATAGGGCATTGTCCAAGCAAGAGAACCTCCCCATGTGGCCACCATGAAGGATGTCCCCCAAACTATCAAGAGAACTCCAAAACCCTAGGAAATATTGTCAAGAGAGCACCCAACCAAGGTCAAGAAACCACTAAGACTGCATAAAATTATTGAGTATTACTTCCCCCAATAGTGAGGGGTACTAGCTTCCCCTCTTTTCCTATATCCATTTCAAAATATCTCTATTGGGTGATTGCCTCAAAATTTCAACAATTTATCTCCACCTTATAATTTTAGTAATAATATCGATGTCTATGTACCCTCTATTATAAGGAATAGGATAGAATAGTAGCAGAAACATGAATCTCTCTCTCTTTCTGAGACTGCATAAAATTATTGAGTATTACTTCCCCTAATAGTGAGGGGTACTAGCTGCCCCTATTGTCCTATATCCATTTCAAAATATCTCTATTGGGTGATTACCTCAAAATTTTGACAATTTATCTCCACCTTATAATTTTAGTAATAATATTGATGTCTTTGTACCCTCTATTATAAGGAATAGGAAAAAATAGTAGCAGAAACATGAATCTCAACCCTATCTAGTTGAATGTGATGCAATATAGTCCTTTATTGTATAACTCAACCTTAAAGAGAGTTGTCCTAAGTCATGGAAATGAATGAGGCTCTCTTCTTTGTAACCTATCAGATCTCTATGCTATCAAATATTGATCTCCAAAGTCATATAAAACAAAGTGGGTCATGGCCTCTTTTGGGTGATTGCCTCAAAATTTCGACAATTTGTTTCCACCTTATCCTTTTAGTAATAATATTGATGTATTTGTACCCTCTATAATAAGGAATAGGACAAAATAGTGGTAGAAACCTGAATCTCAATCCTATCTAGTTGAATGCAATGCAATATAGTCCTTTATTGTATAACTCAACCTTAAAGAGAGTTTTCCCAAGTCATGGAAAGGAATGAGGCTCTCTTCTTTGTAACCTATCAGGAAGGTCTTTCCATCTAGTTTCAATACTTTGCAACAACCCATCCCATAAATTTCTCATTAATTTGTTGTAGAGTGAGGTTACTTAAAGTTGCCTCCTCTCTAGCATAATGAATGCTACGAGATTTATTATTATACATACATGATTCATCCATATTTTAGTTGTTTTGACACCTTCACCCCTGATCCTTATCCTGACCTCCATCTCATCAACTTTTACTTCTTCATTATCTCAAATCTGAACCCACACATTCCACAACTAGGAGATGAAGGCCTTTAAATGTATATCTTCAACATAGGGATTTGAATACCATCTTGACATTTGTGACAACACGTAGTTGTGTAAATAAAGTTCACATATTAAGTTTTGTTGTTCTAGGGTGCTTTCAAAATAAACCTCACAAAATTTCCAAAGATTCTAAATATCCAAAATCTAATTGGAAACACATCTCTCAATCATAAGCTTGTATTGTTTATCCTTATGATACAAATCATATGCCCTAGTAGGAGGTCTAGAAGCTATCACTTTGTCAACATACTAGACAATTTGGTTACACACGATTGTCAATATTATCACTTAATCATCCTTTTCCTCTATTTATTCTAATCTCTTATCCATTTCAATTATTAAATAGACAGTCTCATTCATCAATGACTCTCAACCATGAGAATGTTTAAGAGAAGCAAGAGAATTTTATTTAATCAATGAATTCATTACCTATTGATGCTTCTGAATAGATATGACACCCTCTCCTTTCTTAAACAACTATATTCCATTTCACATCTTTAGCATGGGTAATATACAACTATTTCATTAGTTCTCCTATCTCGACAATTATTGTTGTCTTTGGAATTCTCTTTTTCAAGATCTTTGGTTCTAACCTTCTCATCCACATAGGTTGTACCTCTTCAATAGTATGAATTCTTGTTTATGTTTCCTCCTCAATGATGGGAACCCCAAACCCTAGTGGGGTGATAAAATCCTCCTGCTAAGGAGAATCTTCAATGTCCATGGGTTTTGTAGCATGAGTTGAAGAACTCTCTCCATTAACTTTAAGATTTTTCAATGTTGGTTCCCCAGTAGGCTGGGAACTCTTCACTTTCTTCTTTGTTGTGTGTAATTGTTGGGTTCTGCCACTTTTGTAGCACCAAGAATTGTCTCTACATTAGTGGCCACAAAATATGGAACAACAAGTGCAAGTTTTGTAGGAGGAGGCATAGTATCTACAACATCCTCAAATTTTCTCTCTTAATGTTCATGTACTCAGGCTTTTGCAACCCTTCTAACTTAGGTGTGAGTGAACCGATCCCAAGTCAAATAAATTTTCCTCCTTTGTAGGGAATCCAAAATCAAAATATTTGTTAATTTATAGTGCACCAAGGCACCTTGTTGACCCAACTAAACTTATGTAGACATCTTTTGCATTTATTGCAAAAAGAAGGATGAAAAGTTGATGAGTTGTTGGTGTCTTAAGTTCTCCAACAACTTGAAATGGTAAGAAAGTATGATTTTTCCCCTACCTTTACAAATGATATATGGGATGACATGTAGGGAAACCTATCCTCGCGGTCTCATAAAACACCTCTTGTTTCACCCCCTTTCTTATATCCATCACTATTTCACCATCTTGCAAGAATCTATTCTTAGCCTCGTGAGCCCTTGTATTTCTCTTGAACCAACATTCTCATGCTAATCAAGGGCTTGTCATCAAGGATATGGACTCCTTGGTGAGCTCAAAAACCAATCCATGAACTATGGCATCATTGTTGCAGAGATGTTGGGAAATTTCTAGAGTAATTGCATCATTATGCTCTTGCAGTAGGTTAAAGAACATCACCCACCCTACTTTCTTAAAGATATTTGCATTATAGGATTATTGCGGACAAGGATTATCTCTATAGGTTCACACTTATTCAATCATCCACACATTTTTACAATGAAAAATTGTCCTTTGGCTATAATTTAGTAATGTTATTGCAGTCCTCCCTTCGTCTTTTTTATTGAAACTTACACCTTGAATTCTTCGGTGCTAAATTTAAATGGAACAAGTGATTTGGTAGTGTTGCATTATGGAATTTAAAATCCAACATTATCATCTACACATGCAAAATATTTCTTGAATTTTTCCATATAGATTGGGAGCCTAGTAAATCTTTAGTTTCCATAATTTCTCTATATGTGGGATGGGTCGCAAGTAGACTCTATAGGTTGATAAAATATTGTATAAATGTAGCCATTATATAATATGTATAGACTATTGAACATAAAAATATGATTCAACAATAGATATTAGAAAATGTGGACAAATATACCTGAGTTACCTATATTTATTAAATTTAGTGAACTTTGTTATGTTCCTTAGTGCTAAATATGAATAACAAGAAATATAACCACAACTATGATAGAAATTCCCCTCTACTACATAAACCAAAATACCCTTAAGATAGGGAAACATTGTACAAAAATCCTTTTATGGAAGGATCAAGTCCTATTGACTCGTCTCTTTGAGGGGGAAACCTCCCAATGAGCTAAGCTCCAATACAATAATATTTCCATACATGCTCCATAAGGAGGACTCCATATTTATTTATAGCTAGCTAGAGATCCCTAATCATAACCACCTCCTCACTACCTAGTGGACTTTATTTAATGAAACCACATCACATTTATTCAATGCTAGCTAACTAGTGGGGCCTATTTAATAATCACAAACATAGTGGACATTGTCCACTTTACATTGAATGACCACCATAACTACACTACTATCACCCTAACAAGCCCTTCACCCCCCCCCACCAATTACACCCATAGGGAGGATCCTAACACTCCATCCCCTTTTGAAAAGTGTTTCCCTCAATGCTTGTAGTGAGGATGTACAACCATAAACCAGGGTCCCATGTATGGGTGTTGATCACAACAATGAAGGAGTCCATGGAACAAGGGTCCCATGTATAAGGGTTGGTCATAATGTTGAAGTACTCCATGAAGATCATCTATAAAATTAGGTCCCATGTACAATTATTGACCACATGATAAAGTAGTCTTGGAAACTCATCCATGAGATAACTCCCATGTACAAGTAATAGCCTCGATGTTGATGTGGTCCAAGAATATCCACCCTAAACCTAGGTCCCATGTCCAGTTTTTCACATTGAATCCCAACTAATGACTCCTAAGTGTGCCAAATGGATTAGAATTTTGCTCCAAATTCACACCATGGTCATGTGGATCCAAATAAATAGAATGATCCATGTCCAAAAGATCATCCACATAGTTGTAAAATTTTAGTTGTGGATCTCGAAGTAACACTACCATTAGAGAATATGCACGTTGAAAATTGGTAGTTATAACTGGTTCATGTCTTCCCTCAATGATTTTCTCTTCATATGCTGGAGTGGAGTCTTCAAAAAGAAGTTGGAAGTAGTTTTCATCCCATAAATTAGAAAAATTCATACACCATTTATCACAAGCCTCTTCTAAATCACCCCAGGCATTCATGTCTATTGTATACTCCTCTTCAATATATCTCCAAAGTTTTGACCTTTGGATTGCTTCATATACTTTCTATATTTTTTGGACTATGTGCTTTAGATGGTGTCACTCTATACAAACAACTTTACGATGTGAAAATTCATCTACTTTGAGTAACCACTATTGGATATGCTCTCCATATTCCATATCGGGTTTTAAAAAACTTATAGGAGGGGAGTCTTACATAGAATTTTCACTTTCCACATAATTTGCATAGAACCTTAGATATTCCTCAATGATGGGGGCTAATATGTCCATGTAAAATGGGATAATCTACTTTAAATATGAGAGCTAGGGTTTTGAGGTGACAAATTGAAATGTTGATAACTTCCTCGATATGACTCAAAAGCATATCATATAATATGTCAAATTGGTGTTGTTGAAGTGTTAATTCACCTAGATTTGGTATGGTTTCACTATGAACAACTTGTCAAAATTTATCTACTTTGCAATACTTGGAATAAAGTCACAGCCATAATGGAAAAAACCTTAAGATAGATGATTTTAAATCAATCATTATCTTCACTTTGGACTTCGATTTGAACATGTTTTTTTGAAATTGGGTGTTTTTTGAGAGGGACTCAAATCTACAACTAGTTTCTTCATATTCTACATAGAAAGCTACATGAATAGATCTAATTGTCATGGCCATATTTTTTCTCTTGAATTTTTTTTCCCCAACCATGCCTTGGAAATTTCAACGATACCATTTATTATGTCCCTTACCATTCAACAAAAATAACAAGAAATATAACCATGAATATGATAGTAATGCCCCTTTACTTCATATACCAAAATACCATTTAGGGAAACAATGTACAATGATCCTTTTATGGAAGGATCAACTCGTGTTCACTTGCCTCTTCGAGGGGGAAACCTCCCAATGAGAAAACATTCAATACAATAATCTTCTCATACCTGGTCCATAAGGAGGATTCCCTCCTTATTTATAGATAGTTAAGGAACCCTAATCATAACCACCTCCTAATACGTAGTGGACCTTCTTTATTGAGGCCACATTACATTTATTCAATGCTAACTAACTAGTGGACCGTATTTAATAATAACAAACATTATGGACTTAGTTCACTTTATATTGAATGATCGTCTACATTATTATTACTTTAATGGGCCCTTTGACCCCCTATTACACCTACCAAGAGGATCCCAACATAAACCAATAGATGGAACCTTGCAAAAACCATATGAATCACATAATGGTTTTGTATAGTAACAAGCAGTGTGTAAATATTTGGCAACAACAATAGATGTAGGAAGATTCTAGAGTAGAAATATATTAGTAGCAATATTTAAATTGATAGGTTTATAAAATAGTTGAAAGTGCTATTGAAGGCTAAACAACAACTAGAAGAGAAGGACATGATACTTATGTTGTTGAGTTTATCATATAGTGTCCATATTTTTTTCCTTTTTTTCATAGTGGAGAACTCGTCAGTAGGTTGGTTTTCAAGTTATTCACTATCCCATGGTGTTGTTAAAGGGGTCTTCACCACACGATATTTTTTTTTTTGGCAAAGGAGAAATCATCAACAACTAAGTTTTTGACAATTCCATTGTCTTATGATGCCCAAACAAAGTTTTCATCATAATAATTATTGTTTTTTTTATTATTATTATTTTAATTATTTTTGCAAGATTGTGATAATCGGACCTTCAAGGGTGTGGGGAAGAGCTAACGCACCTTATTTCACCATTTTTATTCTTTACTAGCGCAAGATTGGCTACTTGGGTTGAATATCAATGAATGTGTTAACATGTGTTGAGGGTGGGGATGCCTTCAATCACACTCAAATGTTCTGCTTGAATTTGTAGATCAATCACAAATTCCTCCTTGAACAAAGGCTTCTTGTAAATATTCAATTGGTGTCATTAACAAGAAGTGAAGTTCTTTCACCATCAATGGTACGCATTTGGATAGAACCATTTCCAAATAGTGTATCAACTTCGTAAGGAACAAACCATCTGGTTTTGAGTTTCCTTTTGAAGTCTGTTAAGAACCAAATACTTGCATATAAAAACAACTCAAATATTTAGAGAACAATATAGAAGAACCACACTTTTATTATAAGAAAACCCTTGAGGTAGGGCAACACCATACAATGGATCCTATTATGGAAGGGATCCTATCCTGTTCACTTGCCTCTTCGAGGAGGAATCCTCTTATTGAGATACCACTCCAAATAAAATACTTCTCTTCATATCTCATTGCATTGCTTGAACCCTTTTATATAGTGCTACCAACCACCTAAGAACATTTTATTGGTGGAACCTTCTAAGAAGTCATCTTACATTTATTATATCTAACTACTATAGTAGGCCTTATTTAATACTATAGTGTACCTAGTCCACCTTACATTGAATGGCCTCCACTATTATCACTATGGGCCCTCTGGGCCCCCCACTACCTCTCTAGCTACCTAACATTCCATCCCCCTTATGAAAGTGTTGTTCTCAAAGCTTGTTATGAGGGTGTACAACCATATATTAGGGTCCCATGGATAAGTGTGGACCACAGTGATGAAGTAGACTAGAGAACCAGGGTCCCATGTAGAAATGAAAACTACCATGTTGAAGTAGTCCAACCACCATTGTAAACCAGGGTCCCATGTCCAAGTGCTCATGTGAACTCCATGCGAAAGATATCTGAACTCAAGAACCAACTGAAAATGATGTTCCAAAGAACTACATTGATCATGGGGATCCAAATATGTAGATCCCTCCATATCCAAAAAATCATCTGAATAACACACCAGTACTAGAGAATACTAAAAAATAGTATTCATAAAAGGCTTTGGACTGCTCTCCATAATGTGTTCTACATAAGGTGGAGAAGAGTCATCAAATAAAAGATGAAAGTAGTTATCATCCCAGATATTACAATTGTCCATATACGAATCCTCACAATATTCCTCGTAATCATACCAAGCATATATTTCTTGAGTATATTATGATTTGATGTCAATGTACATGAGATTCCTAATATATATTTTCTACACTGCAAGTCTAATCTCTTCAATAGCTTCCATATCGCGTTGAAATTTTGCATTGGAGGCTTCTAGTTTGCGTTTCAAGGCCATGAGGTATTGAAAGTGAATATCCATGGGAAACACCACATATAAGATACCAAAAGAAATCTATGAAAATACTCTATCCAATGGAACTAAACTAGTAGCAATATGAGCACCATGTGAAAAGTTATGAACTCTGCAGTTCCGACGTCGTCGCGAAAACCTCCAAAAATGGTTGATTTTAAATCAGCAATATCTTCACTTTCGTAGCTCCGATTTGGGTGATTTTTTTTTAAATCAGTTATTTTTGAAAGAGGAACTCAGATCTGTAATTTGTTTTGGAAAATTCGGCCCCAACTGCTACATAAATCAGAAAATTTGTGCAGTCGTCTGCAGAAAAACCCCGAAAATAACATATTTTAAAATAGCGATATTTTTACTTCTGAGACTCTGTTTCGAATGGTTTTTTTTTTTAAATGGGTGTTTTTTCTGAGAGAAATTCAGACCTACCAACCGTTTTTTGCAAATTTTGCACAAAAATCTATAAAAAAAATTATGGAATGTCGCGGCCCTCTTTTTCTTCTCCAAAAAAAATTGCCCACACTTTCTGCCAAGAAAAGTGCTATGATACCACTTGTTAAAAATCAAATACTTTCTTATAAAAATAGCTCAAATATTCAGAGAACAATATAGAAGAACCACACTTTTATTATAAGAAAACCCTTGAGATAGGGAAACACCATACAATGGATCCTATTATGGAAGGGATCCTCTCATGTTCACTTGCCTCTTCAAGGGGGAATCCTCATTTTAAGCTACTGCTCCAAATACAATACTTCTCTTCATATCTCATTACATTTATTTAACCCCTTTATATAGTGCTACCAACCACTTAAGAACATTCTAGAGGTGGAACCTTCTAAGAAGTTCTCTTACATTTATTATATCTAACTACCATAGTAGGCCTTATTTAATACTATAGTGGACCTAGTCCACCTTACTTTGAATGACCTCCACTATTATCACTATGGGCCCTCTGGGCCCCCCACTACCTCTCTAGCTACCTAACATTGGAACCTTCTAAGAAGTCCTCGTACATTTATTATATCTAACTACCATAGTAGGCCTTATTTAATACTACAATGGACCTAGTCTACTTTACATTGAATGGCCTCCACTATTATCACTATGGGCTCTATGGCCCCCCCACTACCTCTCTAGATACCTAAGAAAGTCTTGGAATTTGGAGCCTTAAAGTAGTTCTTAATCACCCACTTTGAACTATTTGGCCTTGATGAAGCTATCATGCCAAAGAATTCTATGGTATTGAACTACTCCTTATGAAAATTTTCTTATTGTAGAATCTCATCCAAGGCATTGAGTTGGTGAATCCTCTCTTTGTTGGTTGCGGAGAAGTCAAGTCCCAAATCAAATGTTATTCAGGGAGTTTTCATTTCAAATTCTACAGGCCTTGGAACAATTTTTCCATTCACTAGCTCACAAGGAGTACATTTAGTGGTGGTTTTCCAAGTTGTGTTGTAGGCCTAAACTGCTTTATCATGTCTATTGACCCAATCCTTCTAGTTAATCTAAACTTTTTCAATCAAAATATTCTCAATCTCCTTGTTTGTGACCTTAACTTGTCCATTTTACTATGGATGATAGGGAGTAGACTTTTCCTATGACGAATCTTATGTTGATGATGAAGACTTTGGATTAGTTGTGAAGTGAAATGGGAACCTTGATCTATCACTTTTTTCCCATGGAACCGTGAGTGTTGAAAAGTAGTTATATTTTGACATAGTTCTTAGATGATCACTAGATCAATGTCATTAGAGGTCGAGTGGCCGCTATATTTCATAATTGTGGTCATAATAAAAATTTCAATCAATATAGAAGACGTTATGGTTATTTCAAATTTGTCACATCAAAACCATAACTGCATAAAGGAACTCCATTGAAAAGTAAGTTATTTCTTCAAAACCTAGTTCTATTTTTGGGTTACAACAAGGATGATTTATTTTACAAGGAAAGCTAACGATTCTAATATTGAAGAATACATAAAGGACTGTAAGAAACACGCCCCAATCACATGGATAATTTTTTTACATGGAATCTAATGGATGATTCTAGCTTATGGTGGGACTCATATGGACTTAACTATGAAGAGATAAAGGCACTTTCAATTGAAGAATATGAGAAATTATTTTTAGATAGGTGGTCTCATGCTATGAAGAAGGATAAGAAGGGCACTAAGGGTTTATTTGGAAGTGAAAACTCCCTATTACAGGTTCATGGATGTATTCAATGGGAGAATGTTATTATTTCTATTAATATTACATACAAGAATAATTTGACCAATGTTGGCTTGGAAAAAAATTGGAGGTACTCGCAAAGTATATTCAAAACACACAGGTTCAGGGTGAGAATGTTCAAAATTTTAAAGATTTTAGTATTATTATGGATAAATATGATTTGCATTTAGATTTTCATGCTATAGATATGGATTATGTGGATATTATTCTTGTATATTCTTGGATGGACTTAGTTGGTACAACTAATATTAATGTGCAAAAGAAGTTTGTGAATCTTTGGTATAAGAAAAAGAAATTACAATGTATGACATTTCTCTTACTAAACAAAAAGGACCCAAAGTGGCACATGAAGCACAAATTATAGGGAAACTAATTATAGTACCTATAGTGACATCAGATGAAGAGTCCAAGGTTGAATTGAAAGAATATTCTACATGAGAACACAAAGGAAAGCCCCTTAAAGGGCATAAAAATGAAGAAAAATCTACAGATCTATATTCCTCAAAGGAACGACATGTCAAAGATTCAAAGACAGAAAAACCAATAGTTATGGTTGCTCATGTTGAAGGGTCAAAGGTAGAAGAACCAATATCTAAGGCTATTGTATATCACCACCGACACCACCTTGAGAAAAAACAATCATCAAGACAAGGTTGTAAGCATCACCAAAGTTACTATGGACCAACGTGGGACTAGAAAGGCATCCAATATAGAGGTACATGGAGGAAAAAAAAGTAATATATGGAGATATCAGAGTAGCACAATGGAAAATTGGAACTAAATGAGCAATCAAAATCAAGATAGGTGGCAAGGTCATGGATGGATCCAATGTCCACAATTCACTAGGATGGATGGATGTTCATGCTTGCTACTAGTTGATTGCATTACTTAGCAGATCATATTATATGGCTCCCACTCATGATTTGAGGATGAAACATGTGAAAGGGGATGGAATGTAATTTAAATAGGGAGGATGATATGGGGTACCCAGGGAGGTACATGTTGACGATTAAAATCACAACGAAGTTTTGCCCGCAAAGTGTTGCTAAAGCCTATTATTATAAAAGCTAAATAACACTAGTAGGTGGGACCCCCTTGTAGATTGGAGATCAGGTCTGGTTCTTTTTTTGATGTTGTGCTAATGTTTGACACTGCTTACATGGTGATATAATCTTGGTTTATTGGCGATGGAGAAGGCATGTTCTATGTTTTTTTATTTTACAACGGTTCAAGTTTTATTTTACAACGGCCTATGTTATCCTTGTTATCACTGCTATCTATTATTGGGATCTATTACTGGGAGACCTGCACAATAAACATGTTAGCAATAACATATACAAGCAATTGGAAAAAGGCAAAAGCAATATAAGAGCAAAGGGAAGGAACTAAACCATGATATATATTGCACTACATGCATCAATTTTTAATGGATTGTTGTTATCCTAGATACTAAGTTAAAAGCTATGCAATTTATTGAGTTATATAGTTGATATGCATTGGGATTATGCATTGGCATAAGTTGATATGGGTCACGCTATTGGTTTTAATGGCTGAAGGTTTCGATACATGGTTTAATTAATTGGGTTAATGGAAGCTTGTTGGCATGTACTAATGAATTAATTAACTGAGGGTGGAGGCGAAGTGCATTTACTGCACATCACCCTTACTCCTTCCACTGGCCGCAACCCTATTCGGGTTATTGTTAAACTTTTGTGTTGTGAATATGCTCTGATTTTCAAGCAGAGAGGAACCGCTCGGCCAGCTCGTGTTTAAGGTGCTTGGATTACAGGTATGTCTTTTTTTGGCCATTCATGAGTCTGCTCTGTTTATGAAATAGATATTGGCTCGAATGTATGGGTTGTGTTTTCCTTAAGTATTGCAATTGTGTAAAATTGTGATTTTGGAATGAAGCGTTGATGGTTTCTCTGCAATAATGTTGAAGTCGTAGTGTTATTGGTAATCCTGGGTGTTAGCAGCCATAAAGGCTCTATGTCATCCTTGTTGGTTTAGTTGGAGGGTTTTGTTTGGTATTGAATGGTTGGTTGTCTTCAAGCGTTCATATCACCATACCCATTCTTTGGCTTTTATGGGGTTTAATGGCTGGAAGCGCTTTGTGTCACTGTGTTTTGTTCACTTGGGCATTGGGTTGTTGTCACTATTAATGGTCACGCATTGGGTTATATTGCTTTGTCTCGACCCTCTTTTCACCTCAACGTTGTATTTGGTTGACTGGAGAGCCACGAGGGTTATACCCAGCATGTGTTAAATATCATTACCAGGTCGAATTAGAGCTTTGCTCCTCTTTTCATAGCCTCTCTTGTCGTGGGATTTGTCACCTTGTCCACGAAATAAATTGTGGTTTTCTCTGTGTATGCACCATTGGTCTCGAAGGTTTTCACCATTGATAAGAGTCGACTTTAGTCTTCCTGTGTTGACCACAGGGAAAACCCTTAAATTCTCGAGTCTAAGGGTTGATAGAGAAGACCGTTGTGGCCTGTCAGGTTTCTATTGGTTGTTATAGATTGATATGTATTGTTGACAGAGTTGATTACCGGCTCGACCAAAGTTGATTATATGAAAATGGTGTTGGTTTTGGCATCTAGACACTGCAATTTTTATTATTGGGTGGATAAGATCAGCATGGTTAATTGGAATGAGTTGTTAAATCAAATACATAGTCGTTGTCCTTGTGGTTTTTAAATTGATAACCCAACACTTTTCTTAATTGATCAATGCACAATGATGCTTCACGCTTGATGAATTGGTATGAGTGGTGTTCCTATAAGCATGAATCAATGATTACTGTAAATGTGAGTTTTTAATGGCCAAATGATTATTGAAATCGAGGTGCTTATGGAATTTCCATCCACTATGTATGTACGGTTATTTGATTGTGTTGTCAAGAATGGGCACAACTTTTTACACGGTATGGTTTGGTTGCAATTTGATTAATTCGAGCAATATTGTTACTACCTCTTTGTAGTGGATTGATAACTCGCCATGATAGGTTGATTTAATGATACTGTGGCTATGTGTTTAAAAATGTCAAATGGGAATGTTTCATCATGGTGTTTATGGTATGGCTGCCCACTTTGTATGCTATGGATATTTTTTGGGTTGCACACTCAGATATAGTCATAGAGATTTTAAACATGGCTTTGTTGCATTTCGATTATTTGTATTATGAGGTCGAGCATGTTGTTGCTGCCTCATTGTGTTAGATGGATAACACATCATTTTGAATGTTTAGAGTCAAAGAAAAATTGGACCTATACAGTCACAGAAATGCAATTGCGTTTTGTCGAATGGTTGTATATTTCACAGTATAGCATGAATTAAAGTGGTGATTGTTATTTGCGTGTTTAAATAGAAAGCCAGGATCTTTGCAAGATAAATATGGATCATTGTGTTGATTGTCCACTATGAATGTTAAGTGAATATCATGCATTTTAACAGTGATAGGCATGGGTGCTGTGACAGTATAACCTCATTGCAATTTGATTATTAAATGAGTTGAAATACAGAATCGAGCGTGATTTTTGTGTCTGCATTTGATGATTGAAATAGTTGGCAGTGGTTGATCAGCAGAGTGGAAGTATTTGATTGTGTATTCGTTTGGAAATTGCTTAAGTGTTAAATGGATAGATGAGAAAAGTAGAGCTCCTCTACAGGTGGTTGTGGAACGCAAACTGTCTTGTTTGATGGCACTGTGTTAAATATTTGATTACAGTGAGCAAGTTGATGCACATAATTGTTTGAACTTTACACAGTAATTGTTTTGGGTCTCACTGGTCATTTGGTTGAGGTGTTTCCTTTTACAGAATGGTTTATGGATCACTTAATTAATTTTATGGACAATAATCGCTCTCTTTCCCTACTATTATTTCTCTTTTCGCTAATTACAACCCCATCACCTTCCCACATTCATTTTTCACTCCATGTTCTAAAATTGATTACAGTGAAAGAGAATTTTGTGTTGAAGCAGTTGGAAGTTACATTGTCTTGGTTGGATTACAGTGAATGTTTTCTTTGGTTTGCATTATAGTTGATTGTTGTTGTCTTTGAGCAGTAACCATGTTCTTTTTCCCCCTCATTATATCATGTTTTGCTCAATACAATCCCCTCGCATATCCCATAGCCCTTTGTTCACCCCATGCTCATTGAAAAACAGTTTAACAATTTGTATGGATTGGATTGCATGAGTCTGATACGTTGTTGAGCCAAAATCTATTTCATATTTTTAAAAGAGTTGTCATGTATTGTTATTTAAAATACTATTTTCTAATCAATCATGCATGCAGGAATGAGTTTTTTCAGCCGAGGTGGCCATGGCAGAGGCAACAGAGGGATAGATAATTGGAACAGAGGCCCAAGGAGGCCAAGGTTCTCCATACATTTTGATGTTGACTCACAAGAGTTAGGCCAGTTGTTTCATGCCAGATTTTTCAATTGGATTGGGAAAGCAGTGGTACAACCTAGGCTTGAAAGGCCTCCCTTCCAAGTTCCACAAGCCCTCGGTATTCTTGTGCCCCCTCATGTCTCATTGCAACCCGAGATTCCTGAAAATGACGGATGGAAAAAGATTGTCCACTCGACAGTCTCCCAACATCGTGGCTGGCCCAATTTGTCTTTTCCTCCTCCTCCACCTAACAATCGGATTGTCCAAGATGCCCCTGACCACTCGCTAGTGAAATCCTCCCATGCTAGAAAAAGATTGAAAACTGAGGCCCACCATGCCCCTAACAAAGGAAAATCCAATGTTGCCCCTTCCTCGACCTACAATGGCTCTAAAAAATCTGTGTATTCTCGGATGCATTTGAGGGACAATTGTTCTCACGTGATCAGCGAGATTAGGCCTAAAGTCTCAACACAACCAAAGGCAAATTCAGGAAAATCAAAGGGTGACAACAACAATCAAGGAAAGACTACATCTCATAGTGGGAAATATGGCTTTTCAGTTTTTTTTATTTTATATATTGTCGATGACAGTTGACTTCAGGAGTTTGGACAGGGTGTTTTATTTTTGGATATATGAGTAATGCATTTTTTAAAACAATGTCAAATATAAATGAGATAAATTGTCAAAATGTTCATGTGATGATGGGAGTCACAATGAGGTGTTTTTCTTAATTAACTATTTATGTTATGATTGTTAAGAGATAAAGGGAGTCACAAGGGGTCCCACCTACTAGTTATTATTTATTTAAAAAGCCCTTATTATTATTATTACTCTTCCCCTTAATTAAAAGTTGGTTGAGTCTTTTAATTAACTTAACTAATGAGTTGGTTCAACTACTTCAACCAATTCTAATTTGTTTAAAGGCAAAAGGAAACGGAGGAACAAAGGGCTATAGAAGGAGAAGCATACTAAGGTTTGCTCTTTGAGTTTATGTTGAGATAGTTTAGTTTTCATTCATTCCTTAATTTATCACAAGCCTAATTCTTTTTATGATAGAAAGGTCTTATTGTGGACAACAAGATTCGGGGTTGAATTACATCATTCAGACACTTGTTTTTCAGAGGTGTTGATCTATCTTTGATAGTCTGTGTAGACTTGTCTGTTTGTGAATTAGTTTTCATGACTGATAAAGGCTATTGTGCAAAGTCGAGTGGGCGACAATCTGTGGCAAGTTGATCCAGCTTTTAGAGTTCAATTTTTTATTTTTTGTCGGAGGTCCTTTTGTATGTTCCATCGGGGATGTCTAAGTTTGACTTTGGTCCTAAATTTCTACATGAAATTTTGTAAAAGAATGATTATTTGGTGAATTGGAATGAAATAAAAGATTGCTTTATGTCTCATCTGTCTTGATTATCATCTTGGTGTCTTTACTTCTGTCTTTACATTTATTTCATCAACTGTTGTATTCAGAAAATTACATAAAAAGTGAATTTCCAGCAAGCTTTTTATTGATAAAAGACTAGCCTAAGAACTGGTAATTAATACTTGTGAGTTAGGATGTTATTTTTGTTGGCTATAAACATAGGGTGAGATTCTCGTCTATTTTTCTTTAGCCAAGCAGAATCTGAAAATGCTTGAGTAAGATCATTTCATATCTTTTCCTCAACATTTATTTGGCGACCATACTGGGGAGATATTTGATATCTCTCTGGCTAATTTTTATACTTGATTTTCATCGATACATCTTTCTTTTTCTGATATTGATTCTTTGACTATTTTATTTCTTAATGATTATTCATGTTGCAAGGCAGCCCAATATTGAGCCCGGTCTTCAAGATCAGACCAGCATTGCTTTGAATTTGTTTAATACCATCTTAGACATTACCAATACCCATGTTGAGCTTAACCATTCTTGGGCAACAATTGAATGAGATATTAGTGCTCAAGAACAATTGGAAGCTAGATGTAGACAGCCTAGAAATCAACAGTAACCCTTTTGTTTATTCAAGTTTTGGCCTTTGTTTCATGTCCTTGGACTCTCGTGCTTCTAGAAGAAGAAGAGGATTGTCACTTGAAATCAATCCTATTGTTGAAATAGGAATAAGAAACGTTGTGTTGTCTTCCCAACAAAGTGCTCTAACGAAGACTTTATCTGATTCATCTAGTTCATTTTTCTTTCCCTCATCAATCGTCCACAAGATGGCATCTAGTGGTGTTTTTGTTGGTACTGGAAGTGCTCCATCTTCTCAATCTTCATCGTCATCAGTGATTGGTAGCTTATATAGCCACCATATCCCTGTCCAATATACCACAAATCCCACCAAAGTCATTAAAATGTATGGGCTTTTTCAGTTCGAAGAAGATGCCACAACCACATTGTGGCATGTGTCCTCTCCTCTTAACCTAGCACCTACTACTCGTCCACTTCCAAAGTTTAAAGAGCACCTTCCTAGGTTTTCAAGAAATAACATTGTCAGTACAAACAAACACCTGGCGGCATTTTCTAATGTTTGTCATAACATAGGGGCCAACAACAATGATACTTGCATGCGCTTATTCGTAATTCCATGGAAGGAAAGGTTGCAGTCGACTTATTTAACCTTCCTCCTAAGTTTTTGTCTACTTGGGAAGAGTTAATCTATTAGTTTCGATCCACTTATGGGAAATATAAAAGCCCAACCGAGAAGTTAATGGAGTATAATAATATTGCCTATAAGGGTGGTGATACCATCAAGTCTTTCAACTTACGTTTCACTAAGTTATACAATCAAATCCCCGAACTCATCCGCCCTTAGAACCAAGTTGCTTGCATGCATTACTACAATGCATTGCATTCCCCCTATCGTCATAGGCTTGAGGATAAATCCATTGATAATCTTGGTTCTGCTCTGCATACGTTCTGAGAGTATGAGGAACAACTTGAGAGAACTGGTCTTCCCCAGGGAGAATTGGTTAGACAAACATACATGTTTTCCCTTTTGCGGTTAGTACAAGATATGAATAATCGTATGATAGCGTATGAGCGGAAGGGAACTGTCTCCCCTCTCACCCCTAGAGCTTCATCCTCTTCTGCACCCCCCTTTAGGAGTCTGATTGAAAATAATTTTCAGCCTAAAGCTATCTTGTCTTGGAGTTGGTGTAACTTTTGCGAGGAAAACCATGAAGAAACCACATGTGAGGTAAAGAAGAGTGTCGGAGATAATATCTTTGTAAAAGACCATAAGCTACCATCGTTGTCCTAGATTTTGCAGAGCCAGAATATGTCATGGTCATCAATACTAGGAGCAAAGCCTATGCTCCCAAGGGAAAATTTGATCCTCCCCGCAGTTCTTCTAGCCCGAGCTCATCCTCGACCATTGCTACTCTCCGAGTTCCTAAGGTTCTTGAGAGTCAAGGAAACACTCCCCCTCTCCCCTCTTCCAAATACAATATCTTGAATCAGTTGGCCTATATCAAAGCATATGCAACCCTTCTAGACATGGTTGTCGTCCCTGAACAACAGATGCATCTAAAACAATTCATGGAAGGAAAAGCTTCCATTGTAGCCAATCTTTCCGAAGAGGTAAACGAAGAGGATTCTTCTATAAATAAAGTAGGTGTACATAACTTTAGATACCCTGTAAAAAAATACCCCTTTTTATATTTCTTTAAATATTATGGATAAGATTGTCCATTGTTGCCTCATTGATGGTGGTTCGGGCCCAAGTGTGATGTCGAAGATTATTATGGAAGAGCTAGGCTTGTCTTGTACAAATGAAAACACCAGAAACATGCTCTCCTATAATAGTCTACAACAAACAACCATCGGTGAGATTAAGGATGTGACCTTGGTTTTATGCGCTCATCCTGAGATAAGGACAACCCTCAGCATTTAGGTAATTGATATGCCTATAAGAAATTACTCAATTATCTTGGGAAGAGATTGGAAAGCCTTAACATGTGGATACCTCTCACTCGACGGGACACATTTATCCGTTCCTCAGAATGGTAAGAACATTATAGTCCTTAGAGAGGGAATAATTTCACCCTACATAGAGAGTGTTCTGCAATCTAGCGTAAACTATATCGAAGAGGAACTAGGAGTGTATTTCATCTTTGTTGAAGAGGATAATATTCCTTTGGAAAGAATCAATTTAAATGATGATATGTGGCACATGCATTTTGATGGTTCACGCTCTAATGAAGGTAATGGGGCTGGCATTATCTTGGTTTCCCCTATAGGGAAAATTCATAATTTGTCTTACAGGTTAGAGTTTTCTTGTACAAACAATGCCGTTAAATTCAAGGCTTTATTATTAGGCATTGAAAATGCCCTTAATCTTGGTTGTGGTGACCTTTCAGTTTTTGGAGATTCTGAGCTTGTTGTGAACCTAATACGTAAGATATGTTATCCTAGCAACAAGCTGATGGAACAATACACCCAAACTATTTGGGCACTTACCTCGAACTTTTTGTCTTTCAACATCACTCATATTAGGAGGGAATTGAATTCAATGGCCGATCAGTTAGTTGTCTTTCCAGCTTCTCCTAATCAACAAATTTTGTCTCATAGGCCTGATTGTTCTTTTCAATCTCTATATTGTTCATATATCCTTGATAATGTAGGATCTTGGAAGGCCCTCCCTAACGACGAGAGAATTTTTTTTTTCATTCAAGATGAACCTCTTAAGCTCGAGGATATTATATCCATAGAAAACAATAAGATGCAGGGGGGGCTTGACTCCTCTTGAGAGTTCATTTTCATCGAATGATGTAGGCAATAAAGGAAAACAGAAAGAAGAGGAGTTACGAATCAAGGTGGGTGAAACCATCCCCTTGAACATTGGGGTACTTGAATCTTCAAAGAACGATAACATAGGTACCAAATGTTATGATAAGGAAGAAATGAAGTTTTCCAACCTACTTGTTGGATTTCAAGAAGTTTATGCTTGGCCTTATAAGTATCTTCGTGGTTTTGATCTTGGTCTTTTACAGAATGTTATTCCCATCAAGGAAGGCATGAAACCAGTTATGCAGGAATAAAGATCTATTGCCTCTGCATTTAAAGCAACTTTTCAAAGGGAGTTGGAGAATTTCTTAAGGGCTGGGATTATTTTTTCAGTCCACCCTGAATGGGTTTCCAATTGTGTACATGTTTCAAAGACCACTGATCATATTAGAACTTGCATTAATTTTTGAAATTCTAGGCAAGCTATTATGAGAAATAATTTTCCTCCTCTCAGTATGGAAATGGTTCTGAAGCAGGTTGTAGAGTCACAATTAAGACCTTGACTTGACAGTTTTTTGGGTTGCAAGAAAATCAAGGTGAAAAGGGAAAATGCTCACAAAACCACTCTTATCACAAATTGGGGTACCATGTCTTACAAATGTTTGTTTTTTGGCTTACTTGATACAAGTACCACCTTTAAAATACCTATGCACATGACTCTCGATGAATTGGTCAGTCTCCATCTCTATCTTGATGATCTAATTGTGTGCGTCAAGGGGCTGATGATTACATCAAAATTCCAAGTGTTGGGTCCTTTCCAAATTGCTTTTGTCTTGGACACTAACTCTTACATTTTAAAGGATTTACAGAAGCAATTGTTTTCCTACAGTGATAATAGCCCTCACTTGAAATATTGCGAGGGACCAACGTGAAAAGTTCTAATGTTGTATGGATTTTCTGTATACTAGTAGCCTAGCTCTGCTTTCATTTATGTGCTTCTTTTTCTACTTTACAGTAGTTTGACTTCGGCTTTCTGAGTTAAAACTTTTCTTGTTGTTTTCTTCATTTTTGTCTTTTATTGCTGTTGTTTTAATTTCTGCATTTTTACTTCTGTCATGATTTTGTTTCCTATCATCATTTAGTTAATTTGGTCAAGATAGGATGTTGGATTAATTCTGCCATAGTGACGCTCATGCAAAGCATTGTTAGTCAATAAAAATCAAGCTTTCACAGCTGTTATGATGTCTCCTCTAAAGGACCCTTGAAATTGTTATATATTTCCATTGGTGTCTTGTAAAGAATTGGTTATCTCTCGCTTCTTCTTGCCATTTCTTCATCCGTTGAGATTTTAAGAGCAAGTCTAAAAAAAATTCTCCTTAAAGTTAAGAGCAGATTACGGTCGAATGATTATGCATAAAGTGGTAAAAACCCCTCATACTTAACACTTCTCATGAATTATTCCCAAATTCTCAGTCATCTTTCCATTAAATCCACCCACTTCCCCTTGTTGCATAATCTTCCTAGTTATATCTTCTTGACCTGTTGTTCTTGGTCTGAAACCATGAGTTATGAGTTCTAAATCTATTGAAAACAAATTTTTCTGTGGAATCGTCAGTTTGTTGACGATTAAAATCGCAATGAATTTTTGCCCACAAAGTGTTGCTAAAGCCTATTATTATAAAAGATAAATAATACTAGTAGGTGGGACCCCCTTGTAGATTGGAGATCAGGTCTGGTTCTTTTTTTGATGTTGTGCTAATGTTCAACATTGCTTACATGGTGATATAATCTTGGTTTATTGGCGATGGAGAAAGCATGTTCTATGTTTTTCTGTTGCTCTAGGCTCAAGTTTTATTTTACAACGGCCTATGTTATCCTTGTTATCACTACTATCTGTTATCGGGATCTATTACTAGGAAACCTGCACAATAAACATGTTAGCAATAACATATACGAGCAATTGGAAAAAGGCAAAAGCAGTATAAGAGCAAAGGGAAGGAACTAAACCATGCTATATACTACACTACATGCATTGATTTTTAATGGATTGTTGTTATCCTAGCTACTAAGTTAAAATCTATGCAATTTATTGAGTTATATAGTTGATATGCATTGGGATTATGTTATGGCAGAAGTTAATATGGGTCGCGCTATTGGTTTTAATGGCTGATGGTTTCGATACATGGTTTAATTAATTGGGTTAGTGGAAGCTTGATGGCATGTACTAATGAATTAATTGACTGAGGGTGTAGGCGACGTGCATTTACTGCACATCACCCTTACTCCTTCCACTGGCTGCCACCCTAGTCGGGTTATTGTTCAACTTTGTTGTTGTGGTTATGCTATGATTTTCAAGCAGGGAGGAACCACTCAGTCAGCTCGCGTTTAAGGTGCTTGGATTACAGGTATGTCTTTTTTTGGCCATCCATGAATCTGCTCTGTTTATTAGATAGATATTGGCTCGAATGTATGGGTTGTGTTTTCCTTAAGTATTGCAACTGTGTAAAATTGTTATTTTGGAATGAAGCGTTGATGGTTTCTCTACAATAATGTTGAAGTCACAGTGTTATTGGTCATCCTGGGTGTTAGCAGCCATAAAGGCTCTCTGTCATCCTTGTTGGTTTAGTTGGAGGGTTTTGTTTGGTCTTGAGTTGCTGGTTGTCTTCACGCATTCATATCACCATACCTAGTCTTTGGCTTTTATGGGGTTTAATGGTTAGAAGCGCTTTGTGTCATTGCTTTTTGGTCACTTGGGCATTGGGTTGTTGTCACTATTAATGGTCGCGCAGTGGGTTATATTGCTTCTTCTCGACCCTTTTTTCACCTCAGCATTGTAGTTGGTTGGCTGGAGAGCCATGAGGGTTATACCATGTGTGTGTTAAATATCATTACCAGACCGAATTAGAGCTTTTATCCTCTGTCCATAGCCTCTCATGTCGTGGGATTTGTCACCATGTCCATGAAATAAATTGTGGTTTTCTCTGTGTATGCACCGTTGGTCTTGGAGGTTTTCACCATTGAGAAGAGTCGACTTTAGTCTCCCTGTGTTGGCAACAGGGCAAACCCTTAACTCCTTGAGTCTGAGGGTTGATAGAGAAGATCGTTGTGGTATGTCGGGTTTACTATTGGTTTTTATAGATTGGTATTTATTGTCGACAAAGTTGATTATTGGCTCGACCAAAGTTGATTATATGACAGTGGTGTTAGTTTTGGCATCTAGTCACTGCAATTTTTATTATTGGGTGGATAAGCTCAGCATGGTTAATTGGAATGAGTTGTTAAATCAAATACATAGTCAATGTCCTTGTGTTTATTAAATTGATAACCCATAATTGTTCTTAATTGATCAATGCTCAATGATGCTTCGTGCTTGATGCATTGGTATGAGTGGTGTTCTTATAAGCATGAATCAATGATTACTGTAACTGTGAGTTTTTAATGGAAAAATGATTATTGAAATCGGGGTGCTTATGGCATTTCCATCCACTATGTATGTATGGTTATTTGATTGCATCGTCAAGAATGGGCACAAGTTTTTACACATTATGCTTTGGTTGCAATTTGATTAATTCGAGCAATATTGTTGCTACTTCTTTGTAGTGGATTGATAACTCGGCGCGATAGGTTGAGTTAATGATACTGTGATTGTGTGTTTAAAATTGTCAAATGGGAATGTTGCATCATGGTGTTTATGGTATGGATGCCCACTATGTATGCTATGGATATTTTTTGGGTTGCACACTCAAAGATAGTCACAAAGCTTTTAAACATGGCTTTGTTGCATTTCAATTATTTGTATTATGAGGTCGGGCATGTTGTTGTTGCCTCATTGTGTTAGATGGATAGCCTAGCATTTTGACTATTTAGAGTCAAAGAAAAATTGGACCTATACAGTCACAGAAATGCAATTGTGTTTTGTTGAATGGTTGTATATTTCACAGCATAGCGTGAATTAAAGTGGTGATTGTTATCTGTGTGATTAAATAGCAAGTGATGATATTTGCAAGATAAATATGGATCATTGTGTTGACTGTCCACTATGAATGTTAAGTGAATATCATGCATTTTAACAGTGATAGGCACGGGTGTTGTGACAGTATAACCTCATTGCAATTTAATTATTAAATGAGTTGAAAGAAATAATCGAGTGCAATTTTTATGTCTACATATGATGATTGAAATAGTTGGCAGTGGTTGATCAACAGAGTGGAAGTATTTGACTGTGTATTCGTTTGGAAATTGCTTAAATGTTAAATGGATAGATGAGAAAAGTAGAGCTCCTCTACAGGTGGTTGCGGAACGCAAACTGTCTTGTTTGATGGCATTGTGTTAAATATTTGATTACAGTGAGCAAGTTGATGCATAGAATTTTTTTAACTTTACACAGTAATTGTTTTGGGTCTCACCGGTCATTTGGTTGAGGTGTTTCCTTTTACAAAATGGTTTATGGATCACTTAATTAATTTTATGAACAGTAATCGCTCTCTTTCCCTACCATTATTTCTCTTTTCTCTAATTACAACCCCATCACCTTCCCAAATTCATTTTTCACTCCCTGTTCTAAAATTGATTGCAGTGAAGTAGAATTTTGTATTGAAGCAGTTGGAAGTTACATTGTCTTGGTTGGATTACAGTAAATGTTTTCTTTGGTTTGCATTACATTTGATTGTTGTTGTCTTTGAGCAGTAACCGTGTTCTTTTCCCCCCTCATTATATCATGTTTCGCTCAATACAATCCCCTCGGATATCCTAGAACCCTTTGTTCACCCCCTGCTCATTGACAAATAGTTTAACAATTTGTATGGATTGGATTGCATGAGTCTGATACGTTGTTGAGCCAAAATCTATTTCATATTTTTAAAAGAGTTGTCATGTATGGTTATTTAAAAGACTATTTGCTAATCAATCATGCGTGCAGGAATGAGTTTTTTCGTCCGAGGTAGCCATGGCAGAGGCAACAGAGGGAGAGGTAATTGGAACAGAGGCCCAAGAAGTCCAAGGTTCTCCATATATTTTGACGTTGACTCACAAGAGTTAGGCTAGTTGTTTCGGGTCAGATTTTTCAATTGCATTGGGCAAGGACTGGTACAACCCAGGCCTAAAAGGCCTCCCTTCTAAGTTCTGCAAGCCCCCGGTATTCATGTGCCCCCTCATGTCTCATTGCAACCCGAGGTTCCCAAAAATGACGGATGGCAAGAGATTGTCCACCTGGTAGTCTCCCAACATCGTGGCTGGCCCAATTTGTCTTTGCTTTCTCCTCTGCCTAACAATCAGATTGTCCAATTTTCCCTTGACCACTCGCCAGTACAGTCCTCCCATGCTAGCAAAAGGTTGAAAATTGAGGCCCGCCATGCCCCTGACAAAGGAAAATCCATTGTTGCCCCTTCCTCGCCCTCCAATGGCTCTGAAAAAATTTTGTCTTCCCGAATGCATTTGAGGGACAATTGTTCTCACGTGATCAGTGAGATTAGGCCTAAAGGCTTAGTGCAGCCAAAGGCAAATTCAAGAAAATCGAAGGGTGACAACAACAATCAAGGAAAGATTGCATCTCAGAGTGGGAAATATGGCTTTTGAGTTTTTTGTTTTTTGTCTATTGTCGATGACAGTTGACTTCAGGAGTTTGGACAACATGTTTTATTTTTGGATATATGAGTAATGCATTTTTGAAAACAATGTAAAATATAAATGAGATAAATTGTCAAAATGTGCATGTGATGATGGGAGTCACAAGGAGGTATTTTGCTTAATTAACTATTTATGTTATGATTGTTAAGAGCTAAAGGGGGTCACAAGGGGTCCCACCTACTAGTTATTATTTATTTAAAAATCCCTTATTATGATTATTACTCTTCCCCTTAACTAAAAGTTGGTTGATTCTTTTAACTAACTTAACTAATGAGTTGGTTCAACTACTTCAACCAATTCTAATTTGTTTAAATGCAAAAGGAAAGGGAGCAACAAAGGGAGATAGAAGGAGAAGCATACTAAGGTTTGATCTTTGAGTTTATGCTGAGATAGTTCACTTTTCATTCATTCCTTAATTTATCACAAGCCTCATTCTTTTTATGATAGCAGGGTCTTATTGTGGACAGCAAGATTCGAGGCTGAATTACATCATTTGGTCACTTGTTTTTCAGAGGTGTTGATCTATCTTTGATAGTTTGTATAGACTTGTATGTTTGTGAATTAGTTTTCATGACTGACAAAGGATATTGTGCAGAGTCGAGTGGGCAGCAATCTGTGGCAAGCTGATCCAGCTTTTAGAGTTCATTTTTTTATTTTCTGTCGGAGGTCCTTTTGTATGTTCCATCAGGAATGTCTAAGTTTGAATTTGGTCCTAAATTTCTGCATGAAATTTTGTAAAAGAATGACTCTTTGGTGAATTGGAATGAAATAAAGGATTGATTTATGTCTCATCTGTCTTGATTATCATCTTGGTGCCTTTACTTTTGTCTTTACATTTATTTCAGCAACTGTTATATTCAGAAAATTACATTAAAAGTAAATTTCCAGCAAGCTTTTTATTGATAAAAGACTAGACTAAGAACTGGTAATTAATACTTTTGAGTTAGGATGTTATTTTTGTTGGCTATAAACATAGGGTGAGATTTTCGTCTATTTTTCTTTAGCCAAGAAGAATATGAAAATGCTTGAGTAAGATCATTTCATATCTTTTTCTCAATAGTACCCAAGGGGGATAACGAATGTAATGTGGAAATATTTAAGGAATAGGCCCACTTAGTAGTTGGTGGGTAATAAATAGGCCCACTTTGTAGTTAGAAGGAATAATATAATAATGAGAGTTAATTAACATAAACCCTAATGAATACTCATGAGAAATTATATATGCACATGAGTATCATTGTATTGGTTGTGTTGGATGTTCAGTATTGTATTGTAGAAAGCATAGTTTATGGAGTGATTCCTTCCATAAGGAGTAATTTATGGTGTTATCCTACCTTAAGGATTATCTCTATCTTCATAAGTCTATTATTGTGTGGATGTATTTGGTTATTATTAATTTAAGGCTTTTCATATTTTATCCATTAAGGTTTACTATAACTACCTTGTGAACTTTGGCAGTTTCCTCCACCCATTTTGTAAGATGATTAGTGAAAACCAAAATAAAGTGTCATTGGTTGGAAGGGTTTTCAGTAGATCCAGCAAAATCCAAGCTTCATTTGTCAAATGGTTCCAAGGAAAATTGGGGTTGCAGAGGCATCTCATTGACATGAATAGGCCTTCCCATTCAAAAACATTCATCACATTTGCTAACATATTCCTTAACATACTTATGAAGAGTTGGCCAATAGTACCCAGCACATAGTATTTTCAGAGCAATTCTTTTGGAAACAAAATGACATCCATTTGGTTCATCATGACATGCATGAAGCACATCATAAACTTCATCCTCACGTAGATAGTGATGAATTACCTCCATTTGGTTCATCATGGTATGCAATCACATCATAAACTTCATCCTCATGCAAGCAGTGACAAAGTACATGGTCAGGTCCTATCTTAAAAAAATATCTTTGAAACTTGTTGTATGAAGAAATTGTTCTAATGCTTTTGCAATGTTCTTTATGGGAGAAGCATCGAGGACACTTTCAACAACAATATTGTTTGCAGAGTTAAAAAACTAAGGGGTTTACAAGGACACAACAAATAAATTCTTATTGGGAAAAATGTCATCCACAAGGGCTTCTTCTGAGTTTTTCTCTAATCGAGACAAGAAATATACAACCACGTTTTCTCGTTGAGGCTCGTCATAGTTAGATCAAATTCTTGCAATAAAATAAATCACCTAACAACTTGACCACCAACAACATGTTTATTCCTAAGATATCTAATACTAGAATGATCGGTGTAAAAAAAATAAGATATCCAATGATGTACTATTGGAATTTGTTGATGACATATATTATTGCAAGAAATTCCTTCTCAATAATAATATAGTTTAATTCAACTCTAGACATATTTTACCAATGTAATAGATGACATATTTTTCCATGGCATTTTGTTGTCCCAAAACAACACCTAAGTCTTTTTTTGAAGCATTGGTGTGAATGTGAAAAATAAGATCCCAGCTAGAACCTTTTAATATAGGGCTTGAGATTTGTTTTTTTAAAGGTGTTAAAGGCTTTTTTCCATTTTGCAATCCACAAAAATTCAACATCCTTAGTAAGAAGGAAAAATAGAGGTGTTGTTATTTTGGTTAGTTTAGAAATGAACCTTCTATAGTAACCAACATGCCCAAGAAAGCTATAGACATCGTTCTTCTTTCAAGGGATTTTTAATTCTTGGATAAATGGAAATTTTGGTAGGGTCAACTTCAATGCCTAAAGCTAAGATGTGATGTCCTAATACTATTCCTTAATTCATGAACATAAAACATTTTTATTGTTGAGGGATAGATTCATATTGTCACAATGTTGCAACGCACTTTTTGGATTAGCTAATGCTCCATAAGAATTATCATATATTGTGAAGTCATCCATGTAGACTTCTACAAAGTGATAGACCAAATCAAAAAATATGTCGAGGATGACTATTTGGAATGTGGTAGGGGCATTACATAAGCCAAAAGGTAATACTCTATAGGTAAAGGTACCCCATGTGTAAGTAAAGGTTGTCATATAATGGTCATCTAGAGAAATTTGGATTTGGTGTATCCGTGTTGAGCTCCTGATAGTCCACAGTGCACATACACTTGTTGATTTTCTCCCTTTTAATGAACAATAACTAGCAAGAAGACCCACTCACTATTTGAAATTGGACAAATCAAATCAACATCTAGGAACTTCTACAACTCTGTTTTAACTATATCTTTGAGGGTATGATTCATTCAGTGTTGAGATTGTTGAATTGAGTGGCGATTTTCAACAATGTTTTAAAAGTTGATTGAATTAGACTCAGACTCAGTCGAGTTGATCAAGTTGATCGTCGAGGGTACCAAATAAATCTTCAAATTGGATCGAGGATGAGTTTGGTATTGAATTGGCTAGTTCGGTTTAAGAACTGACTAATTCGGTAACAAACCAGTCCAACTTGGCCTAGTTCATACCTATTTGACTGAGTTGATACCAATTCAGTTCCTAAAGGTTACAATGCCCTTTTGGAAAAAAGAAAAAAAACATTTTTAGTTATTATTTTTAACTAAACCCTATATTATCTCACCCTAAACCATAAAAGAACATATGAATGACAATAGAACCATGTTGTATGTGTATAAACGAATGAGAATGCCTAAGTGTTTCAAAACTAGGGTAGAGATCCTTAGAAGGAATAAGTCTAAGCATAAAAAATGTGGAAGCGAAATATCGTTCAATAAAATTTGTCCAATATATTTATCTCAATATCTAATGTTATATGAAGATACAATTTGCTAGGTTTTCTTGAAAATTATTCAATAACTCTGCTAGTAATCTACGAAAAATATTGGAGAAGGTATTGGTATTAGTAAAGTTGTAAGTGTTGAAATACTAAGAGGGGGGGGGGGGGTGAATCAATATTACCCTTTTTTAAACAATTAGTAATTACTTTGTTATTTTATTAATCATCACAATAGATCATCAATGGACTTGTATTTAAAATCAATTATATAAATATAATTAACAAGAATTACAAGGTTTTATAAAGAGTAGTCTAAGATTGTGAAGGACATCGATCATCTTTAGAGTGCCAACTCTTGGAGAAACAAATCTGCTTCTTCATGGCACCAACCCTAGGAAGCACCAACTCCCTTGTTTTAGGGCACCAACCCTAGGAAGCACCAACTCCCTTGTCTTTAGGGCACCGACCCTAGGAAGCACCAACTCCCTTGTTTTTCAGGGCACCAACCCTAGGAAGCACCATCTCCCTTGTTTTCACACTTTACTTAGTAAAGGATATGAATCATTCCTTGCTCCTTCCTTCCACCTTCATTGCATAAGTATCATCAGTTTTTCTTCTTAGACTTTGCTTCTACTTTTGATCTTCTGATCTAGACTTCAGAGACACTCTCTTCTCACCATTCTTTCTTGTTTATATAGTCTTCCAACTACTGTGAATTTGAACCATTGTGTCTTTTGACAATGAATCATTGTACCCTTTCATTTAAATGATAATATTAAACTTTAAAAAATATCATTTTTCCTTCTTCTTTTTTATTCTTTATTCATAATGATCATGCTTCAACTCTTCTTTAATCATGAATGTGTATCGGTTCATTAGTATACAGATATCAAATTGTTGTGAATTCGAGTATTAATCAATAGGCGCTCCCTTGAAACCAAAATTCGTGTGACCGTGAGCTCGAAACCACGAGCTTATCTATTCCAAGCATTGTTTTGTTAGCGCTTTCTTCTTCCACCCCTATTCTTCTACATGGGACCGTATTCAAATGTCTAAGGACTTATTTACTTCTAGATCCTTTAGATTTTTTACCTTATCGCGTAACTGGTGCTAGAACTAGGTTCTATGGTACTTCGTCCTTTGGGTCTTCCGTATTTTGTAGTCATTCAATCCTCCCAGAGTACATTTCACCGAAGTGTGTATATTGTATTCACTAGTATATTGGACAATCAATATTTAGTCTTTTGTTGGATGGATGATCCTGGCTTATCTAGAGGCTTCAAACAAATCAATGGTCAGGACTTAATCTGCAGTTGAGTGGACGGTTTTCGTTCACTTCAGGACTGTGGAGTTTCGCGACTCTGGCCTTTGCAGTATTCCAACTCTTCCGGAGAAAATTTCGTCGAAGGGTGTATCAACACTCCTTGCTTGATAACCTTCACATGTCCAGGAGCTAGGACCGTAGACTTAGGCACAAAGGTGCTCCCACTCTCTGGGTATTCGGCTATTCGTGACTCTGAGACTCTGGGATACTCGAACTCTGAGGTAGTTCAATCCCTCTGGAGTGTTTACCTACCAAATAAGTAATAAATCTATGGTGACCGCTTAATGTTAGTTGTTATTAAACCTTGCGGTACCCTTCCACTATACTCGATCGAACGATGGAAATATATTACGACAGATCTTAGATCAATGGCTAACATCAATTCATGACTTTGGCCTTTAGTGCTTCGAGTAGTTTTGCTAGTAGGAAAAGCTAGTTATCTCGGAGGTTGTAGTCTCGGACTGACGTGGCGTGTTGATGTCACCTATGATGATGTGGACCCATAGTGGGTGTGCCACATGTCACCCTGATTTGTGACTTTCACAGACCTTATGTGCCATATGTATTTGACACTTATCATCATCTAATTGGGCCACGTGTCCTTGTTGACTAGAATTTTGAATTTCCATTACTTCGTTTCGGGAGTTTGGCACTTTTATACCATCCTTCGATCATTTCCAAAGTGTCGAATAGATCTATCACCGTAGATCTTTCCTTGTCTTGATCAGACGGTTGACATTATTTTGTGACTTCGGGATTTAATGGATTCTTACTTGTTTCCAATAATCGCCAAAGTGGAAAAACTCCGGAGTACCGAAGCTTTCTATCTCCTACTTGATCCAATGACTAAGAACTGACCCGAAATTTCTCCACGAGATCTGACAGTTGGTCTTTACTTCACGATTTCAAAGGTTTCAAGACTTTGTGTCTTATGGGGTTCTCTTATCCTGTCCTTCCACTTGATTCTATCTGACGATCATGATAGATCTCGAACTAATATAACAGTTGTTGTAACTCGATCCTTTACAAGGGATTCTTTTGTGTAGGCTCGGACTTCTGTGTGACCTGCTACCCTATTTCTCCTGAGCTTTGATCTCATCACCTGGACTATGTTGACATCAATGACAATATCATACCACTGTGTCCAATATTTTCCCCCTTTGGCATTGATGGAAACCTTTTCTTTGAAATATTTCTGTTGTTTATCAATTTTCTCCCCCTTTGACAGCAACGACAGAAGGACTCTTTCTTCACTCCCCCTGTGGTGAAGCTCCCCCTATCCATGTTTCCCTTGTCTTCTGATGCGATTTTTATGGTTTTAATGAGGTATGTGAATTACTCCCAATTTCTATCGAAGATTTTCAAAGGTACTCTTGGGAAAAGGTTTTGTGAATATGTCTATAATTTGTTCTTTGGTGTCCACATAAAATATTTTAACCACTCTTTGAGTAACCCGATCTCTTAAGAAATGGTATTTAATTGGGATGTGTTTGGTTTTAGAATGGATTATTGTATTTTTAGAGATACTTATGGCACTAGTGTTATCACAATTAATAGGAATGGGATCATCATATCTTATTTGTAATTCTTCTAAAGTTTGCTTCATCCAAAGAACTTGTGTGCAACAGGATGCAGCAACAATGTATTATGCCTCTGTCGTGGATGGTGATGTGGATGTTTGTTTCTTACTTAGCCATGCTACCAAATATTTTCCTAGAAAGAATGCTCCTCCACTAGTGCTTTTCCTGTCATCTATACTACCATCCCAATCTACATCAGTGTATGCATTTAATGTAAAGTCTTTTTCTTTTGGATACCATAATCCAAATTCTAAGGTCCCTTGAAGATATCGGAATATTCTTTTTACTGCTTTTGGATGAGTTTCCCTAGGTGCAGATTGAAATATTCTCACTAGTCCTACAGCTTGCATGATGTCAGGTCCAGTTGTTGTTGAATAGAGCAAACTTTCGATCATTGATATGTACATAGTTTGATCTACTTTTGGTGGGTCATCATCTAGGCTTAGTTTACATCCAGTGACCATGGGAGTACTTACCGGTCTATTGTCTTCCATTTGGAATTTCTTCAACATTTCTTTGATATATTTGGTTTGGGAAATAAATATTCATTTTTCTGATTGAGTGACTTGTAAACCTAAGAAAAAGGACATTTCTCCCAGCATAGACATTTCAAACTCTTCTTGCATTTATGTTGCAAATTTTATGCTCATTATAGTAATATTACTCCCAAATATGATATCATCGACATATACTACCACAACAAACATATTTTGATCTTCAATTTTGATATATAAGTTGTTGTCAGTATCCCCTCTCTTATATCCTTGTTTTTATAGGTACTGATATAACCTTGAAAACCATGCTCTTGGAGTTTGATTAAGACCATATAAAGTTTTTTTTAGCCTGCACACATAGTCTTGGTTTTCTGTTAGCATGAATCCTTCTGGTTGTTCAACATAGACTTCTTCTTCTAGAGTTCCATTCAGAAATGTTGACTTGACATCCATCTGATAAATTTTGAAATTCATTAAGCATGCAAATGCCAGGAACATCCTGATGACTTCTACTATTGCTACTAGAGCAAAAGTTTCTTCAAAATAAATACCTTCTACTTGAGCATATCCTTTGCAAACTAATTTGTCTTTGTTCTTTATAATCTCCCCATTTTCATTTAGTTTGTTCTTAAAGATCCCCTTAGTTCCTACCACATTCTTGTCCTTAGGTCTTGGAACTAATTCCCAAGTCTGGTTCCTCTCTATTTGGTCAAGTTCTTCATTCATTGACTTTGTCTATTTTTTACTTTTGTTGGCTTCTTTAAATGATTTAGGTTCTATCATAGACAACATTGCATGTTCTGAGTCAAATGTGAGTTTCCTTCTTATTTCTACTCCTACATTTTTATCTCCAATGATCTGACTCTTGAGATGATTCTTTTGAACTCTTTTTGATGGAGCTTTTGGCAAGGGAGTTTCTTCATTGTCTTATTCATCAATATACGATTCATTTTCCTATGTTTCATTATCATCATCTTCTTGTTGAGAGTCTACATCATCATCTTCTTGCTGAGATTCTTTATCAATTTTTGATATGTCTTGGGATATGCTCTTCTTTAGTTTTAGATCATCTATATTTACATTGGAACTTTCCACTATCTTTAATAGTCTAAGATTATAACATCTGTCTATATGTTTTCTTATTAGGTGAATAACCTAAAAATATGCCTTCATCAGATCTTGGATCAAACTTTCCTAAATTATCTTCATCATTCTTAATGTAACATTTACTTCCAAAAATTCTAAAGTGTTTAACAGATGTTGTTTTGCCAAACCATAGTTCATAAGGAGTTTTTTCATGGTTGGGTCTCAATGGAGCTCAATTAAGTATGTGGATTGTTGTGTAGATTGCATCTCTCCAGAATTTTTCTGGAAGCTTGGCTTCATTTAACATGGTTCTTGCAACTTCTTGAACTGTTATGTTTTTCCTCTCCACCACTCCATTCTGCTGAGGAGTCATGGGAGCTGAAAACTATCTTTTGATACCATGATTTTCACATAATTGAATGAACTCTTTATAGGTGAATTCTCCTCCATTGTATGATCTCAAACATTTAATTTTGAGATCTATTTCATTCTCTACAAGGGCTTTGTATGTTTTAAAATTCTCAAAGGATTCTAGTTTTTTTTTTAGAAAGTATACCCAGGTCATTCTTGTGTAATTATCAATGATCAACATAAAATAATGTTCACCATAAATACGTATAGTTTTGGTAGGTCCACATAGATCTATGTGAATAATTTCTAATGGTTTTGTTGTGGAATGCTCTTTTGTTTTGAAACTAACTCTTGTTTGCTTCCCTATTTGACAGTGCTTACAAATAGAATCTGAAGGCTTAATAACTTTTGGCAGATCCCTTACTGCCTCCTTCTTGTTGGCTTTGATTAAGTTGTCAAAGCTTAAATGCCCCAACCTTCTATGCCATATCCAGATTTCATCTTCTTGACTTAAACAACATTTTTCTCCTTCATCTACATCAAGGATGTACACATTGCTAGATGTTCTTGGTGCAACTGCTAATAGCTTTCCAGTATCATTTCTTCTAATCTCACATTTCTGAGAATCAAAGGTAAGTATGTGACCCTGATGACATGTCTGACTTACACATAGGAGATTAGGTTTGAGATTTTCTACTAGAAGTACATCTTCTACTTAGGTCTTGTTATTATCTAAACTGACAGTGCCTTTTCCTAGTATTTTGGCTGACATATTATCTCCAAAGGTTACTTTTCCTTTTCCTTTTCCTTTGATTTTTAACTTGAGAAATTTGTTTTGATCTCCAGTTATGTGTTTGGAACATCCATTGTCTATATACCAATGACATCCTTGGTTTCTCGCATATAGGGCTACATTGCACTATTTTTTCTTTATTTGTTTTTTCTTCCATACTTTTTTATTGTTGGGAATATTTATCCTTTTGTCATATTTTGACTATCTACATTCACTAGCTTCATGACCATAGTTGTTGCATTTGTAACATTCAACATTCTTGGATTGTACTTTCTATAAGCTTTACAGTGTATTGCTTTATGTCCAAAAAATTTGCAGGAATAGCAATAACCAAGGAAGATATATTAATTTTATGTTAGAGGGATTCCTTCTGATGATTCTATTCTTCTCGTCATCTTTTTCTTTAGTAGGAAGTGCAGATTTTTGTTTATTTGAAATAGTTTTCAATGGTATTGTTCATGTCTTGTTTTCTTTTCTTCTTATGGAGTTCTTAAGAACATATGCATAGATGATTTTGTCATTTTCTTGTTCTGTAGAGGGATCATATCCTAGTCCTGTCTTATCATTTGATGATCTATGATTGCTAAGAATGTTGTTCATGATTTTTGAGTTATTTTCAAACTTAGACTGAATATGTTTTTTTTTTCTAGTTTCCCTTTTAGTTGAACTATTTCATCCTCCAATATCTTACATATTTGTTGTTTTACATTGAGATGTTTATTCAAGATTTCTTCTTTTCTTTTGGTTTCTTGGAGTTGAGTTTTTAACTCAATAATCAATTGTTTTCACTCACTAATGGTTTTGGAAACCTTCTTTTCTCTTGATGTAGTAGCTTCTTCAATCTCTAGAAGTTGTTCCCTTAGTAACTTGTTTTGATTTTTAGATTTTCTTAGTTCTTCAATTGCACAAATGAATTCTTCCTTGAGGTTCACTTCTTCTTCATCTTCCGAATGATTATCATCTTGATTTTTCATTCCCATAAATAGAAGCTATAACTCCTATTCTTTACTTTCTTCAGATGAGCTATTGTCTTCTTGGGTAAATAAAGTTTTCTTCTTGTTGTAGAACTTCCTTTTATCTTTGGTTTTTCTTTTCTTCTGATCTTTGAAGGTTATTTCATCATCACTTTCCTCCTGCTTAGGATAGGGACATTTATTGGCAAAGTGTCCAATTTTTCCACGGTTGAAACATATTACAGGAATCTTTCCCTTGTATTTCCTAGTTCCTTTCTTGAGTTTCTTCATGAAGTTGGCAATTTCTTCATCAGATATATCTGATAACTCGTCATTGGTCTTTTGCTCCTACTTCATATTTGTTTTAGATGCCTTAAAGGTTGTTTCTCCTTTGATGTTTTTTTGTTCCATGTTCTCATCTCATATGATGTAGGAATTCCATGGAGCTGATCTATTGTGAGTTTGTCAAGTTATGGTCTATCTTCAATTGTGGAAATATCGGCATCATATCTCATAGGCAATGACCTTAAGATATTTTGTACAATAGGTTTATGGTTAAGTTCTTCTCATGCTTCTCTGATTGATTTAACTACCTCATCTACCCTATGAAAGTATTCAAAAATGTTCTCTTCTTCTTTCACCTTCAAATTTTCAAACTGAGCTCTGTAGGTTTGTAGTTTGGCTTCCTTGACTTTGCTATCTCCTTCATATACAACCTCCAGTTTGTCCCAGATTTCCTTAGCTGACTTACAATGAAATAACTTCACAAATATAGGATTTGTTAATCCTCCTAGAATGACATTGACTGCTCTTGATTTTTCATTACAAATATTATTTCCTGCAGTATTATTTCCTGGAAATTTGTTGTAGATGGTGCAGTGTAACCATCTACAACAAATTTCCAAACATCAAAACCAAGAGCCAACATGTAACTTTTCATTCTTATTTTCCAGAGAGCATAACCACCTCTGTTAAACAATGGTGCTTTGTTGGAAGACATTCCCTCTTGCTGATCCATTTCTTTCAAGATCTACCTTCCAGTTATTAGACTATGTTGAAGGTACTCACTCTGATACTAACTGTTGAAATACTTAAAGGGGGGGGGGGGGG
>ML799127.1:0-46751 GCA_009831015.1 Picea engelmannii | reverse complement strand
GTGAATCAGTACTACCCTTTTTTATACAATTAGTAATTAATTTGTTATTTTATTAATCATCACAATAGATCATCAATGGATTTGTATTTAAAATCAATTATATAAATATAATTAACAAGAATTACAAGGCTTTATAAAGAGTAGTCTAAGATTATGAAGGACACCAATCCTCATTAGAGTGCCAACTCTTGGAGACACAAATCCCCTTCTTCAGGGCACCAACCCTAGGAAGCACCAACTCCCTTGTCTTTAGGGAACCAACCCTAGGAAGCACTAACTCCCTTGTTTTTTAGGGCAATAACCCTAGGAAGAACCAACTCCCTTGTTTTCACATTTTACTTAGTAAAGGATATGAATCATTCCTTTCTCCTCCCTTCCACCCTCACTGCATACGTATCATCAGTTTTTCTTCTTGGACTCTGCTTCTTCTTTTGATCTTCTGATTTGGACTTCATAGACACTTTCTTCTCACCATTATTTCTTGTTTATATAGTCTTCCAACTGGTTTGAATTTGAACCATTGTGTCTTTTGACAATGAACCATTGTACCCTTTCATTTAAATGATAATATTAAACTTGAAATAATATCATTTTTCCCTTTTTTTTATTCTTTATTCATAATGCTCATTTTTTAACTCTTCTTTAATCATGACTGTGTATTGGTTCATTAGTCTACAGATCTTGAATTTTTGGGAATTCGAGTCTTAATCAATAGGTGCTCCCTTCAAACCAAAATTTGTGTGATCGCGAGCTCGACACCATCAGCTTATCTATTCCAAGCATTGTTTTGTTAGAACTTTCTTCTTTTGCCCCTATTCTTCTACATGGGACCATATTCAAACATATGAGGGCTTATTTACTTCTATCCCCTTTAGCTTCTTTACCTTATCACATGACTAGTGTTGGAACCATGTTCTCTGGTACTTCATCCTTCAGGACTTCCGAATTTTGCAGTTATTCAATCCTCCCGGAGTACATTTCGTTGAAGTGTGTATACTGTATTCACTAGTATATGGGATGGTCAATATTTAATCATCCATTGGATGAATGATCCTGGCTTATCCAGAGGCTTCAAACAAATTGACAGTTAGTACTTAATTTGCAGTTGAGTGGACGGTTCTCGTTCACTTTAGGACTTCGACGTTTCGGGACTCCGTCGAAGGGTGTATCAACACTCCCTACTTGATAACCTTCACATGTCCAGGAGCTAGGACTATAGACTTAGGCACAAAGGTGCTCCCACTCTCTGGGTATTCATCTATTCGTGACTCTGAGACTCTGGGCTACTCGAACTCTAAGGTAGGTCAATCCCTCTAGAGTGTTTACCTATTGAATAAATCATAAATTTGTGGGGACCGCTTACTGTCAGTTGTTAGTACACATTACGGTATCCTTCCACTGTACTCGATCAAATGATCAAAAGATATTCTGGTGGATCTTAGATCAACAACTAACATCAATTCGTGACTTCGGCCTTTGGCGCTTTGGGTAGTTTTGCTGGTAAGAAAAGTTGGTTATCCTCGAGGTTGTAGTCCAGGACTGACGTGGCATGCTGACATCACCTATGATGACATGGACCTGTAGTGGGTGTGCCACGTGTCACCCTAATTTGTGGCTTTCACGAACCTTATGTTCCATATGTATTTGACACTTGTCATCATCTAATTGGGCCACATGTCCTTTCTGACTAGGATTTTGACTTTTCGTTACTTCATAGCTTCAGGAGATTTGGTACTTTTATACCATCCTTCGATCATTGCCTAAGTGTAGAATAGATCTATCACCATAGATATTTCCTTGTCTTGATGAGATGGTCGACGTTATTTCGTGACTTTGGGATTTCATGGATTCTTACTTGTTTCCAGTAATCTTTGTAGTGGTGAAGCTCCATAATATCAAATATTTATATATCCTGCTTGATCCAATGACTGAGAACTAACCTGAACTTTCTCCACGAGATCTGAAGGTCTGTGTTTACTTCACAATTTCAGAGCTTTCAAGACTTCGTGTCTTATGGGGTCCACTTATCCTGTCCTTCCACTTGATTATATATTACGATCAGGATAGATCCCAAACTAATCTAACGATTGTTATAACTTGATCCTTTAGAAGAGATTCTTATGTGTAGGCTCGGGATTTTGCGCAACCTGCTACCTTATTTCTCCTGAGCTTTGATCTTATCACTTGCACTCGGTTGAAATCAATGACAATATCATACCACTGTGTCCAACAGTAAGTACTATTGTATGATCATGTAATCTTTGAACACGTGATTAACAAGGTTCAAAACCAACAACAATAATCAAACAAAGTTTCACATGCACAATCATAATTCAAACATAAATGATGAAGTAAAGCTAATGTTAAATAGAAAATCCACAAATGGATTTTAAAAAAATAAAATTGATATTACTAATATGTAGTAGACGAATAGCTTGTAGCATGTTCTCTTTTGGACTCTAGAGGAAATTTTAGAGCCTCTTTGATTATGTATTTTGTTTCAAATATGTATTACACTTGGTGCCATTTTGATATATTCACCCTCACATGGTATATACATGTGCATATTTTGTCTCTATTGGTTTGGAATATTTAAAATATATATTTTTAATTAAAATTTTAATATTTTATGTACTTTTTAGTAAATTGAGTCATAAAATTCAAACCAATCCGATTCCAAGCCAAGTTCGAGTTGAGTTCAAGAAGAGCATCAGTCGATTCTGAGGTTGAGTCCAGTTTTAAAACAATGATTGTTAGTGATTAGATATGATGTTTGTAAATGTTGGGGTCAATTATCTTCATATCTTGGTATTCCCAAGCAAAAGTAGTGTTATGGATTTGAAGTAAATTCACTAGGACTTCTAAAGGGTAATATTTTGCATAAAGTTTGAAATCAATGTATCCTCATCTAAATCGTTTAATGCGGAAGAGTGCATCTCCTTCCTCCAAATCAACTCAAAGTGGTCCCTCAAGTTCTAAAAATGGTTTAGCTAGAGGATACATAGTATTTTTCTTAAGATAGTGTCCATGAGTAATATTCATATCCCTTGTTTTGCAACTAATGTAGACATCAGTTGTTGTCAATCAAGGCCTACCAAGGATCAACGAGTGGTGTTTTAGGGGCTAGTCGACTTTGTCGACTAAACCCGCCAGTCGACTAGAAGTATTCGGTCAAGTGTGGTAGTCGGAAATGTAAGTCGGTCGAAGCATATTCTAACCGAATGACCCAAGTAGTTATGTAGTTACAACTGCTTGGTAACTAGATAGGTAGGAATATAAATAGACAAGCACAAATATACTTTGATAGCTCTGGTTGTGAGATGGTATACATTGTACTACATTGTTATATCCATCAATATATACAAATCTTTGGGCTCTCACTACTTATGTATGTCTTTATCTATATCTATATGTGTGTATCTTCTATGTTGCTTATGTAAGGACATCAAAGATAGTTTTCTATCATTTTTCAAAGTCGAAGATGTCACACACTTGACTGCACAAAATTTAAAAGAAATAAAACAACAACCAGGCGAGTCGGTATGGGAGTATGATAAAAGATTCAAACATCTCTTGCGCCAAATTCCGACATCAATCAATCAAATCTTGCTAGTTTACTGGTACGTTGTTGGTTTGTTGCAATAGGTCCGCTTACGATTACGCTTGTACGAAATAACCACTTGCAAAGATGTGTTACAAAAGGAACAATGTCGAGACAGATGACGATGAGTCGTCAACTGTTGCATCGACTGGAAGACTTGAAGAAAAAATAGAGCATTTACAACAAAGTATAAAGAATTTGTTCATAAGAAGAAATTAACTTTGATGCACTACATGTTGCGAACAAGGACTTGCGAAGGAAACATGTAACCTCAATGATCAACCACCAGCAACATCAAATGCACATAGAGTACAAGCTCAAAAACATTATAACATATGTGAGGGCCTGACTAATCATAATGTACAAGATTGTCCACATAATTTGAAAAACACTAAGTGGTGTCACATATGTGAAGCTTCAAATCACAAAAAATCGGAATGCTACTTTAACACGTGAAATCAAACCAATGTACAAATAGTCTACCACACAGAAACCACTGGCCAAGATAACAATTACGGTCGAAGAGACAACTACTATGGTAGAGTTCAAGGTTGAGGATGCTGCGGTCTATTTGGTGGTCGAGGTCAAGGTCGAGGACGACCATACTACTACAACTGTTGGAAAGATGACCACATCAGCCTGGATTTCCCAATGAAAGATAGAATCTACTTGAAATTTTGCAATATATGCAACATTGGTGACCACTAACTAGAATAATGCCCAATAGTACTTAACAAAATTATGACTCGAAAAAATGTAAATATTCTACATGCAGTATCAAAAGAAGAAATATTGAATTCAAGGAACTTAAATATCATCACAAGATCTGGCACATGACGAGATCTTAACAGTACCACATTACATGACCAACATAAACGAAAGGATAATTTCTTTCCAAATAATGATAAAGCAGAACAAATCATGAAGGACGCTATCAGATTCCTTAAGCAAAACAATGGAGGACAGAACGAAGATATTCTCCAAGAAATCCTACAATTATTAGAGGAAAAACAATCAGTTGGTTGATTGTTAGAATTACTAAATATATTAAAAGAATACAAGGAAGGACAAAGGCTATCAAAGGATGTCAGACAAATATTGTATAAGCATAAAGATTATGATCCACGTGTCAACCTAGAAATTAATGAAGTATCGATCAAACAAGTAGTTGTCGATTTTTTATCTCAAGTCAATATTCTACCGTGAGAAACTTGGATAAGACTAGGTCGACCTGCTTTAGCACAAACTCTGAACTATCTCAAACTTTTGGATCAAAGATTGATAGAGCCCATTGGTATACTCAGAAACGTTGATACTCAAATAATGGGTATTCCGACTCAAGTTGACTTGGAAGTCATTGACCTAGTCAAGAGGATGCCATCATATGCAACACTTGTCGGTCGGCCATGGGGTCAGAAGATGAAAGCAAATATCTCTCTATAAAAATATAAAATAAAATTAAAAGGTGATGGGAGAAAAATAATCATTCCCTTGGATCCAAAAGAAGGAAATCCATGGAATGAATCATGGGATGAAGACCAAGAGGCTCGGTGCCTATATCACATAAACAATGAACAAAGAGATTATGTAGAAATGAAAACACAAGGAGAATTTTTGAGAGAATCCCCCATGTCAGTCAGACATAATTCTGACTCGGCTTTATATAACTAGAAAATTGAGAATTATGAAGCACTCATGAAAGATTGTTGGTCCATTAAAATCATCCCAAAGTATCTAAGAACATGCTACTCAATCCAAGTAGTGCCAATAGTTTATGAAAATAAAATTTGGCAGACTCCCACTCTCATACTGACTAACAACCGAATAATCAATCCTTTGTGATATAATGAACGACATACACCTTCGACACACGTCGAAGCAGTATCAAAATTCGTTGGAGAGAAAGGAAGAACGCAAAGCCTCATAGAGACATTCACAAGCCAAGCTACCAAATGGTGGGAAGCACACTCCCCTGGGTTACAAACATGGATGACTGTGTCGACATACTTCATCGAGCATTTCAAAGAGTAGAAGTTGTCAAAGGCAACTGTTATCTCTATTTTTAGAATTGGGTATGACCCAGTAGAGCATATTCAGCCATGCAAAAATGAATGGTAAAGGATAGGTTACAGAGATGAAAGGGTATGGCCCCACATGTTTCCAAGCACATTAGATGAGATACCAAATAAATGGTATAATATTGAAGAAGCTTGCAGCCATACGGTAAATTGGGCAGAAATTAAACAAAATTTTGTGCAAGACTTTGAATTTAATCCAAAAGAAGAAAAATTGAAAGAAGCAGCACAAGAAATCACAAACTTCTTAGAAAATCCAACACCAGCTGCTCAGAAATAAAAAGGGAAGATGGAGATGGACTTAGGATCGACATTGACTTGCAATCTTGTATCGACGAAAAACAAGGAAGTCTTGACAGCACGAAGACTCGACATGGAAAATATAAGGTTCCCAGGACAAATATTTCAGTGGAGAAAGGACCTCCCAACATTACAGAATCATGTGAAATCAACATTCAATATAGCTACAAAACAAAAATAAGACCAGGAACAACCTGACTTCCTGTAAAGTTTCACAAAAATCGAAGAAGGGGAATGTTATCTTGACGAAGAAAAACCACCATAATGGATGGATGTCGAAATTAAAACAAAATAATTTGACATATCAAGCGATGATCACCCAAAAATGGTTTGAATAGGTGACTATTGGACAGACAAACAAATTGCTGACATAGTCAACCTGCTAAAAGAATATCAAGACATGTTTTCCCACAAATACAAGGACTTGAAAGGACTTGTAGAAGAAATGGGAGAGATGAAGATTGAACTCATTCTAGGAGTAAAACCAATCAAAAAATGACCATACAAACTAGTCCATAAATACAAGCCAGTCATTCAAAAAGAGATTGATGGAATGCTACAAGAAGGTATCATTTACCCGATTAAAAAACCAGAATGGGTAAGCCCCTTGGTGGTGCAACCAAAGAAACATGATCCCAAGAAGCTAAGAATCTGTGTCGATTTTAGGGGACTCAATAAATTGACTTTGACAGATCCATTCCCTACCCCCTTCGCTGATGAAATCATCAATGAATTTGTTGGCCACGAATGCTACTCATTTACCAACAAATTCTCAAGTTATAATCAGGTATCGATAGAAAAAGAATATCAGCCAAAGACAACATTCGTCTCGGAATTTGGATCCTTCACCTACAGAGTCATTCCATTTGGACTGAAGAATGCACCAATAGTCTTCTCAAGAATAGTTGTTAAAGAATTTCAAGAATATATATATATATATATATATATATATATATATATATATATATATATATATATATATATATATATATATAACTATGGCTATCTACTTTGACGACTGGATGATATACAACCTATTTAAGAATCATATAAAATGGCTTAGGCTTATGCTAGAATGGTGCAGGAAAATTCAACTATCGTTAAACATCAAGAAATGCATATTCGCTACACCAATTGGAATCATGTTAGGACATGTGGTATGTAAAGACAGAGTAAAGGTCGACATGGAAAAGATTAAAATTATTCTCGACTTAAAGCCGCATGTGAACCAAAAACAAATTAAAATTTTCCTTAGCCACAGTGGATACTATAGAAATTTTATACACCACTATTCGGACATAACATTTCCAATGGAAGAGATTCTACAAAAAGAAATTGAATTCCTATGGAGCTAAGATTGTCAAGAATCCTTTGAAATTCTAAAGAAGAAGTTGGTTGAAGCTCCAATAGTAAAATTTCTTGATTGGTCGAGAAAGTTTCATGTACATGTCGATGCTTCTAATGTCGATGTCAGGTCGGTCATAGCACAACCGTACGATGACATAGTCGATCATCCAAACGCATACGCAAGTCAAAAATTGAACAAATCAAAAAGAAACTATTCGACCACGGAAAGAGAAGCCTTAGCAATGATATTTTCTCTACCTTGCCATTTGTACTAGAGTGTGACGCATCCGGCGAAGGGATCGATGCAGTTTTGATGTAGGGAGGACACCCCATTGTATTCGAGAGTCAGACGCTTAGTCAACCTGAGAGGTTGTACTCCATTTATGACAAGGAAATGTTGGCAATCATGCATGCCTTGACCAAGTTCAGGCAATATTTAGTGGGCAGAAAATTCGTGGTCAAGACCGATCACAACAGTTTGAAGTATTTCCTTGAGTAGAAGGACCTCAGTGAGCGCCAACAGAAATGGGTGACGGAGGTACAGGCATTCAACTTTGACATAGAGTATGTCAAGGGGAAGAAGAACATTGTGGTCGATGCACTATCGAGGAGACCTGCGGCATGTTCCTTGATGGAGATTTTAGCAGATTGGAAATCCTACTTGTTAGTGGAATATTCCAAGAACAAGTTTTCTTGTGAGGTGATGGATGGGTAGATACAGGATGACTGGTATAGGTTCATTGATGATGTCATATTTTACAAGGATAGAGTCTACTTGGTGCCAGATTTAGGGCTTAAGAAGAAGATCCTCACCGTAGTTCATGATTGACCTCTAGCAGGCCATCAGGGGTTTTTCAAAACCTACAGACAGATAAGAGAGAGGTTATCTTGGAAGGGCCTCAAACAAGACGTTATAAGACACATCAGTGAGTGTGTGACTTTCCAGCAGAACAAGTCAGAGCATGCTCATCCAGCAGGGCTACTTCAGCCACTCCCCATTCCAGAGCAGAAATGGGAGAGTATATATATGGACTTCATCACAGGTCTACCCAAGGTCCAGGGTAAGGACTGTATCTATGTAGTGGTCGACATATTGACCAAGTTTTCTCACTTCTACGCCATACCGACAGAGTATAGCGCAGTTCAGGTAGCCGAGCTTTTCTTCAGGGAGCTCTTCAGACTTCATGGGTTGCCGAAGAACATCGTCAGTGACAGGGACAGTCGGTTCATAGGGACATTTTGGAGAGAGTTGTTTCGGTTGGTGGGGACAGAGTTGACACCTAGCACCAGTTATCACCCTCAGACAGATGGGCAGACCGAGATTGTCAACAAGTGGGTTGAAGGGTATTTGAGGAACTATGTAGGAGGACAGCAAAGAACGTGGGTAAAGTGGTTACATTTAGGAGAACATTGCTACAACACCACCTTCCACATGTCCATTGGTATGACACCCTTCAGAGCATTATATGGATATGATGCTCCCACTTTGATAGACTTGGTCTTCGAGGAGATCAGAGCTCCCAAGGCCAAGGATCGGATCATAGAGAGTCGGGAGATTCTCAAGTTATTGAAAGAGAAGCTGGAGATGGCACAAAACCGATAGAAGATAAGTGTGGACAGGAACAGGATAGAGCGTAGCTTTGAGGTTGGAGATTTGGTTTTCTTGAGACTCCAACCCTACAGATAGTCATCTCTAAAGAAGAGTGGGGCCGAGAAGCTCAAGCCAGGATTTTATGGTCTTTATAGGATCATGCACCGAGTAGGTGAGGTTTCTTACGAGCTAGAGCTTCCACAGGGGAGAAAAATTCATAACGTGTTCCACATGTATTGCCTCAAAAAGGAAGTGGGACAATTCATTAGCACATCAGAGGAGCTTCCCCCGTTGGATGAGGAGGGACAGTTGGAGTTAGTTCCAGAGGAGGTTTTGGAGTTCCAGGAGTGGAAACTGAGGAGCAGGGTCATCAGAGAGTGTTTGATCAGATGAAGAGGGCTTCCAGTAGAGGATGCTACTTGGGAGAGTGAGTAGGTGTTGTAGCACCCTGGACTGGTATTGCTTGAGGAGAAGCAATTTTGGGAAGGGAGGATTGTAATGTCCCTTTCCAAATAGGAGCTCCAGAGAGGAGGCTTAATGGTCTAAACCGCCCTGTTAGACTATAGCCAGGGCCAAAGAGGGGTAAACAGGGTTACTAGAATTCACTCCAGTCACAGGTGTTATATTCGGAAAGTGACATTGAGCTAAAAAGGGTTAAAAGCACTTTTAATTCATTATGAGCTAAAAATAGAAGTCAACAGTGAATTAGGGTTTCAGCAGTGATTTAGGGTTTTGGAAGTCAACAATGAATTAGGATTTTGGAAAGTTATAAAGGAAGGGTCAACGACCTAATTCATTATTATGCAAATTATGACTTGTCATTGAGGAGAAGAGGCGCATCTCAGGAGAGATAGTTCAGTGTATTCCAGAAGGAAGACACCAGTTGGTTGATTTTGGTGTTGAAAGACACACCCTAGTCACCGGGAAGATCATCCAGGTCTTCCATCATTCTTCATTGATTCCACAGTGCTCCCATATTCCGGGTATTATCTTTTAGTTTCTTATTTGTATTCCAGCTAAGATCCTTTTGTCTTTTGATCTAGCCGAGTGTTGTTATTTTATTCAGTCATCGTTGCTTATTTGTATTATGGCTAAGATCCTTTGTCTATTGATCTAGTCGAGTATTGTAGTTTATTCAGCCGCATTCGGCCATTTTGTAATCCACAAAGATATCATAATACAAACTTTGCAGTCCTTTGTCACGTTTATTATTTGTATGATCATTTATATGATGTAAACCTTTGATCCTACACACACATTAACAATGTTTCCTAGACTAGCCAAGTCAGGAACATTACACACTCCCTCGACAATTGTGCCAAAAAGTGGTGAGCCAAAGAATTACAACAATTTATGAGTTACTAAATCCCCTAACTTATATTTAAGTTATCGACTAGTGAGCATAATCTTGTGAAGTATTGTGCACTATTTATGTAATCCTTAAGGCTTCTAATGTTGTTGAATTAATTATGCATTGCTAATTCTAAATAATATAAACTAAATGTTGCTAAATGCAAATATTGTAACTAACTTATCCTAGCAAGGGTTCCGTTGTTATACAACATGAGTTATCTAATGCATAGAATGAACCTTTTCTCTTCAATCTCAAAGCTACAAACCCCCTTGACAGTTTAGAAATTAAAACACATTGCTTGAAAGTAGAGAACCATTGAAACAATAATTAAATGTTGCAAGAAATAAAACTAATTTATGTGGAAAACAAATTGAATGCTACTGAAAATAAAGTTTTGACTTCTACAACATGCTCAACATCATAACACTCCTCCCACCAACCATATGTTCATAACATCCTAGTGAAAGAATCTTTAAGAAACAAAATGAATAGTCTAACTATTAATATGATCATAACACGATTCCTCAAGCATCCATAGAACATGAAATGATAAACTTACGATTTGCAAAACACGATGTTATGGAATATAGACACAAATACAAAATATATACAAACAAGTGTGTGCATAGACAAACCCTATTCAAGTGAGACTTGAATTGAAGAGGACCGATGAACCCCTGTAATAGGATTTAACTCAACTTGGAAAACAACAATTTTATTTCATCAATGAAAATGTATTCTAATTACAACTTCTAATCTACAACTTCTAGTTCTAGCTCTATTTGTGACAGATCTGAAATCTACCCTAAATCAAGTCGTAGATGAATGTGTTTATAATGGTGATTTCTTGGATACCTCAAGGGTACTAGGGAGTTCCAAGTCTCAATACAACTAATCTTAACCCAAGAATCACTAGATTCCTCACGTTGAATCTATATCATTTTAGCAGGTTTCTGAGGAAATAGATACTTGGGCATACTATCCTTCTTTATTGGCTAAATTGATGGTTTTTGTAGAGGATTCATAGGTGTATCTTCCTCATTGATCAACTGAATTGATGGGTGTTTTATACCACAGGTCCATCTTCCTCCTCGATTGGGTTGGAGAACTATTGAAAGAGCATATTCATAGGCCCATTGTTCTTCCTGGTTGGGTTGAGGTAATGGGTCAAATTTATGCACCCTAATATATATTACATGATTGTGATTGTCGACATGTTGTATAAGATATGAACTGATTTTATGAGTGTATAACATATGCAGGATCAAAAGGATTGTGTAGACTATTCACCCCTTATAGTTAATAACTTGGAAAAATGCACATAATGTTGGTCAAAGACATTTTATATTGATGAAATCAGTAAATAATCATTACGCAACAAATATACAATCCATAACAAGTAACAATATCATTCGTAACTCATTGATAGACCTATTACTAACACATATTCATCAACATACATGATAACTTAGACATTCCAACACAAAAACCCGTAAAATACTATCAAAATATCCATTTGCAAGTAATTAATCAATAAAATGTTAATGGGTACACAATTTGCTCAGTTCAATAGATATTGTGTTTAAAGGTGGCAATTTTCAAAGTTTCTATGGGGGGAATGACCATAAAATATGGTCAAAATTGTTGGATTTTCAATGAGTTATGGCTCATGTATCCTCTTTAAAAAATTTGTTTAGCTATTACTTGAACCATAACTACTGTTGCAAACCAATATCACAAGAAGAATAACCATGCACAAGAACACAAGAAGTATCCTGGGAAACCCTTCTCAACAAGGGAAGAAAACCCAGCCAATCCTTTGCTATATTCCTCAAAAGAAAGACCTCCCACACCATCACCAAACCTAGCACACAAGAGGGTTCTGCAATTCTTATAATATCAGACCACAACTTTTGAAATCATGAGATGACACAATGTTAAGTGTGTTTCCTCAATGGGGATTCACCTTTATTTATATAAGACTTGTCACATCAAATGATGTGTCTTTTGGAACAATAGGGTCGACCTCAATAACTCAAAATACAATTAATAATTACCATATTAGTTATCTTTTATATTAATTGTCTTTTACATTAATTATCTTTTACATTAAGGTGGGGCCGACCTGTACCCTTTACATTGCAAATAGGGTTACAGGTAAGTCTGACTCTTGAACAATATAGCAAGGGATCTCATACACCCACTAGTGCTTAGCCACTAAGGGCACATCCATAGGGATGTCCATATCTCTATCGCATTGTGTCTCATAAGAGAACCACACTCACTAGTGCTCAACTACTAGGATCACGTTCACCTATGCTCATCCACAGGCACGTCCACTCAACAGATCTTCTTTCCCATTGCATTACATAGGAGAGTCATCTGGAGTTCATCATCTCAAATCTCTACTCAGAAGAGGCTAATACATCATCTTCATCTCTGTCTCATGACGATGCACCCAACTCTATGGGAATTCACACGTTCACCTTGTGCTCAGCCACAGGCACATCCAACTCAACAGATCTCCTTTCTCACTACATTACACAAGAGAATCATCTGGAGTATTTCTCAACTCTCTGTAAGGAGGAGGTCATCACTACATTCCAATTCTGTCTCAGATATGAACCACACACCCAACTCATGGGCTCTCTCTCAGGTCGACTTAATCAGTCTCTGTCTTGGAGGATGTCTCACGTAGTTGTAGTCATCAACACTCCCTCTCAACTAGAGATTTATTCTTCACCGTGCCAGTTTGGTGAAGGTGTGTGCAATCTGTTCATGTGTAGGAAGGTTCAGCACGTGTACTGCTTTCCTCTGCATCATGTCTCTAAAAATGAAATTTTGTCTCAACGTGTTTCGATCTATCATGAAATATAAGTTTCTCAAAGAGCTTCACACAGCTCTGGTTATAATCATAGAATCCATCTCATGATTAAGTAAATATGTCAGAATTTTATGAAGTTGCACTACTTTGCACACTCAATGATATATACTCTACTTTTGTGGTATTCAAGGCCACATAGATTTGTTTCCTGCTGCACCATGAATTCATGACAACCTTCATGGTAAAACAACAACCAGAGGTTCTCTTCTATTCCATTGTACTCTCTTCTCAATATGTATCGGCATATCCTGCAAACTCAAGTTCACACTGGAGGCATATCTCAGGCCATATTCAATTGTGCCTCTTATATATCTCAATACATGATTCACTGCTATCCAGTGAGTCTGTCTCAGCCGACTCATGGATAAACTAAGCACATTCACGGTATGGAATGAATCAGGTATGTTGTTAACCAGATACATCAATGATCCAATCAGTTGTGGATCAATCTTGTCTGAATCATTGTCATTCATTTTATTCAAATCCATCATCGTGGATTTTTATTCTGTCATACTGAACTTCTTTAATATTCCCACTGTATATTTTCCTTGACTCGGGAAAATCTCATCGATCCTCTGTCATACTTCTTTTCCCAAGAAGTAGTGCATCATACTCAGATCCTTCATCTCGAAATCCGAAGTCAAAGCTTACTTGTGTCCAACAACAAGGCTTCTTGATTAAGTCATCAAAATCAGGATCTCATCACCAACACTGTAATAATATAGGTTTGGATCAGCAATATTCTTGTTGAAACCCAAACTCATCAAGAATCCATCCATTTGATATAGTTTGCAACTCATGGATGGTAGTAGAGATGGGAGTGCATCGGGCTACTCGATCAATATGTCTCATCATAGTTCACTCCCTTTGCTTGTGAGAATCCTCTGACTACAAGTCTTATTTTTGTATTTCTCGACACTTCCATCAGTGTCTTTCTGCCTCTTGCAGGGTTTGTCAAGCCCAAAGAGGCCTTTTATGGCTTACTGTAAAGTCCCTGGGAATATCAACTGGAACAACTGGATCAACTGGATCAATGGTTGTCTCCCTATGAACTGTTGAGGGGGATAAGGTATTTGTATTTTCCTTCTTCTTAAATAATGTTGACTCCCTTTGAGTCAAGTGACTCCGTCTAAAGTCTTGAAGGAGAAACATCTTCCTTTGTTGTTAACCTACCTGAAACAAGGAAACAAGACAAGAATATCTCCTAGAGGAGATTTATGAGTACATATCTCTAATCAAAAAAATTTAAGGATTGTTGTCATAGCTACAACACCTACTTGTAATGTAGCATGATAATTTAAAACAATCAAACCTGGGGTATTCACTTCCAGTGTGTTGTTCTTTTGAATGCACTGAGACCTCTCTGGGTCCATGATTTCATTAAGGGTTCCTTCCTCCTGCAAGTACCCTTATGAAAATGATTTAAATAATATATATACAAGAGCATACCTGAGAGTGAACACCAATGGAGGTTTTGCTTCAATGTCATGATGAGAAATGACATTCCTTGCTAGTTTTCCTTGTAGCCATTTGTACACTACAAGTCTCTAACGAAATTTGCATCATCCTTTACTGTTGTAACTGATATGAGAGTATCACGTATTTGCAATTTTGTCCTTCTGTTGGTGATCCAACTTGCTACGACTATTTTAGCTTATCAAGGTCATGTCCACTGTTTGACATTTGGCAAAATTCCAAACACATTGTTGTAGCTATCCTTGTAGATTTTGTAGCCTACTTAATCACTGTTTAGATCTTGACTTCATATCTGTATTTTAAGGGTTTCAATTTGGTTTGTAACATCTTCAATGCACTTAGGTAAGCCATCGAAAACCTTCTATGTTTGTTGGGATATACACTAGCACCATCCTTAAACACTTGCTTCAATATATATGACATCAAATGATGGAAGGAAGGAGCAATTGGACATCATAGATATAACTCAGAGAATTTACTTGTCCAAAGGTTTGTGTTGTTATGGGTCTATAATGTCACTCAAATAGTCTTTAAAAACTTCTCAAAATTTCCTCTTATCTCTGCTTAGATATGTACCTCATTTCTCCAACTACCTTTTCTCATTAGAACAGCTTCAGAACAAGCCTAGAGTTTGTTGTTGTTGTAGTGTTGTTTTAGCCCTCTTTCATTGTTCAAAATCTGCCCTCAAGGGTTGTCCAAAATCACTCAAGAAGCCAGTTGTTGCACTCCACTAGACTTGATGTGCTAGACTTCTAGGATAGCCCTTAAACTACCTTTAAGTTTTTGCTTTAGCTCATGTACATAATCATCCCTTCTTCCCTCCTATAGTTGATGTTGTATCCCTTTACTAGTTGTCTAAACTCACCCAACATTCACTCCTGGGCAAGTTGGGCTCCCTGGCAGCCCTAAACTCCTTCAACAATGCCTCCAAGGCTGCTTTCTAGCAGGCCAAACCTTTGTACCAGCCTACAGATAAGTTCTCTGATGTTCAAGGGTTTTCTGTGACAGTTTTAGAGGCCTGCAACCACTTTAATTTGACAGTTGGGCTTCCTCCTAGGCTCTAGGCTCCTCTTCTTACACATCGGCTATTGTTTGGAAGAACTTTACCACAGAACCTAGGCTTCGACCCTTTCCTTTACTATAGAACCTAGGCTCTGTCCCTTTCGTTTAACATTGAACTTTACCAGAGAACCTTAGAAAGGGGTTCGGCCCTTCTCTTCTAGGTTGCGACAGCCTTTGGGTGTTAGAGGGTTACTGTGGCAGCCTTACAGATCTGTTGTTTAGGTGTCACTATGGCTGCCATAGGTTTGTTGTTAGGTGTCATTGTTATGTACTTCATGCTTAAATCTTACAGTTAGTTGTCACTATTGTTAGGTGTCATCAACATTGTTGTTAGGTGTCACTGTTGTTAGGTCTCCTTTTTACAGTTCTATCCAAAACAAAACAACAAACTGGAAGCTTCACCTGGTCCCTCTTTATGGTTGGACTGAGGTCATCAAATCTCCACAGAAAATAAAAAAGAGTCTGGCCTTATTTTCTTATATCAATTGTAAAGGTTTTAGAAACCTTTCTTTAATTGTGCATTGGTCATCTTGTAGACCTGCTCTGATACCATGTTGGATTTTCAATGAGCTATGGCTCATGTATCCTCTTTAATTTTTTTGTTTAGCTATTACTTGAACCATAACTACTGCAGCAAACCAAGATCACAAGAAGAATAACCATGCACAAGAACACAAGAAGTATCCTGGGAAAACCTTCTCAACAAGGGAAGAAAACCCAACCAATACTTTGCTATATTCCTCAAGAGAAATACCTCCCACACCATCACCAAACCTAGCACACAAGAGGGTTATGAAATTCTCATAATTTCATACCACGACTTCTAAAATCATGAGATGACACAATGTTAAGTGTGTTTCCTCAATGGGGATTCACTTGTATTTATATCAGACTTGTCACATCAAATGATGTGTCTTTTGGCACAATAGGGCCGACCTCAATAACTCAAAATATAATTAATAATTACCATATTAATTATCTTTTACATTAAGGTGGGGCCGACCTGTACCCTTTACATTACAAATAGGGTTACAGGTAAGTCTGACTCTTGAACAATATAGCAAGGGATCTCATGCACCCACTAGTGCTCAACCACTAGGGGCACATCCATAGGGATGTCCATATCTCTATCTCACTGTGTCTCACAGGAGAACCACACTCACTAGTGCTCAGCCACTAGGATCATGTTCACCTGTGTTCATCCACAGGCACGTCCACTCAACAGATCTTCTTTCCCACTTCATAACATAGGAGATTCATCTGGAGTTCATCATCTCAACTCTCTTCTTAGATGAGGCTAATACATCATCTTCATCTCTGTCTCATGATGATGCACCCAGCTCTATGGGAATTCACATGTTCACCTTGTGCTCAGCCACAGGCACGTCCAACTCAGCAGATCTCCTTTCTCACTACGTTACACAAGAGAACCATCTGGAGTTCTTCTCAACTCTCTCTCATGTCGACTTAATCAGTTTGTATCTTGGAGGATGCCTCATGCAGTTGTAATCATCAACAAAAACAAACTAATTCTATGGCTCATCACTAGTGTACATTGATGGGTTTACAAGTGATGCAATCCACTAATATGGGGAAGCATCCCTTGGGTTTCCTTATGATGTCTTCCTTGGGACAAAAATATGAGATTTAAATAAAATAATATTAGATTGTAAATAGAAAGATCTTAACAATAATCGAAATTTTATTTCTACATTTCTATATTTTTTGAGTTCTATAGAGTTGATCCCTTTCAACACTTAATAGATCCAAGGTTAAGATGGCTCTAAGTTGGTTTAGTTCAATCGTAAGTGATTGATAGTTAGATAATTGTGTTGTAAAGCTTCTTGTTACTCAAATCATTAGTATACACACTTATTATTTTAATGAAAAGATGGAGTGGAATTACTACCAAACTTATTATTTTAGATAATTTTTTTATAAAGAGTCATGTTATTCATATCATTGATCCAAATATACTAATTGTTTTAAGGAGAATTTCAAGTTGAATTATTTCCCAACTTGTCAAGCCAATATGCATAAATGTTCTATAATCCATTTCTATTTATCAAAATTCTTAAATATTTGTCTTCCCATAATATAATGTTTGCTCATAGGAAAAACCCTAGGTTATGGCTATGGAGACAGGATTTGACCTTGGTATGAATATCCATTCAATGACAGGGATGTGATTCATTCATTTGTTAGATCTCTCTAATGCAATAGTTGTAATCCAATGCATTTGTTACTAGGTGGATGGGGTGTATAGCCTGAGAAATGGTGTAGTTGTTAGAGTTATTGAAATCAACATGGAAGAAGATGAAGTAAACTACGAGGTGGAGGACTATGTCAACAATGAAATCTTCGTATCAAAAAAGGAATTTAAATTGTGTCATAGGTACTACAGTATAGGTTTCGAGGCGGATCAGGAGACGTTGGATGCTCCTCCATGTAGTAATCGGATCGGGGTTAGAAACCTCCCCATTTTTTAGAGGATTTAAGGTGATAGGGATGGTAAGCTACCATTTTCATATAATCCTCCAAGCGTGTGATATCCCAACTCAAAATTTGAAGGGGATGAGTCTCTTTCTTTTCACATTCCTCATTTGCAAGCAAAAATTGCTCCCTCTATGCATGAAGAAAAAAACTCAACAAAGTCTCTAGGGGGTAAAACAGGTTCATAGGTCACAATTTCAGTTAAATCCAAGCCAAACCACAAGTGCTAGAAAGTGTGGCAAGAAAAAAAAATATGGTTGTCAGCACAGACCTAGATATTGGCGATATCCCAGAGCTAGTTGGAAAAACCGTAGTCGGGAGGTTTTGTGGTAAGGTGGTCTGCCCTACATCCCTGGCGGGATGGCTAGATGAAATTTTTAGGGACCTAACCTACCTAACCCCTCAAGTGGGTAGAATAATATATTTCCATGTAATAAAGGTCAATATTAATAAGGCCTAGCAATAAGGAGGAATAAGTCAAATGTAAGAAGACCTAATAGAAGCTTCTGCTTCTAGAAGGATCTTCCTCTAGATTATTCTTTTGGATAGATAGATTTAGTATAAATAGGAATAGAGGGTATGAGAATTTTTGTCTTTGATATTATTGTAATAGAGCTCTGCTCTGTTGGAGGTTGCCCCCTTGAAGAGGCAAGTGAACATTTCTCTCAGTAATCAAAGTGCTCTTTCTGGTGTTATTATGGTATTAGTTTGGTATTATTATGGTATCGTTATGGTTATATCATTGTTTCTATGCAATTTCTAGATAATTATTTATGTTCTTCATATTGATTTATATCTGGAATACTACAAGTGGTATCAACTCACCTTCCTTGGCAGAAAATTGTGGGTTAAATTTTTTCAGGGTAGAGACGTATTCTGGCATCTTTAAGCTACAAAATATGTCATTACGCGCATAAACCAGTGGTCATGGATTCATACATGTAGGAAATACAAGTGGTACTTAAGCGCACATTTGTTGGCCACCCTTGTAACCCATGTTGGTACCCCTTCGATTGGTAGCACATCAGACAACACTTGTATACGGATTGACCTAGATCTCCTAAAGCCCTCCATAGATAAATCGACCGGCCAGCTGACTGTTATAGTGCCACCGAGAACAACACCCGAGAAGATACTCTCTAGTACTTGGGTAGTCGGGTAGTACGGCTAAGGGCACGGTCTAGCCTCCTTAATTGGTGCCCTGATATATTGGGTTGAGTACTATTGTTGGACCCCGCATGTATATCAGAGAGTTATAGCACAGAGCAAACCCTTGTCTGTATAACCCTTGAATACCCTAACCCTTGGGAAGGAAACATAAATAGAACCAACAAGATCTATTGTCGTGCTACAGTGTCTTCTACATTCTAGTTGTGAAATTACTACACATTTATTCCTGTTAATCATTTGGTCATTTCGTCACTATTGTATTCTTCAGGCCGGAGTATAACTCTGCAGGAGTAAAAGAAAAAAAGTATAGTGGTCCCGTCGGCACACTTATTTGGGACCTATTCCATTGGATTCCCCTTTTCTCCCTGATCGCAATCATACCCTTCATTTGTAATCCTTTTTGTTTCAATGGACCTCACCCCTTCCCAGTTTCCCTATTTTGTTGCATGTTCCATTATATTTCCCTTCAAGCACTGATTGACGTGGTACCTATCACTTCTAAGTCCTTTTTTTTGTGGTCCCACTCACCCATTTTTTTCCTTACCCGCACTTTCCCTCTCCAAATGGCCACCACTCACAACCAAGAACTCCAAACTTCCATCAATCAAGCCCATGTCTCCATTGAACATCCCACATCTCAGATGGATTCTACCCATTCCCGCATTGACAAATTAGAGCACAAATTTAACAACATGGAAGCCAACCTCACAACCCAATTGACCTCCCTCCAGTCCGTTGTCAATCAATTGTTGAACCACCCTACGGGTCCTTCCTCATCATAACAACCTGATGTTGTTGATTCCTCTCAGTTTCCACATTTTCATTCCAACTCCTTTCATCATGAACCTCATCTTCCCCGCGTAGAGGTCAATAAATTTGATGGCTCTGATCCTACAGGTTGGGTCACTCAAATGGAGCATTATTTTTCTTTGCATGGTATTACTGACGAGTTGGCCAAACTTCACTATGTTGTCCTCTATCTAGATCCTGAACGTTGGCAATGGTGGCAATGGCAAAAAAATTCACGTCGGGGGTATATTGTCTGGACCTAGTTTGTTGTTGAGCTCTATGCCCGCTTTGATATTGATACCCACTATCTCGGTCGTTTGACCAAGTTGAAACAGTCAGGCACAGTGGAAGACTTCATCACTGCTTTTGAGTATTTGGCCTTTCGAACAGAGGGCATGTCAGATGCATTCTTCTGTGGATCAGTGGTCTCTGGATGAAATCCGATCCTAGGTTCTCATGGCCCGCTCTCCAACTTGGTTGGAAGCTACTCAAAGTGCTAAAGAGGCCCAACAAGTTGTTTTTTCCCAGAACAAAAAACCCCCTTTTGTTCCTCACCCTCGATCCACTAATCCTAACCCCCCTGTCACTCCCCTCAAGGTCCAGAAACTAACTAGGGCTGAAATGGTTGAATTCCAACTAAAGGGTATTTGTTATAATTGTGATGAAAAATATTTTCTGGGGCACAAATGTAAGGAACAAAAACTATTTATGGCCATTTTCGAAGATGTTCTTGAAGAGGATGTGATAGTTCCCCTTGTTGAAGAACCCTCCCTTCCCGACGCCACCCAGGAGCCTGTTGACCCACCTACAGTTGACCCACTTATTTCCTTGCATGCCCTCACTGGCTTCCCGGCCCCACAAACGCTCAATCTCATTGGCTACATTAAGCACAGGAAGTTCATCATCCTTGTTGATAGCGGTAGCACCCACAATTTTATTCATCGTCGCATTGCCCAAGAAACCAATTGTTATATTTGTGTTGTCAATCATTTTCAAATCATCATAGCCAATAGTGGGTCCATGAAATGTGGTGGGCATTGTAAAAATGTTTGTCTTCAAATTGGACATTACCAACTGAAATCTCATATGTTTTCCATTGACATGGGAGGTTGTGGCATTGTGCTAGGTGATGAATGGTTATGCACTTTGGGTCCCATTCTTATGGATTTTAAGGAATTAACCATGCAATTCCAATAGGAAGGACAAAGGTATCAATTCCAAGGTCTCACAACTGGTTCTTCTAAGATCATTAGTTCCCATCGCATGGAAAATCTCCTCAAGAAAGGCCACTCTGGTATCATTTCTCAACTCCATTCTATTCAAGCCATTGAGACACCCTCTGTGCATCCTAACCGCCAAGCTATCCTTTCCACACATCAAGTTGTTTTTTCCACCCCTCAAGGACTTCCTCCTTCTCATGGTTTTCATGATCATTGCATTCCCCTTGTTCCTGGCAGTCTTCCTCCCAATGTTCTCCCTTATCGTCACCCCTTTTCCCAAAAGAATGAAATTGATAAAATAATGCAGGAATTGCTCCAAGCGGGTGTTATCCGCCCTAGTACCAATCCTTATTCTTCCCATGTCTTCATGGTACTTAAGAAAGAAGGTACTTGGCACATGTGTCCTAACTTTCATGCCCTCAATAAGCTCACCATCAAGGACAAGTTCTCCATTCCTGTCATTGATGATCTCTTGGATGAGTTGAGTGGTGCTTAGTACTTCACTAAACTTGATCTACATTCTGGCTACCACCAGATACGTATGCAAGAAGCTGACATACCCGAGACTGCCTTTTGAACTCATGAGGGTCACTATGAGTTTTTGGTCATGCCCTTTGGCCTATGTAATGCCCCCTCTACCTTCCAAAGACTCATGAATCATGTCTTTCGTCCTTTTCTCTGTCATTTTGTCTTAGTTTTCTTTGATGATATTTTCATCTATAGTAAAACTTGGCAATCTCATCTTTCCCATGTGGATCAAATTCTCCATCTACTCTCGTAGCACCATTTTTTCCTCAAATGCTCTAAATGTGCCTTTGGAGCCTCAGAAGTAGAGTACTTGGGTCATATTGTTGGAAAGGTTGGTGTCCGGGTGGATCCTAAAAAGATTGAAGCAATGTAGGATTGGACTCACCCTAAGACTATCAAAATCTTGCGTGGTTTTTAGTGTTTAACTAGCTATTATCCCAAGTTTGTTCGGAATTATGGGAAGATGTATTCCCCTCTCACTGCTCTCCTTAAAAAGAATACTTTCACTTGGATTCTCACAACAGATCGGGATTTTCAAGCTTTGAAGGCAGCTATGTGTACTACTATGATCTTGGCCCTTCCTAATTTCACAAAAACCTTTGCCCTCGAATCTGATGCCTTCTGCAAGAAGGCAGACCTTTGGCCTTTACTAGAAAACAATTGTCCAAATGCCATTTGGGACAATCAATCTATGAAAAGGAAATGTTGGCTATTCTGCATACAGTGGATCTTTGGCACCCTTATCTCTTGGGGAAACACTTCCAAATTAAGACAGGTCATCAAAGCCTCAAGTATTTTCTAGAGCAACGACCTTCCTCCCTAGAGAAACAAAAATGGGTAACTAAGCTCTTTGGTTATGATTATGAGATCATTTACAAGAAAGGCAAGGAAAATGTGGTTGTGATGCTCTTTCTCGAAGATATGAAGATGAAGGGTACCTTTTTTCCCTCTCCTTCATTGTACTAGATTAGCTCCAATATGTGCGCCAAGAATGGCTGCATGATCCTAAATATCGCATATGATCCAACAATTTAAAGCCAACTCTCCAATTTCCCTAGGGTACTCTTGGCATAACAATGAACTTCGCTACAAAGGTCGTTTGTATTTAAGTAAATAGTCACAACTTAAATCCATGGTTCTTTCTGAGCTTCATGCTACTCCCACAGCTGGGCATTCAGGGTTTACCAAAACCTATGACCGGGTCAAACATTCTTTTTTCTAGGATGGTGTGAAAAAGGACGTTTGCACTTTTGTAGCAGAATGTGATGTTTGTCAACGCAACAAAGGTGAAACCATAAAACCTCCCGGCACACTCCAACCACTTTCGATTCCACCCGCTATTTGGATGGACATCTCTATGGATTTGATTGTGGGATTACCTAAATCAGGAAATAATTCCATCATCATGTTGGTTGTGGATCGTCTTTCCAAGTATGCTCATTTCTATGCTCTTCAACACCCATTTATCGCATCAACTCTGGCTCAAATTTTCATGGATCATATCTTCAAGCTTCATGGCATGCCTCATTATATCGATTATGATTGCGATCCAACTTTCACCAACAATTTTTGGCAAGAACTGTTCAGACTCCAGGGCACCCAATTGCATCTCAGCACCACCTATCATCCCCAGATTGACGGTCAAACTAAAGTCGTTAATAAGTGTTTGGAAAATTATTTGAGGTGTTTTGCCTCTGAAAGGAAAAATCAATGTGCTCAATGGTTACCATTAGTTGAATGGTGGTACAACACTTCTTACCATACAACTACTCACATGACTCCTTTTGAAGTAGTATATGGCCAAAATCCACCTTTAGTTCTCTCCTACATGCCAGGTGTATCGAAGGTCCAGGTGGTTGACCAAACTCTTATAGTTCGTGAGGTTATTCTCCATACCCTCAAAGAGAATTCAGTCATGGCTTAGAATCGCATGAAGCAAAAAGTTGATAAAGGTCACTCAAAACGTCAATTTTTTTAAGGAGACCAGGCATGTCTTCAGCTGCAACCTTATAAGCAAACTTCACTGAAGGTCGAACATTGTCAGAAACTGGCACCCAAATTTTATGGTCCTTATACAGTTCTCAAGTGCGCTCGACAGGTGGCCTATCAGTTAGCTTTATCTAATCATTCTAAGCTCCATCTTATTTTTCATGTCTCTTGCTTAAAGAAGGTGATTGTAACTAAGTGCCAAACTCAAACCAAACTTCCTGAGTTGGATGAAGAAGGATCCATCTGGTTGCAGCCACAAGCAGTTTTGGACCAACGAGAGCGTCATATTCGTCAGCATACCATCAAGGAAGTGTTATTTCAGTGAAAAGATACAACTCCAACAGATGCCACCTAGGAGCCTGCTAACATTCTGCAGCAATTTCCTCATCTCAAGCCTTGAGGACAAGGTTGATTCTAAGGGGGATGGCATGTTAGGGACCTAACCTACATAACCCCTCAAGTGGGTAGAATAATATATTTCCATGTAATAAAGGTCAATATTAATAAGGCCTAGAAATAAGGAAGAATAAGTCAAATGTAAGAATACCTAATAGAAGCTTCCGCTTCTAGAAGGATCTTCCTCTAGATTGTTCTTTTGGATAGACAGATTTAGTATAAATAGGAATAGAGGGTATGAGAAGTTTTGTCTTGAATATTATTGTAATAGAGCTCTGCTCTGTTGGAGGTTTCCCCCTCAAAGAGGCAAGTGAACATTTCTCTCAGTAATCAAAGTGCTCTTCTAGTGTTATTCTGGTATTATTTTGGTATCGTTCTGGTTATATCATTGTTTCTCTGCAATTTCTAGCTAATTATTGTTGTTCTGCATACTGATTTATAACTGGAATACTACAGAAACCTGGGTTGGGTTGATTAGGGTATCACCTAATTTACCACACTTTGGCCCAGGGATGGATTGTATTTAAATTTAGAAGAAACCAAGATCTAGCAGAAGTTTTTAGCAGAGTATGGAATTGGGCTCCATCAAGTTTAATTTTGAACGACTGATCAGTCGACTTTGACCAGGTTAGAGTTATTCTTTCCCCCACAAAGGTTTTCACTATATTTCCAAATTTGTCATTTGTTTTCTAGCATGAATCAATCTTGGATTCTATAGGAAACCATATCGGGAAATTTGTAGGAAATGAGCCAGGCTGGGAGGAGAAAACCGATAGAAGGTGGGCACGGCTCCAAGTAGAAGTTGACTTGAGAGTTGGATTATTAGATGAGCTCAAGTTGGTTTACAAGAATTTTTCATGGACTTAGTGGATTGACTACTAAAAAATCCCATTCTGGTGTTATGGATGTTACGAGGTGGGACACTTATTAGCTTAGTGTCATAGACCACCATCACATTTTCCACCATTTAAGAAGACCTGGAAGAGGAAAGTAGATTCATGGGTAGTTGAAAACGAAAAGGTGGTGGAAGATAATTCAAGAAAAAATAGTATGTTGAAGGCTAGTGGCTCAAAGCCAGTTATCCCCTCCCTAGCGGCTTAAAAGTCAACTAGCACTGGTAAGTCTTTATGTACTCCCCTTAAGGCTCTGAATTTTTCAATTATTGAAAAGGAGGTTTTTTAGAAAGGTGTTGGAATCACAGGGGACCATAGTTGTGAGATGGTTGACCCTCCTTTATCCCAATTTAATGAAAATCCAAGCCCAAAAGGCCCTTCTTTTCCTACTGGTGCTCCTATCTCAACCCCTTTCCTACCCATAGATGGTAAAAGATTGGAGTCGATTCCCTAGTTGTCCTCATAACACTCATCTTATTTTATCCCTTAAGCCTCCCCCACGGGATCCTCATCCTTAAATACCATGTTAAAATATGATTACCTCCTGAGGTCACAGATTAAAAAAGATTAGTCGGAAGTCTTAGCAGGGGGCTAGATTTAGAGAAGGGCATGTCGTCCCAGATAGGTAGAAAATCATTTATTTTGAAAGCTTAATCTCAAGCAATGAAGGACATTAAGAATGAAATACAAACTACTATTCTAAGGGCCCTTGGAGCCGGGAAAGCCTTGGTTAAGGGTTCTAAATTATTTTGTTTTCCTTCAATTCTAATGGGGTAGGGGTGCCTCTAAAATTGTATCCCTCAAGCAACTTGTCACAGATTGCAAACTAGACTTTATTATGATACATGAGACCATGTGTTCAGGGGATAGGGTGGTGGATTGTTTTAGAAGCTGGCTCCAGGACTGGTACTTTTGTATGATTGATTCCATTTGTTTCTCAGGAGGAATCCTCTGAACTTGGATCCCAAATTTTAAATTAGCTTCCTCTATGATTTCTCATGCATGAATTGTAGTTGATATGGAAGATGTTGCCACGACATCAACCTTTCAAATTTTCAACATTTATGACCCTTGTGTTGACAAGTGGCCCTTCTGGGATGGTCTTAGTGATTATGTCCTTGTTCAAGTATATAATGTTATCATTGGGGGGGGATCTAAACTTCACAATCTCCATGAAGGAAGTGTGGGGTAAAAAACCTAGGAAGGATTCGATGGAGGGATATTTCATCTATTGGACCGAATCCCAACAGTTAATTGACATAGAACCTCCTAAGGTTTCTCATACATGGAGGAATGGTTGCAAAGAGCCTAGATAGGTTTCTTATCTCAGAAAAATGATGGAGAATCCATGGATCGTCAAATCATATATCTTGGTTTGGGGATGCTTCAGATCATATGCCTATCCTCCTCAACATTTCGAAAAAGAGCTTCAAGCCTCCTCCCCCCTTAAAGTCCAATCAATCATGTTGAAGGAAGATGACTATAGGAGAATTATAGCAGATAAGTGGATCCATTTGAAGGAGGATTCTGGACCTTCTTTTATGAACAAATGGCAAAAAACCTTGAAAGGGTTAAACAAGACTCAATGTCCTGGTCTCGAGATTTTAACTTAAAAACAAATACTTTGTGGAGGGAAGTAGAAAGCATGTTATCATCTTTGTTAATTGACAAACTTGTGGATAGGCCAAACTCTTTACATATTTGGTACTAAAGATGAAAGCTCAAATCTAAGGTCAAAAATCTATATGAGAGTAAGAATGTTTGGATATGATTCTTTGTACATCTTCATTGTTGTAGGCCAAACTCTTTACATATTTAGTACAAAAGATCAAATCTCAAATCTGAGATCAAAAATCTAGATGAGAGTAAGAATGTTTGAATATATTTCTTTGTACATCTTCATTGTTATAGTAAGAAGAGAAAAGAGTCGTGTTGAATCTATAAAAAAAAAATAGTAATCAACTTTAGTGAAAAGGGTTATGCTATGATAGGAGGGCCAAGGAAGAAGGAAATTTTGAAACGTCACAACTCAAAAACCCTTTTTGTTAGTCTATACAAAAAACTTAACCCATCAACTTCAAATATGTGTCAAAAAGCATCTCAGCCTTGGTTTAAGGTGTGTGTGCAAGATCCTCATAAAAAAATTATGGTTGAAGATCTACACCGCTCTTAGTTTAAATATGAGCCTAAGGGGGATATTATCCCTAATCTCTTCTACCATTAGAAATAGGTCAACCTTGTTCTACTTTGCTACAATGATTCATATGGATTGTATTGATACCTTGTATTATTATGCCTACATTAAAACACAAAGACCACTTGTTTTGGTTGATCCTATCGATTCAATGAACATAATAATAAGAAACATATTAAACATTTGGGCCTCATAGCTACAAATGCATTCGATGTGCAAGTGTGGTGCACATGGTGGAATTTATAGTGGAAGACAGTACCCTCAAGGATAAGTTTTATGTCACACATATTGTAGGAGTAGATGTTGTTGTGGACATTCAACGACTTTAGTCTTGAGGGACCTGCTCTGCTAACCACCAAGAAAACTTCCTCCTCTTCTACTAAGATAATCAAGAGTACACTATCAAAGGCCTATCACCTAAAAGCATCTAGGATATTGACTTTAAAAACATGTCCAAACTTTTGAAGAAGAGCCATGTTGGGGTCATAACTTTCTTGTATTGTATGTAGATAGATCCTTCTCGATGAACTGATATTTTGGGCCTCTCTATCTACTTTAGAAATATAAGGTTTTTTTTAAGAAATTCCCACAAAATTTCCATTGGACAAAGGTATAGAACAAGTTATTGATATTGAGGCCACTAAATGTCCCATAGTGGTGCGTCCCCATTATTATGCTCACTTCATAAATCAAAGATTGTAAAGGTTGTGGGGGGACTCTTGGAAGGTAGAATCATCACTCTCTTTAAGAACCTTTATGTTTCTCATGTCATCCCAATGAGGAAAAAGATGGCTCTTGTCGCCTTAGTATTGGTTATAAAGAACTCAATCGAACCACTATTAAGATCGACTCCATGAAAGAAAGACTATAAATGTTATTACAACTTATAGTTATCTAATTGTGTTGTTCATCGAACCTATAACCTCTACTTCCCAAATCCAAATCAATAACGGTTACATTGTTTTAGCTCTTTTAGAGAGATAAAACTCTCACACTAATTTCAAAATGTTGAGTACGCAATTAACATTTTCAACAAAGTTTATCAATGGATCTCTACTATATGGATGCCACACTTGGTATACTACACTACAATAAACAAATGGTCCTATATTGAGAGAGATTCCTTATTTCCATGTCCTCTAAACTCATTAAATCTAAGAGATCACTCCATCATCCTAGTAATTTTGCAAAGAGAAGGGTTTACCTACATGTCACTAAGGCATTGTTTCACATTGCATATCACCTTCATTGAATTTTCCATGCATCTAGCCAAGCATCTCTATCGACACTCTTGGTATGTAGAGGTTATGGCTCTTTTGCAATTTTCCCCTAGATATCGACAATCTTCCACCATACAATATCTATAATCCTAATCCTATGGTATCTAAAAGAGATCTAGATCCATAGATCTGATGGATGAGGTTTGCACAAGGTTTACATAACATTATTTGAGGTATACTTGATTTGAACATGAGAGTTTCTTTCTCCTAAAATTCAACATTGTATTTATCTCTAGATATGAAATGACTCTCTCATCACTCTAAATTATCTTCAAGACAATCACTCTCAGTCTTGGAAAATTTCTTATACATTCTATCCAATGGAGGATGGAGATTGACCATGACATATCTCATGACCAACATGATATATGTGACCTATGCAATAAGGATCTTGAATCAAATGAATGTTTCATTTTCTCATATTTGGTCTATTAGGATATCCATGGTATATATTATTACTTATTTAGAAAGCCTTGTACTTTCAAATATTGAACAATTATGAAGATTAGAGGTGTTTTTCATCCAAGACCATTTTTCTTACTATCCCATTATTTAGGTAGATTAGATGAGACACATAGATCATGCCATATTTTAAAGGAGCACTTTGTGTAAAATCTTATTTATGGTATGTTTTGATGCTCAAAATCTTAATTCAAACAATAACATGAAAAACACTCTAGTAGGGCTGGTGAGGAGGAAAATGGGGATGGAAACTTGGTTAATGCTTTAAACCCTAAACCAACTACTTGGACTATGATTGATTTGTTACGAAATTTAGCGGAGTTGTTCAACCTTAAGGGTACTAAGGCTCCTTAAATGTGTGCAAATGCATTTTAATATGATCCTTAAATTAGTAAATAATTATGCCCTAAATGTAAATTAGTATTGATGTCCTAGTACATAAATTAATGCTACAACCATGGAAATTGATCAAATGTTGAAATTAAATGCACTAGAAAAAAAAACCAACATAAAACTAACTAAATTTAGTTGTACATAATTGAAAGAAAGACTATCTAGGGCAAATTTATAAAACAAAGTGGAGTAACAAAGCATATAACCGAAACAAGCTTTTAGAATCAAAAGCAAGAAACTGAAAATAATAATACACATAGAGAAATAGTAGATATGATCGGAACATATGATGTTTATTAATAAAAAGTCTGATTTGAGCAACAAAGTAACTCAAAAAGGGCTCACAACTAGTTATGTCCCTAACCAGTGGGATGTTTCAAAAACCATATGCCACTTATAACAAATAGATAAACCAAGACATGTGAAGCCTTAGATGGTGCATAATTCTATGAACTCAACACCCAAGTTGTCTGGAAGGCATTTGCATACATGGTTCTATTAGTCTCTAAGAAATGACATAAATATGCAACCATGTACACAAATAGATAAATTTACCTTAAAAATAAATAAAAATGTGCCTTCACCCTAATGCTTGACATGTATTGTAACCCATCCTTCCGTTACAAGCATATGTTAAGCTACATGATGAATCAGAACAACATGGAATTCCATATGCAAGTGTAGAAATCAAGAATACCTGCTATCTTTCTCCTCCATATTCAAGTTTTCTTCCTCTCCTTTTATAGAGGATAGGATGGAAAATGAATAGTCATAACTACCCCCTGAATTTCCTCAATAAAATAATTTGTGAGGATAATAAATTAGTTTTTTTAGGATAACTCGTAGTTGGATGGTCACATTGGTCAAATTGGGCCAATGACCTATGCAAACTATGGGTCCAACAACTTTAGTAGTGTGCACATTTCCCTAAGTAGAGTGTTTTTATTCAAATCTTTAAATAATGCATTTCTCCAAAGTGCATTTAAACCATATTTAAAAAAACAAATTGTTGAGAATTATCTATTTCATTTTTTCATTCATATATATAGAGAGAGGGATCAACTATCATCTGTTAATTATCGACTATTCACATATACAATCTTCTATAATTCAAAAGTTTAAATCTACAACATGTTCATTTTTTTTTCTATTTCCAACTATCCAAAAACATCAAAATATGTCATACTAATCACCCAACAAAACTTTTGAGGGCTTCTCATGATAAATATTTGCACAAGTAACTTTGCTTAGATAAACCACAACCTTGTTTTGAGCAAGGACCTGAACCCACTCATGGATCTCATCTAAAGGCTTGATTGTAGCCTTTCTTTGAATTCCTAACAATGCCAAAATAATTTGTCTTTAAGCTTATTAGTCAACTCAAACTTGCTATTAATGCAATGTATCTCATGCAACTATCCACTTTAAACCATGAATAAAAAAAACATCATGCAAGCATAAACATAATGGTTTTTGGTGTAGTTAAGTAGATAGTAATTATATGTGAAATGAAAAGAGTGTGTGTGAGGCAAAAGGAGGTTGGAAATTTTGTTGACAATTTCCATCTTCCACTTGAAGTTGTAGGGGACTTAGGCCAAATACCTTGTTATAACACAACCATTGAAACAACACAAACTTAAAGTATGGCATGAGTTACTATGCAAGGGAAACCATTTTTTTTTGCATACCTAACATGTTGGCCCACACTTCTATTCTCCAACATCGTCCATACATAAAAATATTATGCATCAAACTAATCCAAATCAAAGGTGGGTTGTCCATGAATCTAAACCAGGTCAAAAGCATGCCCAATCATTATGAAATCATTGTTTAAAAAAAAAATAAAGCCCGAGTATGTAGCATTCAATTTGGAAAGCATGCCAACTATCTACTAGAGCAGGGCCTTCATGTATCAAGATCAACCTTTAAGTACCATAGATCATATGAGTTTGTCATTATTTCTAGTATGAAAAATATATCATATACTCATAATTGTGTGCATGTCAATACAAGATAATGCTTGCATATATCATTTTGGTAACATTGGGCATATGTACTAGTGTTTAAACAACACTTTCAAGGTATGGACATAAACCACACAATGGTGTATAGAATTATCCTTCACTAGTCCCAAACTATATGTATATATATAATAAAACATAAGCTTGTGCATTCAACCAACCTCTTTTAAACAATTTGGGGCATCCACATATATGCATCAACAACAACTTTGGAAGTGTAATAACATGAACAAGAAGTGTATTCCAATCACGAGCATGCAATGTTCATTCAAAATTCAAATATCAAGTGTTGAACACCCACAATACTTCTAGCGTATTTTAAGCATACATACATTTGCAATCCAAAGAGGAAAACAATGTGTATGCGTCTCAATAACCAATAGGCAATGCATACATTGTTGAAGCCTATTACTGAAACAAGAATGTTATCCAAGCCTATTACTTAAACACAAGCATGCATAGACCTTAAATATGTTTTTTCTTCATTCACAAAGTAATAAAACCTATTATTTGAAGCTTTAAATGATGGGTAATCTAGATTGTTAAAAACCCACGTGAATGTAATCATAATAACCCTCTAATAACCATAAGTATGTGATACTCTTAAGTTATGAATAGTTTTAAACTTGGAGTGTAAGGTAAACATCAGCACACAGTAATAAAACCTATTATTTTAAGCTTTAAATGATGGATAATCTAGATTACATGAATATAGTAGTAATAACCCCTAATAACCATATGTGATACTCTTAGGTTATGAATAGTTTTTTAAACTTGGAGTGTATGTAAACATCAGTACACACTATTTATGCCAAGTATGTCATCTCCATGATATGAGATACAACCATCACAATAACCAAAGTAACCATGACCATCAACCATGACATGAATATTGTTTCACTATTTATGCCAAGTATGTCATCTCCACATGATGTGAGATCCAACCATCACAATCACCAAAGTAACCATGACCATCAACCATAACATAAATATTGTTTGTACACTACTTTGCATGTATTTTGTAGGGGGCTTTGTAGCAAACCTTGAACAACCATCACAATGTTAAGTAACCATAACATAAGCATGTGATAACGGTTATCAAAATCAAACCACATAGAAGTAGAGATAAATTGAAGCATGAACATCCCATTTAAATATATAAAACTATAATGATCTCATTAGTCCCATTCAATTGTGTGCACACTAGGAGGTGGACTCTACAGTGTTCTATTAAGGGCTAAAATCTGAAGTTACCCATTCAATTGTGTGCACACTAGGAGGTGGACCCTACAGTGTTCTATTAAGGGCTAAAATCTGAAGTTAAAACAATACACACCAGAAGAAAATATAAAACCAGATGTTGTTGGCCGAATATTTCAACGAAGTAGTATAGGAATGAGGAAGAGGAGGAGGAGGAGGAAAGTCAGGCTCTGGCCCTGGGATTGGTGTAGGAGAAGCAGGCTCTGATGCAGGGTGAGGTGGAATGGAAGGTAATGGAATTGGTAAAGGAGATGGTGATGCACTGGGCTCTATGTAATTAGGCTCCCAACAATTCACCCTAATCTCTCCCTCCATGCCCGTGAGAATCCCCAACTGGCTCATTTTTATTGCAGACATAGCGAACTGCAAGAAGAAAAAGAACTTGGAATGGCCGAAGAACCAGACCAGCTTTCTGGTTCGGGCATCGTAGAACAGATCTTCATCGGAAGTGAAAAGGCCTCTGTTATTCATCAAGTCCCTGTAATATTTCTGATCAAACTTCTCGGGAGATCGGCAATCCATAGCAGTCGTGTTGGTAGAATTTTCTGTCGGGCAAATCTCAAGCAAATTCCTTCCAAGTCCTGTACTCATTCGGGGGTCGATGGGACGAAGCCTGTTGGCGAAGGAGGAGCAGTGAGCTTTCCCTATGGTGTGTGCCCCTGCAAAAAACAATTGATGAAAAAAAACAATATCACTTTCTGATCATTGTCGGATTTTTCTTTTTCCGGATGGAGAGTGGCTTTTAGTTTTACTGTGAATTTGATAATTGTTGAAAGTGGTTTTTCTCAAAGAAAGTATGGCAAGGGAAACCTGAGAGAACAACGAGATCTGCAACATCCAATCCTCTGGACTCGAAGTTTTCCAGTAGCAAAGAAACGTTCCAAGTGGGTTTGGGCATTCTGTTTGATACTTCTTCTTCCGTGTCCAAGACCCTGCTATCTCTGCGACCTGTTGGTATGGGAAAATATCGGCCCTTGGCCTTCATTTGTTCTATCAATTATCTCATATATTCACATAAGTATTATTTTTATAAGTTTTTGACAATTATTGTTTTTCAACACTTGAGCGAGCGATTGCAGATTCGGACATCCAATGAGCATGGAGTAAAGTTAACTTCAGGTATCCATTTATGGAGCGAACTGTTAAATTTGCTCTATTGGATGCCCGGAATCTACAGTCTAGATAAGATGTACATTTTTCAACATTATTTTGTTTTTATGATGTTAAGTTATTGTAGATTTGAATATCCAGTGAATATGGAGCAAAGTTAACTTCAGTTATTCATTCATCATCCAATGAATATGGAACATAGTACATTTTTTAACATTAGATGATGTTAAGCGATTGTAGATTTGAACATCCAATGAGTATGGAGCAAAGTTAACTTCTTGTATCCATCATCCAATAAATATGGAACATAGATAAGGATGTACATTTTTTGTTTAGATGACGTTAAGCTATTGTAGATTTGAACATCCAATGAGTATGGAGCAAAGTTAACTTTGTAGATTTGAACATCCAATGAGTATGGAGCAAAGTTAACTTCCTGTATCCATCATTTAATGAATATGGAACATAAATAAGGATGTACATTTTTCAACATTATTTTGTTTAAATGACGTTAAGCTATTGTAGATTTGAACATTCAATGAGTATGGAGCAAAGTTAACTTCCTGTATCCATCATCCAATGAATATGGAACATAGATAAAGATGTACATTTTTCAACATTATTTTGTTTAGATGATGTTAATGAACATTCAATGAGTATGGAGCAAAGTTAACTTCCTGTATCCATAATCCAATGAACATGGAGCAAACTGTTAAATTTGCTTTATTATTAGAGTAAACTGTTAAATTTGCTATATTGAATGCTTTGAATCTACAATCGAAATAAGGATGTACGTTTTTCAACATTGTTTTGTTTAAAATATGTTAATGTCTAAATAAAACAGAATAACAATTTTGATCTTTCCCTTAGATTTACAATAACACATAAAAACTAACAGGAGTACTTACAGCAAGAATGGCGTCCCTGGCTGCTAAAGCGACTATGTCTGCACAGGAAACAACTTGTGGGCATGCTGCCTCCAAATGGTATTTTATGTCGTTGATTATACCAAAAGCTTCTGCCCTGAGACGTTGATCAGGTGTTGCAGAAATGTCCCAAGGACCTCTCGCTGAGCCTCTCAGTAATACTGATGCATCACATCCCTGTAATTATACAGGGATTGCAGTTCTGATCATATAGACAAGACATCTATCCAGTTAAGAATGAATGGATCTATTGATTGTCTCTGAGATCTGGTAATTAATAGGTACCTTTACAAAGCAATCCTGATAGAATAAACGAAGCAGTCCAGCAGCTTGTGTGATATCCTGGTGTATGAAATAATTTACCCGAGATCTGACAATTCCCTCTGCTTGTGGGCAAGTCTCGTCGTAGAATGTATAATCCAATCCATGGGCTGGTATTGGAAAGGACATGTTTAGCTTCCAGATATTGAAGCGATTGATCTCTGCAGTCCCCGCCGTGACCAGATGCCAAGCCATTACAATAAAAACAAGGCAGAAGCGCAGATTCTTATCACCCATTTCCTATACTCCTAATCTTCTGTGATGAGAGTTCAATTCTTCTTAAAATGGAAGGCCTGCGATCGAAATCCAGATCAATAATTATTGAATCGCACAATTCACATTGATCTGGATTTCGATCGCAGGCCTCCCATTATTAGGATGGAACCTTCACAACGTGAAGGGCTATAAGTTCTACCACCATCTCTCTAAAAGAAAAGTCAATGGCTATAACACTTCTAATAGAAGTGAGGGACTAGATTTGATTGGGTTGTACTTCAAATTTATTAAATCAAATTCAGGTTTGATGGGGTTCTATTTCAAATTTATTAAATCAAATTGTGAAAAAAGAAATAATGACTATGATATTTTTATTGGAAATGAGGAATCATACTTCTAAGAGATCTTCTTTTTCCTTTAATGATAAGAAAAATGAACTTTAATGATAAGAAAAATGAATATGAAAAGAGAGGATGCTTAGAAAAATGGAGAAATCAAATTTGTTTAGTTTTCATTGGAGAAAGAAAAAGTAATGACTATGACATTTCTATTGAAAAGGAAGAAATAATGTTGAAGTGAGGGATTTGATTGGGTTGTGTTTCAAATTTATTAAATCAGATTCAGGTTTGATTGGGTTCTACTTCAAATTTATTAAATCAAATTGTGAAAAAGAAATAATGACTATGATATTTTTATTGGAAATGAGTAACTAAGGTTTGTTGTAAGCTTGGTTCATACTTCTAAGAGATCCTATAAATGAATATGAAGAGAGAGGATGCTTAGAAAAGTGGAGAAATCAAATTTGTTTAGATCTCATTGGAGAAAGAAAAAGTAGTGACTATGATATTTCTATTGAAAAGGAAGAAATAATGTTGAAGTGAGGGACTAGGTTTGATTGGGTTGTACTTCAAATTCATTAAATCAAACTCACTTTTGATTGGGTTATATTTCAAATTTATTAAATCAAATTGTGAAAAAGAAATAATGACTATGATATTTTTATTGGAAATGAGGAACTAAGGTTTGTTGTAAGCTTGGTTCATACTTTTAAGAAATCTTTTTTTTCCCTTAATGATAAGAAAAATGAATATGAAGAGAGAGGATGCTTAGAAAAATGGAGAAATCAAATTTGTTTAGCTTTCATTGGAGAAAGAAAAAGTAGTGTCTATGACATTTTTATTGAAAAGGAAGGAATAATGTTGAATTGAGTCCTCATTTACTCTTTTTAAGTTGCATGATGTCTTCTCTTCCGAGCAGGATAAGAAATAACTATAAAACTAGGATAACTTAGAAAAATAGAGAAATCAAAATATATTGATTCCAAGGTATGAAAACAAAATTCAATGATTATGACTCTTATAATTGAAATGAAAGAGAAAGTCTTGATAAAATCGTTGGACATTGTTCTAATGTTACATGATGTCATATATTTTCGATGAAGGACAAGAAATAATTACTAAGAGAGGACAATTTAGAAAAATAATGAAGAAATCAAAAATTATTGGGATAAGAACTTTGTCATTAACCTCCTTCCCATTTAATGATTGTAAAGTCCTAAAGCTAGGACAAAAATCTGGGGAAAAAAATGCTTAGTATAACATACACACCTTACCAATACATGAGGTATGTGTCATAATCCCATCATTTAATTTGCTACCTACCCATAGGCAAGGAAGAAATAGTGAGGATAGGAGAAATGGAGATTAGATGATTCATGCACATCTTTAGAAAATTGTCTCGATGAAACTTTACCTAGTATCCACACCAACACCATGTTGAAACTTTACCTAGTATCCACACCAACACCATGTTAATTTTTTCACGAGCATTAAGTTCTACACTTGCACCCATGCAAAGGTCCTTATGCAAGCATAATGAAAACTCATTACACAAACAGGCAAGCTCAATTAACACAAACAAGAAGTTATGTGGTCCTAGGAATAAGCCATATCGATTGATAAACTTTGACACAATTAAAGCTAGAAAATTTGATCTTATTCCAAGTAACAAGGCGATAATCAATTTTGAGCACACAACAAAAATTCGGGCATTAGGATTTTCCTTAGATAGTGCACTTTGCGACATTTATTATTTGTAAGATTAGAGATTTGTTTGATCATCTAGAAGTTTCCTTACCAATAGCCTTATATCCCAGGCAATAAAAATTTTTTGAAGAAGTTTAGAAATCTACCCATGTTGGATACCCACCTAGATGAGATATGAGTATTAGAAGCACATACCCAATGCTACTTTGTTTTCTAACCTTCCTCTGCACTCACTATGATTTCAAAAGGAATGCAATACCGATCTTAGTAATTTCTCCACTATCAAGAATCTTAACTCTCTCAAATCCATTGTTAAAGATGCCTTGCAATTTAACCAACATGAGGCAATCTATGAACAATTTACATATGTACTCTACATAATCCAATCCTAAATAGTGTTTGCAACATCAAAGGTTACCATGATAGATGATAGGACCTACACATGATATATTACATACAAATAGATGAACTCATAGATTGAAGAAAAGCTAACTATGTTGACTAAAATACTATAGTAGTACAATATAGTTGCCTTCAACAACATAAGACCTTAGACTATATGGCACAAATTGCCCAAGTCTTAACATTACTTAGAGTTTGATGCTCACTTTATGCTTCTAAAGCACTTTGGCTCATTGATCTCTCCTAAATATTCAATATGTATTCACAACATTGTCTCATGGACTAATCTAATCTACTAATCAACCTCAAACATATATGGTCATTACATATATATATTTATATGGTGAGTGATCAAGATAGTCGATGTTAATTATCAACTCTTGCTAGATCACTAGGGTTTTACCCATGAAATCATGGTACTTCCCAATTAACTAAATGATCAAATTTGACTTGACCATATCCATGTCATCAATTTGTGTTAGCTCAAGATTAGATACCATCTCATCAATACTAAGCCACATCGACTTTTGTACTCCTAGTTATTTGCACTCAATGATCTCCACATCATCACTTCTTAATATTCACAATCATGTTAGGGTATCGCAAAAAACTCAAGTGTGTTTAACGAGCTCACCCTAGTCTCAATTATGCCCACAATAAGGTACATTGAGCATCCACTTTCTCTTCTTATGCTCTATTGTGTCCATTGTATGTGGATTTTCCCTTGCATTTTCCAACAATGCACATGTCCTAAAAAGACACTATAGTCAAAGAATACAATGAGAACTTCCAAGTCTTCGAGTGATAGGCCAAACACTTTACATATTTGGTACAAAAGATCAAATCTCAAATCTAAGGTTAAAAATCTAGATGAGAGTAAGAATGTTTGAATATGATTATGTGTACATATTCATTGTTATAGTAAGAAGAGAAAAGAGTCGTGTTGAATCTATAAAAAAAAATGGTAATCAGCTCTAGTGAAAAGAGTTATGCTATGATAAGAGGGCCAAGGAAGAAGGAAAGTTTGAAATATCACAACTCAAAAACCCTTTTTGTTAGTCTATCCAAAAAACTTAACCCATCAACTTCCAATCTATGTCAAAAATCCTCTCAACCTTGGTTTAAGGTGTGTGTGTTATTGAATTTTTAATGCTAGACTAACTGCAGTAAATAATTAGGACCTCAAGAAGAATAACCAAGCACAAATAACACAAAAATTGGGTTTTCTCAGTTAACCATAGGTAATGCTCTTTCATTACCACCCAACCATAGGCATCCTCAAGTGCCACCCCCGAGCAGAGCAAGAGACCTGCTACAGAAAGATATCCAAGAGAAATTCACCCAAATACAGAGATAGATGTTGTTACAGATGTGCCCATTATGTTGTCTTAGAAATGCCTCAGATAAGGTGGAATTATGTTGCCTCATACTAGTATTCTTGTGGCTGCCTCAGGTGTGTTAGGAGGGCAAGTTATGTGTGTCCAAAAATGAGGATAGGGTGAACTTATATATATATGTCCAATATAATGAGGGGAAGTTTCTTTTCACATAGGACCGACTTGTACAAATTGCATACAAGCTAATTTATAACATAATATAAATTAGTCTTTACTCAATAGGGTCGACTTGTACCTGTATCTCTCAACACAAGTGATTTGGGGTTTTCTCTTCTCAGGATATCATTCATAGGAGGTCTCTTGGAGGTGAATACCTCATCCATCTACCAAAAACATCAGCACTCCCTCTTAGCTAGGGAGGTATTCTCAGTGATGTTTTCTTCTGGTCTTCATAGCCTCATAGGCTATGCCATGGTCCTTTGACCATGACATGGTCTCACAAACCATGTTATTATTAGTATCTCCTTGTCACGCATTCCTACTCTAATGTGGGTGTGTCACACATGTGTGCACCCATGTGGACCTTCTCAGAGTCACAACCCACTGGGGTAACAATAGGACCTATATGTCCATAGTGGATCGTCAAGGACGTCTCATCCATGACGAGTCTTCGAGGAACAATGGTCTCCAAGAGTTGTTGGGCACCAACCCAGATGAATGTTCTCCCAACCTGTTAGGGTTGTTGGGCACCAATCCAGTGAACATTCTCCCAACCATATGACCATCATGTTTCCAAGGGTTGTTGGGCACCAACCCAGGTGGAAATTCCCAACCCCTAAGGGTTGTTGGCCAATGGAATATCCTCCCAAATGCTTGGCCATCTCAACCACTTGATCTCTACCTCAAGGGTACATCACACATGGCTCATCCCATGTGGACCTCTAGAGGATCCTCCTCTATAAACACTAAGGTTTATCCCATAGTGTGACGTCATGGGTCTACTCCCCATGGTGTGTCCTCTAGTGCTCAACCACTAGGGAAATCACTCTCACAGATCAACTCGACTAAGTCCATAGGAATACGAACTGGAGAGCCATCTCAAGTCAACTCAAATCAGTCCAGAGGAGTACGACAGGAGACCAAATAGAATTCAAATCAACTCATTCTAGAGGAGTACGACTCATCTCATAGATAAACTCAACTAAGTCCACAGGAGTACAATCTCACCTATCACATAGGTGTCCTCACAGATCAACTCAACTCAGTCCAGAGGAGTACAATCTGGAGAATGTCTCAGGAAGCTACAATCATCAACCCTCCCTCTCGACGAGGAAGGCATCATGCCAAGTCTCTCGTGGAAGTACTCGAACTTCATCCTATTAAGAAGCTTCATGAGATCATCTGCAATCTGGTCATTTGTAGGAAAGTATTGCACCTGTATTATCTCCCTCTGCATCATGTCTCGAACATAATGATATCACTGACCATTCAAGTCTACAAAGAGTTTGTGAAGCCACACTGCTTCGCGAAGTGCCATCCACAATGCTATCTATTTCTATGGTACTCAAGGCATAGAAGTCCATTTTATGCTACGCCAGGAAGTCATGGTAGATCCCAAGGTAAAGCAAAACCTGGAGGTGTTCTACAACGCTCCTTGCCTCATCAAAGTCAGCATATCCATGTAATATTGCATCAATACTAGAGACATATCTCAGTCCATATCCATCAATCCTCATACACCAAGATCGAGGTGCCTGGATAAGTCCATATAGGGCCTTCTTAGATCTGCATGCATGAGACTCCTTCTCATGTATCACGAAACCAATTGATTGCTCAACGTATACTTCTTTCTCAAACTCTTCATTGAGAAAGGTTGTCTTATCATCCATCTGATGTAATCTCCATCCCATGGCTACTTTAAGGGCATTGATCGTCTGGATGGAAATATATCGAGCGATAGGAGAAAATGTCTCCTCATAATCTATTCCCTCCACCTGAGAGAATCCTCTCACAACAAATCTCATTTTGTGCTTCTCGATGCTCCCATCAGTTGCACGCTTGATCTTTATAGATCCACTTGGAAGTCACCACATACTTCCCTTATGGTCTCGGAATGATATCCCACACATCATTCTTCACATGGACTAATACTCCTCCATCATGGCTTCCCTCCATATATGTTGACTAGATGCTTCCTCATAACAGGAAGGCTCAAGAATCAATGATGTGGTTCATAGCTGCAACATAGCCCGAATGTCTCTATGGTCTTTGGCTATCTTGGAAAGTACCACGGAAGTTGCATGTCCTTTTGCCTCCTTCAAAGTCTGATGAGCCCACACAGGCCTCTTCCAGTCTACTGCAATATCTCTAGGAATATCAACTGGAACATCTGGATCGACATGCTCAACGAGCTCCCTCTAAACTGCTAAAGGGTGAGGGGGAGAAGTTGTCATCTCCTCCTGCCTCCCACTATCAATATCCATGTGAGATCCTTTATATCTCTCGAAGGTTATCTCCTCTTCAAAGGAAACAATTGTCATGGGTCCACACAAATTTGAATGCATCAAGTCCAAGATCCCCTTGGATCTGTTGTCACTGCTCGGAAAGGACCCCACGACCTCTATGAATGCCATCATTCTCTACACGAAGATCTGGAAGACATGTCACCATCTTCCCCAGGGCGGGAAGAGCTTTGTGATGTAAATGAGCAAGTTTTCTATGCCATAACTCGCTCAATTAATAGAATCATGTGACAAGATTTGGACTAGTAAGACTGTCAATCCGTATAAACTCCTTGTCTGGTCAGATTGCTTCATGTCTCAAGCTATAGACCATCTAATATGTTGCCTTCTGCAACATATTAGATCCCTCTCAGGGCTATCATTAGTGACATGTATTCGTTGTAACTTGCCTAGAACAAGAAAAGAAAAGAAAAGAAACGACATCTCCATGGAAACCTCCATTGAGGATAACCTACCAGGAACAAGAAAACAAAGGAAAAACATCTCCATGGCAACCTCCATGGAAGATAATTTTCCAGAAACAGGTAATGAGACAAGAATATCTCCTAGAGGGGAGATCAACAAGTACATCTCTAGTATCATGACTTCAAAGCAATTTTAAAGATTGTTAGCACAACTATAACACCTACTTGTAATGTAGCAAGTCAGATACACTAGAAATGTAGGTTAGAGGCATGATAATTAAAACAATCAAACCTGGAGTCTTCACTTCCAGTGTATTGTTTCTCGGAATGCATTGGGATCCCTTTGGATCCATGATTGCAACAAAAGGCCCCTCCTCTTGCAAGCACCCTCATGATAATGATACAAATAAAAATATATATACAAGTGCATATCTCTTAAATTGTAGCATTTTCCTTAGAAATTTGTTAGTTGGTGCAACATGTGACTCCTCCTTAGTACAAGCTCAGGACATAATCAAATTTTTTTGTGCCCTGCTATAAAAATCTATCTCGGGACGGGTCTGAACTTCACTTTAGACCAGGCCTAAGCTCGGCATCAATCACTTTAGAATTCAGTCTTGAATACTTCTGTGAACTCTGCTTCAGGCTGCCCCAGAATTCACCTTATAAACTTGTCTTTACAGTCTTTCAAACTGCCACAGAGAACGTGCCAAAGACGCCTGCAATTTTCGCCTAAGTACACCTGTGATTTATCTCAGAAGAAGGTTGAATTATGGTATTTTATGTCTTGTTGTGGCAGCCCTAGTAGGGTTCCTTCATTCATGCAGTCGACCTAGGACCCTAAACAAGGTCTTGGTTTTTTAACAGGTTCGACCCCTTCTTCTATATCAACAACAAGGCTTTCAACAGCCCTAGAACTCCTTCCTTGTTGTGCTAATGTTATTCTTCAAGAACCACTCTGAAACCATGTTGACTTTTTATTGCTAGACTAACTATAGTAAATAATTAGGACCTAAAGAAGAATAACCAAGCACAGATAACACAAAAAATGGGTTTGATCGCTTAACCATGGGCAATTCTCTTTCATTACCACCCAACCATAGGCATCTTCAAGTGCCACCCCCGAGCAGAGCAGGAGACCTGCTACAGAAAGATATCCAAGAGAAATTCACCCAAATACAAAGATAGATGTTGTTACAAATGTGCCCATTTTGTTGTCTCATAAATGCCTCAAATCAGGTTGAATTATGTTGCCTCATTGATCTTGACATCCATCTGGATCACTCATACTAGTATTCTTGTTGCTGCCTCAGATGTGTTAGGAGGGAAATTTGTGTGTATCCAAAAATGAGGATAGGGTGCACTTATATATATAGGTCCAATATAATGAGGGGAAGTGTCTTTTCACATAGGGCGGACTAGTACAAATTGCATACAAGCTAATTTATAACATAATATAAATTAGTCGTTACTCAATAGGGTCGACTTGTACCATTATCTCTCAATGCAAGTGATTTGGGGTTTTCTCTTCTCAAGATATCATTTGTAGGAGGTCTCTTGGAGGTGAATACCTCTCGTAGCTACCAAAAACATCAACATGTGCATGATCCTCATAAAAAAATTTATGGTTGAAGATCTACACCGCTCTTAGTTTAAATATGAACCTAAGGGGGATATTCTCCCTAATCCCTTCTACCATTAGAAATAGGGCAACCTTGGTCTACTTTGCTACAATGATTCAGATGGATTGTCTTGATACCTTATATTCGTATGCCTACATTAAACACAAAGACCACTTGTTTTGGTTGATTCTATCAATTCAATGAACATAATAATGAGAAACATGTTAAACGTTTGGGCCTCTATCTTAACACTTCTAGATGATTCCCCATCAATCTCATAGCTACAAATGCATTCGATGTGAAAGTATGGTGCACATGGTGGAATTTGTAGTGGAAAACAGTACCCTCAAGGATAAGTTTTATGTCACACATATTGTAGGAGTAAATGTTGTTGTGAACATTTAACGACCTTAGTTCTGAGGGACCTACTCTGCTAACCACCAAGAAAACGTCCTCCTCTTCCACTAAGATAATCGAGAATACACTATCAAAGGCATGTCACCTAAAAGCATATAGGCTACTGACTTTAAAATCATGTCCATACTTTTGAAGAAGAGCCATGTTGGGTTCATAACTTTCTTGTATTGTATGGAGATAGATCCATCTCAATGAACTCATATTTTGGGCCTCTCTACTCTACTCTAGAAATATAAGGTGTCTTTTAAGAAATGCCCACAAAACTTCCACTTGACAAAGGTATGGAACAAGTTATTGATATCGAGGCCACTCAATGCTCCATAGTGGTTTGTCCCCATTATTATGCTCACTTCATAAATCAAAGATTGTAAGGGTTATGGGGGGACTCTTCGAAGGTAAAATCATCACTCTCATTAAGAGATTTTATGTTTCTCATGTCATCCTGATGTGGAAAAATATGGCTCTTGTCACCTTGTATTGATTATAAAGCACTCAATCGAACCACTATTAAGATCAACTCCATGTGCCTTGCATTGACGATTTGATGGATGAAATACATGGTGAGAGATTTTTTTCTAAGACTAACATTTGTTTCAGTTATAATCATATACATATGTAGTTCCATGACCAAGATAAGAATGCATCCAAGACATTTTAGGGTCACTACTAATTCCATTGTATTGTGGTTTGGTGGTTTAGTGGTTGGGATGGGGTACTACCATACAAAAAACCTACGTTCAAATCCTAACAGTGGTAAATCCCTTGTGTGTGTGCCAACTAAAGTAAATTTGGGTTTAAAATGGGCCTCATAAGAAAAAAAATGTTGAGTTAGAATTATAAAAGTCAAAGATGATTTTGAGTCTTATTTTTATTTGGTGATAATGAACTACATATAAACCTCACCTTGTTGAGATTTTAGAAGATCATCTCAAGTTATGATAAATATTCTTGAAATAATAAATATAGAGTATTTGATATTATCACCACTTCCAATGCTTTTGAAGTTAAATCTTATATTAATTCAAATCATAATGAATGGATTCACTTAAAAATACGTAAACATTTTATATTATTAATTATTTTATAAGAAAAACTATATATAATAAATAAATATATAAAACAATAAATTAGATATTTTAACATCTTTTATATATGATATAATACTATATTATATAATGTTTAATATTTAATATATAATATTTATTTCTGTTTTTTTCTTTTTAAGGTCAGGGCCAACCTATTGATTTGAGGGGTAAAGTCTATGGAGGTATACATACTCTACCCCTCTGGATTTGAATTTGTGATCTTTTATGAGGAAACACATGTTCTTAACCATTAGGCCCGGGTTGTATAGACCCACTCAAATTGTATAACTCATTAGTTGTAACTAACTATATATATATATATTATATTATATTATTCATTAATTATAACTAATATTATATAATTTAATTAGTTAGTTAAACTAATAAATTATATAATTATAATAAATAATATAGTATATTATATATTGTATTTCATTAATTGCAACAAATTATAACTAATATATTATAATATATATTGTATTATAGTGTTAGTTGTAACTAACAAGTTATATTAGTATATTATAGCTCTTTAATTGTTATATATTATATTATATAATAATTAACCACTAACCAATTACCAATTATATGTGATATTCAATATCTAATAATTAATCAATTATATTATATATAATAATGAATTATATATTTTATAAAATATTTTTAAGAAGTATACATTATTATTTAAAAATTATTATTATTTGATTAATTTTGTTTTTTAGTTTTAAATTTATTATTAAGTATATAAAAAAAGTAATAATATATTTAAACAATTGTGTCAACTAGGTTTAGCTTAGGTGGTTGGGAGGAATGATTGTTGTCCTCCTCACATAGGTTCAATTTCCGCATGTGACATGTTGAGCTCTTAACGAGTATATTATTGTAATGACTTCGAGAGCCATGTTGATTCACTTACCTTGGGTATCATCCTTGAAATGAGGGGAAGTACTTGTGAACTTTTATTATTATTTATCACTCTCACTTATTAACTCTACATTAACCCAACTTACTTGGTCGCTATCATTAATGAGACAATATAGATTAACCTTCAATAACACCTCTAACTTAGTGTGATGTGGCATATGATTTTCTATTTTAATATTTTCCTTAGGAGACACATTTTAGACTCAAATTTACTCTAATTCGAAAGGAAGGTCTTTGACCTCTTGAAGTTGGTTCCCATCCATTACCAAAAGGGATTAACACATGTCTCACAAGCCAAATTGGTTTAAGTGGATCTTAATAAGATACTTTATCCTTTTAATGCTCATGCTACATTTCAAAGGTTAATGAACAAAGTTTTCAATAAGTATCTCTACAAGCTTGTCCCAGTCTTATTTCATGACATCCTCGTATATTGTGGAACATTCAAAGAGCATATGGAGCACTTGGACCTTGTAGTAACATCTTTAATATAACACAATCTTTATACCAAAGAATTTAAGTGTGAATTTGCTAAGACTTCCTTGGAATCTCTTGTCCATATTATCTCTATAGAGGGTGTTTGTATGAACCCTACAAAGATTCAAGCCATTTAGGAGGGGCATATGCTTATCTTGACCCTTAAAG
>ML799126.1:208044-225891 GCA_009831015.1 Picea engelmannii | reverse complement strand
CTCTTGCGATGGACAAACTACATTTGTCGCTCTTGTGACAAAAATTGACCATAATAATTTAGTCAAACTACATGTGTCGAGATAGCGACGAATACAAGGTGGATTTAGAAGAATTGAACTTTTTCTCTTGCATGTTGCGACGAAAGAGTACTTTTGTTGCAAGTGGTCATCGAAAAATTTTCAATATGTAGTAGTGGGGGAGGCCAGGGCTCTCGTGTAGGACTTTTGTGAAAGGTCAACAACTTACGAACTGTTGACACAAACCTAGGAAAACCCAAAGATTTCCAAGTAGAGGGGGATAAGAAACTCACGGAGGTTACCTTCTCAATGATATATCGAAGACTACCTCTTATATGAAAGGGCATATGAGAAGGAATTTGATACTCCACAAGACCATCCTAGTCAAAGGGAACCTCTCTAAGACTTGGAGGAAGAGAACTCGGGGAAAGTACAACTCACCCTTGTTCAGAAGACACAGGGCTAGGAATGTCCATGATATGGTCAAAATAAGTTTCACTCCTCAAAATGAGAGTAGTGTTGGGAGAATATTGCATCGACATGAATGTTGTGTCAATCAAAGGAGAAATAAAATGTTGGGAAACCAAATGCGACTCGGAACCTGAAGGGTTATTAGACAAGGACTGCACTTCTTCTATTACAATAGTGGTAGGGAACAAGTCAATTAAATGGCTTCCTTTACAAATCCTACAAAGAAACTTGGGATTACATCCTATGCCTTGAGGCTTCTCAATCGTATGAATGCCTCCAGTGTCTCTCACAATGGCTGGTAACATGCTCTCAGGGCGACTGGAAGAGGCTGGTGGCCATCGCCCACATGATGTATAGAGGTTGGTGATGATTCCCCAACATGGCTGATCGGGGTTGGAGATGTGATGTCAGTATAACTCTTGACGAATAGAGTTGTGCTCCCAACTTGAATTGCAGCGACTTGTTGTTGGTAATCAACATGGTTTGCAGAGGTTGTCGACCAATGTCCAACATGAATACCAAAGGTTGGTGATGCAATTCTAGTATGATTTGCAGTGACTGGACTGGTGGCGGTGGTTAGTTGCGGCTTTTGAGACCAAGGTCATGGGAAAGAATGGTTTTGAGAAATTTTAGGTCATGAAGGATTCTGGTATACACCTCATCCCTACCTGGAAAGGTAGTATCATCCTCCCAATTGATCCATAGAGGTTTTTAAAGGCATCATCACTGAAGAAGATGTCTGCGAAGAGAAAAAGGCATGACACATGTTACTCATGTGAGGATATATATTTCCCCCAGATGAAGGGATTTTGTGAAGGGGGTAGCCCGTACCATAAAAATGATTCCATCAGTATGAAATACCAGAGGATAAATGGAGGTATGTCATGGGAAAAGTGTTCATAGGAACCGACATAGCCAACGAAGGATATATGGATGGGGTGTAATAAGAAAAATAACCACCTAGTTGAGCATTTTATCCTGGAAGAGTGAATCTAGGATTGGATCCATAATAAGGGAGATTCCAACCTCCCATGGTGAGAGTTGGTTGAGGGATACGACTCTCATCAAACGAAGATGTAGAAAAAGGATCGATCATTCCCCCATATCCAAAAGTAGGATTCATATAAGTAGGTGAGGGAAGGGATGGAAAATGTGAAAGCATATTTGACACATCAAGAGGAAGATGATTAGAAACCCAAGGTATTGACTAGCATCATGGTTCTGCATACCATTATGAAACACAGACGAATTTGTCCCCATGAAATGAGCGAATGTCATGGGGGAGGAAACACTAAATGAGGGAGTCAAAGGGAATCCACTATCCACGATAATGAAAAATCATGGTGCAATAGAAAATCCTAAAGTCAAATAATAATCAAAGAGCACACCCAAAATAAACAAAAGGCCAATATGCACACAAACAGGAAAAAGTGGCTGAAAGGGGCCTCCCTCCCTAAAGTAGACATGCCTCACTGAAGAGGGACCTAAGAATCCCTGCAAAAGATTATAGGTATCATAATCAGTTATAAGGGCCCTCGTGGGCTTAACAACCAGTCGATCAGATCCCCTTGGAGAGGAAATCCTCCATAAAGGTTGTGTGTGTCCAACCCTTATCTGAACTAGGGTACCTACAAAATAACCCCTGGAAGTAACCTATGTGGTACCTATGTCAAGAAAGTAAGAAACCACAATATAACCGATGTGCAGACGAACAATCATAAGTTAGGTCCACCATATGGGTAGGGTAACAAATCCCAAAACATAGAAAGCACCACCTCTCACAGAGGTAAAGGCACTAGCAAGATCCCCATATACAAATATATCCCTAGAAATATATCTGATGTTAAGAAGGTATTGGGGGGATATCCCCTCAACCAACCTCGCGCGACCTCATGCTTAACTCCAGTGTAAGCGAAGCCTCCTGATGTCACCAATTATACATTGGATTTAACCACTCCCTTAGTCAGACACATATGTTGATTTAATATCCTTGGAGAATTTTACTCACAAAATCCTATTCCAAGGCTCTAAATCCTAATCTAGTTTGTGCACCCTAGAAAATAAAATCGTTTCTAATCAATTTTAAATTATCAATGTTGATTTTAGTGGCCTTGCTTACTCACAAAGGTGCAGTAGTGAAACTGATGATGTTATGATTCAACAAGTAAAATAAATGAATATAAATAACATGAAAAGTCATTACTTCGATTCCCAATAAATGATAAGCTTTTCAATATGCAATTTTCAATTTAATTCTGCAATTCAAACTAAAATGCAATCTTTCAATGATAAGAAACCAAAAGATAAAATTCCAACAATGAAAAAAGTTTAATATTTTTGTATTTTCAATATAAAATAATGAAAATGCAAGGGTTGAACAACAACTTGATATAAATATTCTATTGAATGCAATCAGAGACAAACCAAGTAGGATATCAAGAAGAAAATACCCAACCCAAGATTCAAGGACAATCAATGAAAAGGATGATGAGAAAGGCACCGCCCGATAATTCAATCAAAGAAAGGTCTCCTATCATTCTACATGCACTTAACAGTCATAATAGAGACCTAAGAAGACTCAACAACCATCAAAACTTACCCAACAAACATCAAAATTAGAAACCAAGCATACAAGAATGATGTATGCCACTGTTCAGGAGAAAACTGTGTATATACGCCTCTTGCAGAAGGACAACATGCATATGTATGTGACTGTTAGGTAAAAACCTGCGTATATGTATTAAAACACTACCAGGTCAAGGATAAGGCTAAGAAACTCTGGCTCAAAATGAACAGAGGCTGTCAAGCAATTAGATGACAAGAAACTCAATATAAACGAGATAAATCAAAGGACAAAAACACTCCAAACCCCAAAAAGAATATTCCATCCCTAGTATGGTCGTCAATTTTGTTACAAGGAAAACATCTCTATGGTATGGGGTAAACCACAACAGACGAAAATTACTGCAAAAATCAACTCTAATCCCAGGTATGCTGTATAAACAAATATACTAACTAGACAAGATAAGGAGCCTACCTCGTCTAGACATTCGATGAAGTCCAATGTTGAGCACTCGACTCAAAGCGATACACCTGCAACTTGTTCTCAACAACCAAGAAATGCAAGCATATGGTGATAATAAATAAAGTTAGCACATTCAATAGCATAGTCCGTAAATATTCATAACAAATATGCCCATGGAATAATAATTCAAATATTTGCAAGACATTAATTGGACGAGAAAAGAGTATTTCTATTAAAATGTAATCAAAAGAAGTGAATGAATTACAAACTTTTGTGTCGGCACGGTTCAAAACTGAGAAACTAAGTCCCTTCCATATGGGCCTCCACCACTTTAATCCTCCACCAAATGCAAGCTCATATAAGAGACACAATGAGGTTCTCAATCAAGTAGGGAAGAGCTTGGGGGCTGAACAATGTGTTCAGACTTAAAAGGACAAAGGGATGTAGACTCAATATGAAGTGAATAATTTCTCCAAAGTAACTTTTCTCTCAAAGTTGAATTCTTCTCCTCTTTTCCATAGATCGGATATGGCCCATTTATAGCCTTCAAATGGAACTGAAAGTTTGATTTAGAATGTTTCCAGTATATGGAAGGTCAAGGATCATGGATCCCATGACGTGACATGGAAACCCAACACTATTTTTTAATTTTGGGCACAAAACCCGATGTACATGGGATGTAATGGTGCAACCTGCATATACACATGCTGTGTAATAGTTAGGGTGTGCATATGTGGAAAAATATTGTTTTTAGCTTTGTGATTTGAAAAACGAGACTTCAAGTCTGCATAGGGAAATGGAAAAAGGCCTTCTGAGCAACTTTGCATAGGGTGAGGAAAACTTTGCTATAACAGGAAGAAATACCTCATCAACTAAAATAGGAATATGGGGAACCTATAAATGGATATTATCTTGCAACCCAGGCAATTTGGGCACCTTTCATAGGACCAAAAATGTATAATTCTATCATCTATTTATTGAGGATGGGGGATTCCATACTTGATTACAATGCACATTTATGATTGTGTAGTAGTTGAATTCAGCGAGAGGCTCACATACTATGAAATTCAACCAAAATTGATTATATATCTAACAACTATCTTGCACGAAGGGGTTACAACTTTTGTTAAAAATGTCAACTACTGGACGAGTGTGTCATTCGTGATGCCTCTAGTAGGGGGATTTACTACATATGTTTATTGTGGACGGTACTGGATGATAGTCATCTCTTCAATAATTTATCTCTCAGTGAGACTATATATTGAAAATTATTTGTGCATAATCATTCTTCCAAGCTCAATTATAGTTTTTTGATTATCCAATCTATTTGATTCTGATTTGATTCTTAAATTATTGTTTCAAGGATTGGTTTTGTTAACGATATCAATATATCTTTCAACTATGAATCCACCTGATCATTATGAAACTGCAATATGTAACAAATAAATGACCACTCTTCTTTGTGTTGTATTTGATATGTTTGGGGACTAGTGGCCACCATCCTGCTCTGCAAGCATTTGGTACAGACCAGTTCGATGAGGAAGATAAAACCAAAATTCTTAATAAGAATTCCTTCTTTAATTTTTCGTATGTAGGTATCTGCAATGGAAATCTCTTAGCAATCACAGTTGTTGTGTATTTATAGTTAATCATGCTTTCTCTCTTTCTACGACTTTGTTCAAAATTTATGTATTGTACAATTTCATTCAAAATTTCTAAAACACTTTGTTGGGTAATAATTCTATAATGGAAAAAGTCGTTGACAAGGGATTATCAACATGCCCAAGATTTGTATATTCCATGTTGTGCTCCAATATTGGCAAAACTGTGAGAATTTATAACCCATCCAAGCTTAAGTAATACATGTTAGATCCAAAAAAACTATGACATGCAAGCTATTTATTAAAAGAAATCGTATTGTATATTGACCCAACAATGCGAAGAAATTATGGTAAGTGGCATGCCTAATTTTTTTTGCAAAGACTGATTTTTTTTCTCAAGTTCACTGCTATATGCTTGGAAAAATAATTCTCTAATTGTATACCTTTCTAGAAGACTATTACATATTGGCAGGTGCATAGACAATTTCACTATACGTTGAAATTGAACACAAAGACGAACCATGTAACTTAGGTTTGGATTGTTGATACACATCTAAGCTTCTTGTCTCATTGTTTTTGTACCTCTATCTCATTTTTTCATAAATATATACACATATGAAGAACAAATGCAAAGAACATGCCCATTGAGTGTTTGTTTCTTTTTTACTAGAAATTTAATTCATTAAAGACTCAAGAAATCTAAAAATTTAATTAATTAAATACATGGAACAACTCAAGGAATGAATAACCAGGATCCGGTACACAGTCAATGCGCTCCCTCGCCAACAAATTTTTCCTTGAACGGTTCCTTTCTACCACTTTAGGACCCCCTCCTTGCAACACCTGATTCATTCATTCATTTTCTACATCAACCGAAATCACAATGCTTTCTCATCAACTTACTTAAAAAATAATTGTCATTTTCCTCATAATTTTGAATATAAATTTCTTATCGGGAGTGTCAAGAATGACATTCAAGCCTCTATTTATTGTGGTAGTGGTCATACTTCTACACTCCCAAGTGCTCAAGCATTGCCAGTCCCCATCAAATTTAGAGGTAATTCTAGGATTATCTGCTAATTTTATAAGGATTGGAATCCCATTTTGACACAGAAGGAGACAATAGGGAACGAATCTGGTTACACTACAACATTTGGAGACACTGAGCCTTTGTAACAACACTTGAGTTACAAGAGTGACAAATGACTATAAAACAACTTCAAGGGAAGAAAGCAAGATTATGAAATTGATTTCACATACATTAATTGTTCACATACATGCATGTTGTTATAGCAGTTGAAGATTTTGCAACATATGGCACATGAGTGGTGAAGATAACAGGACTTGATTAGTGGATGGGCATGCAAATGGACACACTGAGCCATTGATTATAATGAGAGACCCAACAATGACTGTAGTGATAGGCTGACAAGCTCAATTTTATTTATTGTATCTTAGAAAGCCACAGTCCCTCGATTTCAATGATTCATATCAAATCTCACCATCTATATGTCGTCGTTCTAGCAATAAGACTTCAATCCTTTTAACCAATAGAATGCACGACAAAACCATATTTCTTAATTTTTGTAAATTTATCTAGCTTGTAATAAGCTCAAACTTTGGTTAAGTGCAAATATAATTAGTTGGTCAACTCAAACTAATAATAAGTCAACTTGAACAAATGCTATAGTCCATGCGTTCCTTCGACAAGGACTAATAATACAATAATATCAATAATAATACTACAACATATATTTAGAAGAAAATTAATATTGATCTTATTTTTATCCAAGTTGGTGAAGTCATTCAATCAGGTTGAATAAATTAAGCTACTTGAAAAAAAATTTAATTAAATTGACTCAAGTGTGTAAATCTAGGAAACACGTTTCCATGAAAAAAATAGTTTCCTAATTTCATTTTCTCAAAGTTAGTAAGAAAAAAAGATCCCTAAATTTCATTCAAATGTGTGTTTTAGAGATCTAAGAAGTTATTTCCCAATGGTTGGAACTTTGATATATATATATATATATAGTAAGCTACTTAATTATATTTCATTCAAAAAACTGATGACCATATCATATGATCTGGTGCAAGCCCTACCAAAAAAGGAAACCAACACCAGCACTAGGTCCCATGTGTCTCCAAATTCCTACCCACTGGGACAAGATTAACATATCCAAGTCTGCTAAAAAGTTTACAAAGTATGGCTAGAGACAAGGAAATCCTGCAAACTATGAGAACTATAACAAAAATATAGATAAAAACCATATCTGAAAATCCCACTTCAAACTCTAGACTGCCCATGTTGGCCCTTGACCAAGTTGTGAGGATCCTTGGTAATGTTTGGCCTACTTTTGGGACTTCAACAGGCTGTCGAAGGCGAAGCACAAGTCGAAGCGGAGATCGTGGGATCTCGGCCCCTTTTTAGGGATTTTTGGGTTTTGGGCTTATGTAATGGGTATGGGGATGTCAACCCATGGGTTTACCCATGTTTATGCCCTTTTTGTAATCTATAAATAGAAATCTAGGCGATGTAGGAAGAAGTTCAATCTATGTGATCAGAGAAGAGGTTTTTGGTACTGTGCTAAGTGAAACTTGTAAGTTCTTTGTGCATGCTATGTTGAGAACTTGCAGAGCTAAGTGCAAGTGATTGTAAGAAATTGTGAAGAGGCTTTGTGCTGTAACTCAGGGAAGGAGGATCTAGCGGAGTGCACGCAGATCTCCTGTCCTCCGTGGAATAAGATATCATGGCTTTGTGCATGTAGAAGATTGACAGAAAAAAAATAAAGAAGAATATTTGATGGACGTAGCCCTAGGGTGGGGGAAAACCACATATATCCTGCATTGTGGTTGCTTTGTGCTTTATGGTTGTTCTCTTGTTTATGTGGTTAAATGCTTAGTGCACTGATATATGCTTAGAAGAATCTAATGTGATAGCTTAGTGCTGAATAATCTAAATGAATGCTAGATCTTATCTATGTTGTTATTCTTAGTGCTTGAATCTATTGGATCTGTGTGAATACTGTGCTGATCTATTATTAGGGTTTAGCTGCGTTGTAAGATAAGACTGAATATTAATGAACTATAATTGCTAAGTGCTCTGTTAAGGTGTTACAATCACAGATATGTGTCCCAGCTAAGGTTGTAGACATTTGAGTCCTGCAACCACCCCCGCCTCTACCTTGAATGAGACTTCATCTGCTTCGCAGGTGTTGTCGAAAGGGCCAGTAGTTAGGGTTTTTTTGGTGCACTGTTGTAAGCATTGAACCCTAGGTATACCCCTGTGCCAACAAATGGTTTCGTTGTCGGGACCTAAAACTGTGATTGCTAGGAACTATAGAAAATAGAAAGCTTTGTGTGTAGATCTGTTGCCTTAGTGCGCAATATTCTACTTGACCTGTGAATCTCTGTGCCAAGAACAAAATTTAGATCTGAAGAAAAGAGGTAAGACCTGAAATCTTTGTGCTATGATAAAAGTAAAGTAAGAAGTTTTGGTTAAAGAGGTAAGATCTTAAAGCTTTGAGCTCTGATAAAGGTAAGAACAATGAAAGGTTTTGATTGGAAAGATAAGATAATTGGAAATTTTTGTTTCAAAAGTATGGATCTAGGTATGTTTGATAAATTTTGTCCTAGACTGAAAAGTAGGTCACAACTAGATGAAAGAAGGTTTGATATGAGTAGATCTGACAAAAATAGTGAAAGATATGCTATTCCTATGCATAGAAAGAATGTTTGGATTAATAAATGGATGCAGGACCCTAGAAATATTTTTTTGCAGGTTAGCTCCTATGATCCTAGTGCGTAGTACAAGAAATGTTGGGGATCATTTAAAATAAGGAGAGGATTAAATATTTGTTACAGTTGCAGAAGACCGAGATATATTGCTAAGGAGTGCCCTTGTAGAATGCCTAGTTGTATTTGTTGTAAAGCCATGGATCATGAAGTTTTAGATTGCCCTAGAATGATTGCTAAGCTCGAAAGAATGAATATGAGACAAGAAAACCCTGAGGAAGGTCAAGAAACTAAGACCATGGCAGAACCCTAGAAAAAATCAGAGAATGTATTGCTACAAATGAAAGAAACCCTGAGTGATCAAAAGAATATCAACTTATCAGAGATCTTCAAAGGACAAGAGTGCATAGAAGAAAGAATATGAGACTTCGACATTGACTATGCCTTGGATGAAGAAACATAGGTAAATATCATGACAGAAAGAACTTGGGAAACTTTAGGAAATTCTTCTATGATTCCTTCATTTGGAGGAATAGGATTATTTAGAGGAAAGCTGATAAGACGATGTGGAAGAGTCACCCAGATATCTATGAGTGCTCATGGAACTTCGATAGAGGAATATTTTGAGGTTGTTAAATTTGTTGAGAGCAACGCCCCATTTGCTATATTACTAGGAAAACCTTGGATTGAAAAGGATCATGCCAGAAGAAAAGAAGAGGAAGTCTTAGAGAAGAAGAAGCAAGAATTAAAATATTTCATGACTAGGAGGATAACACACTTGATTGAAGAACAAGAGAACAAATCAAAGCTACTTATAACCAGAAGCTTGGATGTTGAAGTTGAAAGAACAAAAGAAGACTCGCATACGAGTAGAACACCTAATCCATATAGAGAAGAAGTATTACTCTCTAACCCTATGAAAGAATTTCAACAACACGAAGTTACTATGCCAAAAGGAGATAAGAATCAGAATGGAAAGAGGAATACCGAGATGAAGATCACCGGGAAGAAGGCTAGAAATCTCAGTAATATGAGAGAAAAGATAGAAAATTTACAGAAGGTTCCAGAGGGGACTTTGCATAAGGAAGGTTTGTAAGACTGGAACTTCACTGGGATATCAGAACAACACGACATGGCACTTCTCCATGGTGAAGCGATATAGCTATTGGAAGCATTATAATCGTTAGACCAATGCCCTAAATGATTAGAACAACAATATTGCACCGAAGACTCACCATCATATCATTGGGACCATGCCGCAACGGACATAACCGCATTGATGAAGGCCTCTCATCTGTTGGAGAGATCTGTTACATCGTGTCTACTTAGTCCATCGACTGTTGCACCGAGAACACTTTTGTGAATTGCTACCGCGTTGTGTTTATTGAGATCGAAACCTATTCCATTTCATTGCGCACTCATTCATCCACTCGAGTTATTTGATCTTGAGCGTGTATGTCGGATGAGCTCAATGCCACAGAGAAAGCCGTCGAAGAATTTCTCATCTATCTCATGGATGAAAAAGTAATGTCCTCAGGTATTCAAGCGTCATCAATGAGAGGATTACAATCCTCTTTGTCGACTGCTCATGGATCCACACCATCCCCAATGGAATCATAGAAGAGAACCAAGAACATAGATGACTTAGCAAACGCGAAGTTAATTGGATCACCGGATTGAGCATGCAGAGACCCGACCTACATGACTTCTACCTAGGGAAGGCTACATATCATGCATTGGCACATAAGATCAAAGACACATATGGAAATGTAGAAAAGGGAACACGAGGCTACAAGGTAGCTTCCATACAAAATGGCACAGTGCGCCTAGCCTGACAGTTGATCACAGGAAATCTTGTGAGAAAGAACTGACCTACACAGGTCACATGATTCATTGTTGACCTCACTGGGAAATGTATAGAAGGACTCCAGATGAACTGGGCAAAGTACTTGGTCAACCAACTGGAATTAGACTGCCACAAAGCTCAGGATCAGGGATATGAGTTCCACTTTAGTTGGCTCTTGGTCCTCATTGCATTTACCGCTTGGGAGATGCTAGAAGGTGTGACCTTCTCAGACATTAAGCCATTCAAGCTGCTCGTTGTGAAGTTCACCATGCTTTGGTAATCGAGAAATATGGGAAAATAGTGGCATTCGAACGCAGTCTTTCATGCATATTATCTCCAACTGAAGAGGCCTATCAAAGCTATCCCTCGCATGATGCAAAACACCCTGCATCGGTTCGGACCCCTCATGAAGTTTCATGCAGATTGATACTTCATTTATATCACCGCATGTGTAGATGAGCATAAAGAATAGCTTCAGTCATACTACAAGCTTATAGAGGAGCACCTCGAAGAGATAACCAAGGACTAGTCGACAGAGATCCTCATCCCTGCTAACCCTACAAAAATCGGCAGAGACCCTGAACTAATCGACATCCCAGAGACCACTCATGAAGAAAAGGATACCCTTGGACCCAGTAGAAGGAAGAAGACCGAAGAGGTCTAAAAATTGAGCAGTGCATCGGAAGAAACTGCTTCAGTATCACCTGGCTGAGTAGGTAATGATGAAGCAGATCAAGAAGAAACCAATGGAAAAGAATATCAACAAAAGTAGGGAAAAGTAACATTGCCTAGGGATCCTGTTGATGAGGCTGATCCCTTGAAGAAAAGGAAGGTTTCCCCCATGAAACCCACTTCACGAAATAAATCCAGAGCCACCTTGACTAAGATGTAGACTGTACTCACTATAGATGACTTCGACTTCATCATCGTAGCTATAGCAGATGCCTCATAGGACATCTTATGGAAGCATGAAGCCAAGGAGGAGGAGATGTATGAAAAATAGAGGCTGATCTCAGAGGGGTACAACAAGCCCTTCAATCCAACCGCGCAATATCCACTGCGCCCATGCTATCAGAAGAACTAGAGTTGGGAGATGAGCCTTCCCAACTCCGGAGACTAGATGATGTGACTGAAGCTCACCTTCATCGAGCACAAGCTGAGAAAGACCAGGCCACAGTGACCCTGAAAAAATCCCAAGAGGAAATGTTAGAGAAAAATTGGGTTGCACAAAAGGAGAAGGATGATCTTCAAACCAAGTTTGAAGAGGAGAAAGCGCAGCTCCAACAGGAGAAAGAGAAGTTTCTTGCAGAGCAACTTAGAGTCAAAGAAGTAGTCGATAGAGTACTTCTCTCTACGATGGGCTTAGAGCCAAAGGTAGAATACCGAGTGGAGCATCAAGTAGCATAGCTCATGAAAGATATCCAACAAATTCAACAAATAATATCATACTTAGAGCTACGAACAATGCCCAACACTTCATCAGATGTATGAGATCAAAGAGAAGCAATTGTTTGAAGCACAGTTGAGAGAATTAAGGCCCTCGCCATGGAATGTAAACAAATAAGTGATCGCAGTGCCCAGACTTATGAGAATCTCACTGAGGATCCTAAACTGAAGGCACTGGAGTCACAGCTCCAGGAGGCAAAGCAGCAAGGAGAAACAATACAGGCACAGTTGAATCCTCTATCAATCATTGAGAGGATGAAGTGATCCCAAGAACAACACACTGCTCAGCAGGAGTTCCACACCATTCAGAGAAAAGTCATGGAAATGACTCAGGGGCTCCAACCAATACATGATGAGGGTTGCCAACTATTTGCAGAGATTGAAGGTCGAGGAGAAGAATTGGAGCAAGTCGTCACTACAACTGAACAACGCTTAGAGGGACCTATCAACGAAGCAATAATCCAAGAGTTTGTCGAGTAGGACATCGTGGGACAACAACAGGTTGAAGTATCTTGAGCCAAGCTCGAGGCTTTTGAAGCAGAGCTACCCAGATCAAAGTGACTCAGGATGAGTCACAGGTGAGTGTTGGGGGATTGTTGGCCCTTGACCAAGTTGTGAGGATCCTTGGTCATGTTTGACCTTCGACAAGCTGTCGAAGGTGGAGCACAAATCAAAGCAGAGATCACGGGATCTCGGCCCCTTTTTAGGGATTTTTGGGTTTTGGCCTTATGTAATGGGTATGGGGATGTCGACCCATGGGTTTACCCATGTTTAGGCCCTTTTTGTAATGTATAAATAGAAATCTAGGCGATGTAGGAAGAAGTTTGATCTATGTGATCAGAGAAGAGGTTTTTGGTACTGTGCTAAGTGCAACTTGTAATTTCTTTGTGCATGCTATGTTGAGAACTTGTAGAGCTAAGTGCAAGTGATTGTAAGAGACTGTGAAGAGGATTTGTGCTGTAACTCAGGGACGGAGGATCTAGCAGAGTGCATGCAGATCTCCTATCCTCTGTGGAGTAAGATATCATGGCTCTGTTTATGTAGAAGATTGACAGAAAGAAATAAAGAAGAAGATTTGGTGGAAGTAGCCCCAGGGTGGGGGTGAACCACATATATCCTACGTTGTGGTTTCTTTGTGCTTTATGGATTTTGTCTTGTTTATGTGGTTAAATTCTTAGTGCACTGATATATGCTTAGAAGAATCTAATGTGATAGCGTAGTGCTGAATAATCTGAATGAATTTTAGATCTGATCTATGTTGGTATTCTTAGTGCTTGAATCTATTGGATCTATGTGAATACTGCATTGATCTATTATTAGGTTTTAGTTGCGCTGTAAGCTAAGACTGAATATTAATGAACTATAACTGCTAAGTGCTCTATTAAGGTGTTACAATCACAGTTCTGTGTCCCAGCTAAGGCTGCAGACAACTGAGTCCTGCAACCACCCCTGCCTCTACCTCGGGTGAGACTTCATCTGCTTCATAGGTGTTGCTGAAAGGGCCAATAGTTAGGGTTTTGTTGGTACGCTGTTGTAAGTGTTGAACCCTGGGTCAGCCCCTGTGCCAACAACCCATTCTTTCCACCACTGTGAGGAGTTGGACATGCAAGAGAAAAGACAAAAGGTTGATAACACTCTGTACAAAGCTAACAAACAAGATGACTGGAGAGTGATTCATAAAGTTCCATTAGTCTTTGATCTATCATCTCTTGACATAATTGTTGGTCTGCAATATCCCACCGAATGTCAAAAATGAATTGTAGCTTCTCATTTGAGAACGTGCAAGGGGGTTCACCTTCTTCCTGCATGTGAACACCTTCCTCTTGGGCTTGAGAGCCATTTCTTGTCTGAGTCATATGAGCCAGAGGAATGGGCTCCTATGGTTGAATTACTCTCTCTGGACGTGAAATTGGGGGATTCACATTTTCCTGGTTATGAGCTAGATGTATCTCTTCCTCCACAATTTCGAAACCCCAAACTTCTTCTTCATGATGATTGACCACATAGTCACTAGTATCTATTAAAGGGGAGGAGAAGGGGAGATAATGACCATAGACACTAGTGGAGGGAGAGGGAGAATGAAGACAATTGGTGAAGTTGCAAAAATAACTCGAGCCTCTTTGATCTCTACCTCTCTCTCGAGCCATGGTGGCAGGAGGAAACCAGAGAAGCCAAAGATATAACTAGAGAAGATCAAAGAGAGAAATGAAGCAAAAGGTTGTTGAGGAAAGCACAATTTTGTGGCTAGGAGAAAATGGAAAAATAATTAGAGGTTTCATAGAAATGTCTAAGGAGGACTTCATATGGTTTGGAGCCATAAGGAACTCCATTAATAACACATAAACACCTTTCATATATGTAGTACCAAAACTTGCAGAGCACACCGTCATCGAGATCCAAACCATTCCGACTAGCATGAGTGGATATCCACATAGGAGAGAACCAACATAAATGTTCTTCTTTGGAGAAGGAGCTAAGGGTATGGAGGCTGCGCTAGGTGGCACCCCCTCCGGGGAAATATATAATTAAATTATAAATTAATATTAAATTATTTTTAAGGTATACATTTAAATGATTTAGTTTTTTTTTTTGTAAATAAGTAAGTTGGTATTTCCTTCCATTAAATAATGTTACAAAGAAAACATGTTTTTACCAAAGATAGAGCCGCCACCTTGGGAAACCGACTCTGTCCTAGTGGAGTTTTCATATATGTTCTTCCTATGTCCACATAATGAGTACAAAACCAAAATACAATAGTAAAAAAATGTCTGTCTGTGATTGCGAGGTGCATAAAGGAAATGATGGTCTGTAAATTTATCCTAACCCTTGCACTCATAAAATTGTTGCCTAATTTAGACTTGTATAAAATCAAACAACTAAAAATTGAGATGCTAAACTTGGTGACCATTAGGCTCAATGACCAATTGGGCCCAGAGGGATTTGTATCGACATTGCTGCATCAACCATCGAGAGTAGTGGAGTTTCCTCCCACTCCTTTTCTGCATCCATTTCCAGAGAGATGCGGTAGTCCAAGAGCTCCAAGAGAAAATGCACATCATGAACCTTGATGCACAACTTGAAAACCAATAGCTAAAGGTTGGAAAGGGCCTCGAAAATTCACTAGGAGTCCTCTTCTTCCAAAGTGTGTTGCTTGTCCATGGAGGTCGCTTCAGATGGAAAATTTTCTATTGGCTCTAAAGAAGTGGCTAACTGAGTGCTCTGTGAATGGCCATGGTTGGAGATTTCCTGTGGGATTTCAGAAGAAGTCCATCCCGTGAAGGAATTTGGGGCATAGCCCAAGGATCTCCCTCACCTTTCGAACCACTCAATTTTTCAGCCCCACCCAGAAGGAGTGTGGCCAATTTCCTATTGTTGGGCTAAGACCTATGAAGGACTTCTGGATCGTTTCTTACTACCTTGAGTAATTTCACTACCTATAATTATGTAGTCGCCTCTACCCCACTTCGAGCGCCCACGTTGCCTCATAATGGAGAATTCAGATAGGGAGATTTTTCTAATAAGAAATTCCTTGCTCCAACATTTTCTTTGTTCTTTGTGATGCCTTCAGAGGAAAAAAACAAGATAAGTGATGATTCCTCCCACACTGAGTAGCCTTAAGCCCCCCTCGCATAGGAGAATTCATGGATGCTAATTCCTTATTGAAGGATTCGTACCAGAAATTAATTTTTACATAATCCTTTTCCAAGCCAAAAATATTTCATCAGATCAGACTAGATCGTGAAGCAATGTGCCAGGTAGCGAGTGCTTGGCATGCATGGTTTTATTTCATGGGGCTATAGTCTGGGTGATACCCCATCTAGGGGAGTATCGTTCAATTGCACCAGGGATATGCATTCCAGGTGTTGGATTACTGAGAGGGGTGGTGAATCAGTAATAGAGAAATGCAATCCTTTTTCAGCATAAAATGCAAGTGTTATATCAATGTAGCATTATCATCTAACAGTTGTAGAGTAAATAAACAATGAAAAAATGAGCAATCACACACATACACAGTACACAATTGTTTTACGTGGAAACCCAAAGTGGGAGAAAACCAAATAATGCTTTTTCTTATATGTCTTTAAGAATTATATTCATTGGAAGCACCAACTTCATTTGTTTTCCAGCTGCAACTGGAAGGAGGCTCCAACCCCCTAGTTTCTCAGGATACAACAAGAAGGAGGCTAAAACCCCCTATGTTCTCCGGCTACAACCGGAAGGTGGCTACAACCACCTGTCCTTTCCCCATCCAACCCCCTTGGTATATAAGTAGAATGATGGAACCACTGTCACACTATCATTGTGAGATATATTGTTGTAAACTTGTACCAATCAACCTGCACCAAACACCATATACTAATAACCTGAACGATGCCTCAACCATGCATCAACCTATACCTCAACCTGTAATCAACCTGTACCATAAACAAGTGAATCAATCATGCACACCTGTACCAAACAACCTGTAATCAACCTGTACCATAAAATAGTGCATCAACCATGCACCAACCTATACCTCAACTTGTACCATGAATACATGCATCAACCATGCACCAAACCTGTACGAATAACATTCCACAACAACATGTCCAAACAACCTATAAAAAAAACCTGTCTCATCAATCTTATCAACCAAATCAGATATACTCACCAAGATCAATCACTAAGACAACTCTCAAAGATGTGCATCAACCAAGCATAACACAACAACTCATAATCATCATCAAGATCAATTTGTGCTTCTAATAATATACCAATACAAGTATGCTACATCATGCATAAACCATGTGTCAACAATACTACTAACAAGTGCCTCCAACCATGTACCAAGTATGTACCATTCATGTATCAACTACTCATCAACTATGACTCATCAAGATGTATCAACATCATCAACTATACACCTCATGTATGTGCCAACTCATCAACTACTTGTCTCAACCATGTACCCAGCATGTACCTCAACCAAAAGCCCTCATCAATTTCATCATCCAAATCTGATTTGTAACTCTGTAATAGACCTGGTGTATATGATCACATACTCGCAAACCTTCCTTAACTTTAACAACAAGAGAATAGCTTTTTCAACAAACTTTACTTTAGTGTCACATGACTAGTTTTGGATTAGTCAACAACCCTAACTTGAAATAATCATAACTATGTACCTATAATGAATAAAGATATAAAAATAGTACACAATGTTCTTCAGTGTGTTTTATGCAATTCCTCCAGGTGTAACTACTTGGAGCCTCTCAAAAAATGAGTTATAGAAAAAATGACATACCTTGTTGAATTTTGGCTTATTCTAGAGAGCGAACTTGTAGAGCGTGCCCACACAGAATATTTGTTGTATGGATCTGAAAATTGTACATAAAATACTACAGACTGTACTCTAACCAACACATTTGGTCTTATTGAATTTGGATCTGTTATGAATAAGTTATGACGTTTTTACCCGAAACACCTGTTTTAGACTAGTTTCAGGACTAGCCACAAATCCTATTTTCCACGGAGTGTAACTCCAAAAATACAACGACCCATAAGATTAAATTCGTACCATAGCTACTTGGATATGTTTCCTCAATGACCTCCCAATTTCACAGTCTGAATCATTCTAGAAAAAAAGTTATTGAGAAAATGGTGAGATGACCTGTAAATAACATACCTTAGAAAACATCATCAAAAGAATTTATCCTCCCTTGAATTTC
>ML799126.1:187458-200823 GCA_009831015.1 Picea engelmannii | reverse complement strand
TGACTTGGAGCACCCAACCTTTGGGCTCTCACCTTACGAATCTCCAAGTTCATGAGATCCGAATATTGGATCCCTTCGACACTTCCGCTGGTCCTTCGATCGCTCCCACCTATCCTCCTCATATGGAATGTCCCAATATTTTCGTGACTTCGCCACTCACAAAGTCTAGGCGCTCACCTTTGTGAGTCCCGGTGCCCGAATCTCCGAAACAGATGATTCTGTGACACGCATCCTCCCGCAGATGGACGACTCAGATTCTTTTGCAATCTCATGATTTCTGATGTTGAGGGCCCGGAATCTCATCCTATGGACTCCCGAACTCCTGAATGCTAAAATCTCGATACCAACCTCTTCTGGGACTTTCACTTCCTTCGTTCACGAAGGCTTTAAATCCCTCGCAGCTCCTGTCATATTTAACGGCTGACAGGTATTTGGATCAAGATCCGACGGTCCAGATCCATTCTTCCTGTGCACTCCTCTTGTTGTTTCTTGGACATAGGAAGCCTTCAACGGTCCAGATCTCTTCGATTGAATACGACAACAGTTGTCTCTCTCTCGAGCTTTGCGCTCTTCTTCCAAGACTTGGAAGAATTTCAAATGTTCAAAGGCCTCGAACTTTGTTTTTCCTTTACCTGCGAGCTCTTCGACTTGAGTCCTCGCCTACGTTCTCAAAGACGCTACTCCTCCTAAAATTATCCTTTCAAATACTCAAAAGGATTCTACGACTTCCACACCTCTGTAGAGTCTTCGCACACACAGTGCTATCCGTTCTAATCTTTCCTGTCACTCAAAACTTTAAGGAACTCAGTCCTTTTCCCTTCTCCCTCAGATGGAGAAACTGATGCCCTCCTGGCTATCATTCTACTCAAGCAACCTATTTCTGAGTCCTTCAGAGTGTTCAACAACCCTGCGAAGATCCTTCAGTGGACTCTTCTTCAATCTCTGAACTCAAAGAGTTCTCTTCCTGTGCCTGTTTGCACACTGGCTCAATGCCCTCCTGACAGAGTTATCCAGAACTCCTCAGAGCTTCTGTCTTCTTCTGAACTCACAACAGAGTTCCTTCTCTGTGCACTCCTTGCACTGGCTCAATGCCCACTTGGCAGAGCTTTACAAAACTCAACAGAGCTTCTGTCTGCAATCGTGTCTCGTCTACACAGACTTGCCTCCTGAGGTGTTCAACAACCTCCAAGGTCTTTCCTGAGTTGATGATTTCAGCTAATATGCCCACCTGACATGTCTTTGTCTGACTCCGTAGAGTTCAGAAGTTCTTCTATGCACTGGTATTCAAAGTCCACAACACTCTGTCACACCCTCCTGGCATGAAACCACACAGAACCTCTCAATCCTGAAAATAGAACAACTCTTGCAACTGCAAACCTGCAGCATATAAAGAACACATAGACATTCATTCGACACAGAAAATATGTAGGAAAAACTGTTGTCGTTGTATTAAATGGCAAATGCCTGTTTTTACAAGGTGTTCCTGAGCACGACCTGTAACAAGGTCTTGACTCCTTTTCTTACTCTCTTACACTCTCTATCCTTTCTTCTCCTCTCTCCCTACTTACCAAAATGAGATCCAAAGATATTTTACATGCGGGAGCTCTTAGAGCACTTCCCTCCAATCTCACCTACCTTATTCAATAGCATTGAATGGGATATCTAGTCCGCCGATCAGATCTAGATCTCAACCTTACAAACATTAAAGGCCTACCTACCTATCTACGCTTGTGCAAAGCATGACCTCTTGGCTCAATAGCCTAAAACATTAAATTACATTCAAGTTTAAATTTGAAAATGAGGGATACACCTCTCTTCAACACGTGATTTGAATCCGCTGATGTGGCTGGTTGGATGATGTGGAGAGATGCTCCTGCATCATACTCCTCAGCTGCAAAATTCATGAGCTCCTACTCATGAGCTTCCACTCTCAGTTGTGGAAATCCTCCTGGATCCCAAACAACTGTCTGGAGTCTCCTCGCTCCAGTTGCTTGCTGCTGCTTCTTCTTCTGCTTCTCTGCTCAGCTTCTCCTCGCTGGTAGTCTTTGTTGACCTGATCATCAACTCTCTGATATTCTTGATCACTTCATCCAACTACTCCAGTGGCTGGTTCTGCTCATGCGATCTCCTCGGTTGCAAATTTTTTCTGCAATTGGGCAGATCACCATGATCTCCCATGCCATCTTCTTCATCTTCTTATGTGGCCTTAACTTGCCACCCTAATGCAAAGTTAAGTTCTGCAGTCTCTTCTTGACTGACCAGCTGTTCAATCACCTTCTCTGGTAGCTCAACTTCTTCCAGTCCTCCTGTTGGTTTTGGATAGTTCAGGCAATCCTCCAGCATCTCTATCTCCATCTCCCATGGAGTGATCAATCTGCCTGCCTGCTCTTCGACTTCTTCTGCTACTAGCTTCAGTGCTACAACTTCCTCAGCTCCCTAGTTGAAAGCATTGAGCCATTCCTCAGAATGCTCATTCTCCTTTTCTTCTTGGGCATCTCCCAAAGTTTGCTCCAGTTCTTCTCTGACAGTCTCAGCGGGCTGTCCTTCTTCTGCTATCGCTGCGTCAACATCCACAATGCAGATTTATACCTTCTCTTGGGAAAATGGTAGGAATACCTGAATTCCCCCAACCATTAGAAGATCCCTTAGATTCTCCTCTTCTGTCAGCTACATCTACTGATCCAAACCCAACTCTGAGTTTATGAGACCCTCAGATAGCCTCATTTGCTTATCCCTGCCCACCTGGCAATATGGGATTTCCCTACTGCTTCCCCGGTAGACTATGAGATCAACTGACCCCATCTTCATCAGTAACCCTTGCTGTCTTGAACTCACCTCTGAGTCCATGAGACTTTCAGCTAGTCTCGTCTCTGTTCCCTTGCTCACCTGGTAAATTGAATTTTTCTGGCTGCCCTCTTGGCAGTCCATGAGATCCTGCAGCGATCTCGATCCATTGCCGACCTGGCAATGTGAAATTCCCTGGATGTCCTCATGACAGTCTGTGAGATCCCGCAGTGATATCAACCCTTTTCCCATCTGGAAATTGGGAATTTCTTCTATGCCCTCCTAGCAGTGCTTGAGATCTTCAGCTGATTCCATTTCATCCTCAGCATCACTGAGATTTCTCCCAGTCTCTCGCTCACATATCTGAACCATCTCCTCTGGTCCGTCGAGGTTTTCAGCATGCCTCAACCATCCTCTCAACAATCTACGCTATTTTCTAGCCATCAACTCCTTCTGTCTGCAATGTACAAACAGAGTTCTCACTCTGGTGTATCAGAGTGCTCCTTTTCCTCCTGCTTCTCTTGCCTGAAATATACAGACAAGAATCAAGCTCTGATACCATTTGACGCAAATGCCACCTTTGCCTCGACAGAGTATCTGCATGACCTCTCGATCTTAAGGATCGTTCAATCTCCTTTGAGACAGATCGACTCTTTTGATCCCCTGCTAGAATCTCCTTCAAATTCGATCCACAAGTCCTTTCGGGAAGCTCCCCTATGTGAATAGCACTAGGCGCGAGCTCCACCTTTCCCAAGCTACCACAACACTATGACCAAGGCCTATTTCCAAAGGCGCTTTTTGAAATCTCGTAATCTCGTGAGTTCATGAGTCGAAGCTCTCGACTCCTCCTTCTCAATCCTACGATACCCGAAATCACGAAAGGGTATAGCTCCCTTTTGTTAGCATCCTCCGTGTGTGACCACCGGCTAGGATTAATGCTAACACCTCTCTCTGCTCACACCTTCGCAAGTCGAAGGGTTGAGGCTCCATGCTCTTCCCGTGTGAACCTTCGAGACTTGAAAGTCAGCGAGGGTTGTCCTTCCCTCTGCTCTTCTCGCAACTCGACACCTCACGAGTTGTAGCATCGAGCATGTTATCTCGTGAATCCCCGAGACATGAGAAGTCAATGGATTGTTGAATCCTTTCCTCCTGCGACGCGTATCCACCTGTCTATCAACCGGGGCGTCCACCTGTCTATCAACTGGGCCCACCTTGTGGTTTTGCTATGTGTCCCTCGTGCCTCGGCTCTCGGCACTTCATGACTTTTGCAGTCAAGAAGAGGTCCCTTCAACCTCCGAACCTTTGAATGCATGATGCGCGATGGGGTTCCCGATCCAATGGTCCTCTCGTTCTCTGGATCCAACGATTGTCCTTACTCCTCGCGATTTCGCAACTTTGCGACTTGGAGCACCCAACCTTTGGGCTCTCACCTTACAAATGTATGAGTTTGTGAGATCCAAATCTCGGATACCTTCGACACTTCCATCGGTCCTTCAATCACTACCACCTATCCTCCTCAAATGGACGGTCCCGATCTTTTCGCGACTTCACCATTCACAAATTCTAGGCACTCACCTCTGTGAGTCTTGGTGCCCGAATCTCTGAAATGGACGATTCCACAACACGCTTCCTCTCGCAGGTGGATGGCTCAGATTCTTTCGTAATCTCATGATTTCTGATGTCAAGGGCTTGGACTCTCATCCTCCGGACTCCCGAACTCCCAAACGCTGAAATTCCGATACCAACCTCTTCCGGGACTTTCGCTTCCTTCATTCATGAAGGCTTTAAACCCCTTGCAGCTCGTGTCAGATCTAATGACTGACAGGTATTTGGATCAAGATCCGATGGTCTAGATCCATTCTTCCTGTGCGCTCCTCCTGCTGTTTCCTAGACATAGGAAGCCTTCAATGGTCCAGATCTCTTCAACTGAATCCGATGACTGTTGTCGCTCCTCCCGAGATTTGCGCTCTTCTTCCAACACTTGGAAGAATTTCAAATGTTCAAAGGCCTCGACCTTTGTTTTTCCTTTACCTGTGAGCTCTTCGACTTGAGTCCTCGTCTGCATTCTCAAAGATGCTACTCCTCCTGAACTTATCCTTTCAAATCCTCAAAAGGATTTTGCGACTTCTGCACCTTAGCAGAGTCTTCACACACACAGTGCTATCCATTCTGAGCTTTCCTATCACTCAAAACTTTAAGGAACTCAGTCCTTTTCCCTTCTCCCTCAGATAGAGAAACTGATTCCCTCCTGGCTATCCTTCTACTCAAGCAACCTATTTCTAAGTCCTTCAGGGTGTTCAACAACCCTACGAAGATCCTTTAGTGGACTCTTCTTCAATCTCTGAACTCAAAGATTTCTCTTCCTGTGCCTGTCTGCACACTGACTCAATGCCCTCCTGGCAGAGTTATACAGAACTCCTCAGAGCTTCTGTCTTCTTCTGAACTCATAGCAGAGTTCCTTCTCTGTGCTCTCCTTGCACTGGCTCAATGCCCACTTGGCAGAACTTTACATAACTCAAAAAATCTTCTGTCTTCAACTGTGTCTCATCTACACAGCCTTGCCTCCTGAGGTGTTCAGCAACCTCCAAGTTCTTTCCTGGGTTGATGATTTCAGCTACTGTGCCCGCCTGGCATGTCTTTTTCTGAATCTGCAGAGTTCATAAGTGATTCTATGCACTAGTATTCAGAGTTTGCAACACTCTGTCATGCCCTCCTGGCATGAAACCACAAAGAAACTTTCAAGCCTGAAAATCGAACAACTCCTGCAACTGCAAACCTACAACATATAAAGAACACACATACATTCATTCAACACAGAAAATATGCAGGAAAAACTGTTGTCTTTGTATTAAATGGAAAATGCCTGTTTTTACAAGGTGTTCCTGAGCACGGCCTGTAACAAGGTCTCGACTCCTTTTCTTACTCTCTTACACTCTCTATCCTTTCTTCTCCTCTCTCCCTACTTACCAAAATGAGATCCAAATATCTTTTACATGCAGGAGCTCTTAGAGCGCTTCCCTCCAATCTCACCTACCTTATTTAATAGCATTGAATGTGCTGTCTAGTCCGCAGATCGTATCTAGATATCATCCTTACAAACATTAAAGGCCTACCTACCTATCTACGCCTATGCAAAGCATGGCCTCTTGGCTCAACAACCTAAAACATTAAATTACATTCAAGTTTAAATTTGAAAACGAGGGCTACGCCTGTCTTCAACACATGATTTGAATACGCTGATGTGGCTGGCTGGCTGGCTGGCTGATGTGGAGATATGCTCCTACATCATTAGCCCCTTCTTATATTGTTCTCACGACATTGGATTTCATCACCAACTAGTGAGCTCATTGTGAGAAGGTTTTGTTTGCTTGCTTTCTTACTAGATTTTTAGCGTGTGCTGTTTGTTTTCAGTAGTGGACTCTAGATTGGATCTTTATTTTTATGGTGTCAGTTCCCGGAATGACCAATGAAGGAAATCCTTTTCCAGAGGAACCTTTTGTTTTTCCTTCTTACAGGAACATTGGTCCTCATCACATCGCTACTTTGAACCTTCCAGGTCTCACAATTGGATTGTCGGTGTGGTTGTTTTCCACTCAGGTTATCCCGAATGCAGTAAGTGCTTCGATCACAAGCACTTCCCCCCAAGAGCGTTAACCTCATGTTGACCCTTCACCTTCTTCATGACCAGTAAGGTCTTCTTCGCCTTCTTTGATTGCAAGGTCTCCTTCCGTTTCATCTTCGTCATCAAGTGAAAGTTCTGAAGCTAGTAACCCAGTGAATAAGAAGAAGACGAAAAGGAAGATTAAGAAGAATAAAGATAGACAAGGGTCAAAACCTCCAACCATTGCTAAACATGCTGGAAAACAGCCAATTACTGTTAATCATGCTAGAAGTGTTGATGATGTCAAGATCATCCCAACAACTTGTAAGCCCAAGTACCCTTGCAAGATTTGTAAGGGTAGCCATCTTCTTAAGGATTTCCTTGGTCTATCCAAGGTTATAGAAGTATGGTCTACACACCCTGACCAACCCATGTCGTCAGCCTTTGAACAACATGCTGATGACCTCTCGTCAACTAGTCACGATACCATTGGAAAGAAGAAAAGTAGAGTCAAATTCCCGTGTATGTTATGCAAAAGGGATTTGTCTAAATCATATTTTCCCTCATATGGAAGAAGCCTCAAAATTCCTGGAAGACGTGACTGTTTCATAGCCTCAACTTCCAGCTACTTATCGCAAGCTTTCTCTCAGCCCACCCGTAGTTGATGGAATGATCAATCTGGTTCCCCCATCGTTCAGTCCGGTTGATCAAATGGTCAATCTGGTCACATCCTTGGTTGAACGAGTAGACCAAGTGGTTGATATGATCCCATCCTCAGTTGATCCCACTCTCTTGTTAGGGAGTGAAACCCAAGTGGTCGATCCATTTCCACCTATCGACCCCATTCTCCCCTTGGAGAATGAAGCCCAAGTGGTCGATCTGATCTAGTCTTCGGTCGATCCTACTCTCCTGCTAGAGAGTAAACCCAATAATGCCCATGCTTTTCTCGTTGATACAGGATCTACCATGCTGGGGGATATTCCTCCTTCTCCCGTGGAACCCCCTCCAAGTAATGAGGCCATCCATTTTGATTGGGGTGTGCTAAATGGACCTCATCTTCCCCCTCACATTCCTTTCCATATTAGAGTACAGGTTTGTGGTCGAGACGTTCCTCAGACACTGATAGATGAAGGTGCGTCCGTTAGAATTTTGTCCTCTTTTGCTTGGCAAGCTTTGGGTTTTCCTCAGCTTGCCCCAGTTAGATAGAATATGTTAGATTTTAACAGAAGAACCAATCAACCTTTAGTAACCCTTCCTCAGTTTCCTATAACTTTGGGAAGGAAAACTGTCTTTATTGATGTCATGGTAGCCCAAGACCCCTTGGATTTCACTTTACTCCTTGGGCGGGATTATGTCTATGCCATGAAAGCTATTGTGTCCACCCTTTTTTGTATGATATCTTTCCCTCACGATGGAAGAATGGTGACTATTGATCAACTTTCATTCATCGGTCTTGATTGGATTACCTCCCTTAGGGGTTCTTATATGAAGACGGTATCGCCCCTACCACAGGTCAATTATGTGGCGTTGTCACCCATGGATTCAACTTCTAATGACTTAGATCCAGTAGTTAACATGGTGATCTCTTCGATAGGGTTGTTAGAGCCTGATCTATTTACTCCTGTCACAACCCTCAACATGGTGTCCTTACAGAGTGTGTTTCTTCCTTCCATTGAAGACCTCTTGGAAGCCATGACCGAGTTTTGTCCCTTGACAAGGTGTCCTTCCAGAGCATTGTCCTCTTGGAATCCATGATCAAGAAGAGAGTCGAGGATAGTTTTTGTGTCTCTGAGGCAACCTCGTTAAAAAATGAAACATAGGTCTTTGAGCATGATTTTTTTATTTCAAGCTCATTAAAAAATGAAACCAGCGTTGAGCATGGTTTTCTGATTTCAAGCTCATTAAAAATGAAACTAGCGGTGAGCATAGTTTTCTAATTTCAAGCTCGTTAAAAAATGAAACCACTTACGAGGATAGTTTTTTTGTCTCTGTGGCAACCTCGTTAGAAAATGAAATAGAGGTTATGAGCATAGTTCTTGTTTCTATGTCAAGCTCGTTAAAAAATGAAATAGTTTTCCCCCTCTCTATTCGAGTCAAGTCCCTCGTCTAGTATTTGAAGCTTCATTTCATTTGCCTTTGCAGTTGGATGAAACAAATCTTGGGGGGAATTTGGCTTCGACCTCTGGAATTCATGCTGAAGTTAAACTGCTAGCTTCTTAAGTTGGGGGCTAAGTACCAACCATCCCTGTGTTATGCGTTGGGAAGTCGCAAGCATAGTTTTCTATGGTTCAATCTTGTGTAAAAATGAAACCACTTACCTAGAGCATAGTTTTATTTGGTTCAATCTTGCGTAAAAATGAAACCATGTCCAAGCATAGTTTTGTTTTGTTTTAAATCTTGCATAAAAATGAAAACAATCCCGAGCTTAGTCTTTGTTCTTTCTCATGCTCGTAAATACATGAGAATAAGTTACCTAGCTTAGTCTTTGTTCTTTCTCGTGCTCGTAAATCAATGAGAATGTAACCGAGTATACTTTTATCACTTTTTCGGACTTGTAAATGTTATACAAAAAAGGAAACCCTTGGAGTTCCCTTTAAGCTCTTTTCAGACTCTCTAAACATGAAAAAATTGTCGAGCGATCTTGTTCTTTTAACACTCATAATAATATTTGAAGAAAATGTTTGGTGAGCGATAATTTATCACTTTTTCAGTCTCATCGAACTAATTTACGAAAAAGGAACTGGGAGAGTTCTCTTTAAGTGTTTTTCGGACTCTCAAAACATGAAAAACCCCTGAGTTTTCTTTCTTTGGACTCATAAAACAAACATTGAAAGGCCCATGTGGGACCGAACCACTCCTTCCTAGGGTTCGTTAAACATACTCCGAAGGACTCGTCTGAATAATGAGCTTACATTACAAGCATATGTTATCCTCCTCAAGCTTGCGTAAAAATAAAGAGGTACTCGCCAGAAATGGTGGGGGAAAAATTGGGAAAGAAATGTGTCTAAACTTGTATTCTATGGAAGAGTCACTTTTGAACATGAAACCCTTTCACTCACCTTGTGTCTAGGTTGGAAAATCCACTTGTCTCCTGATCATACTCCTATAAGATTACAAATTGGTCTGTGATCCTTGTTGTTGAGTCAGTATTTCCAAGACAGTTGTTGTGTCGTCAATATGTTCAAAGATAAGTTCAACCTGGAAAGCCTTCTGTTGCGTTTTCCATTTATGCAGTCCTTAAGCCTTCTATTGTGTCGGCCATCCCTGAGTTAGTCCTGAGCTACTGGTTACTCTGATCTACATCAAATATTTTTACCCGTTTCGTGTCATTGATGGGGGATACATTAAAGCCCTCCTGTGACGAGTATTTTCCTGTCAAATTAAACTCATTATCCAGGAATTAGACTTAGAAACTAATTGGTACCTTGGAACTTGCATGCCTCAATGGCAGGTTTCCTCACTTTCGATAGTGGGTTTTCATTATTGACCCCTGATTGGGAGATTCCACTAAGTGTTCAACTTCAACTCATTAATTCACATTCATTGGATTGTACTAGTGTACCTTGGGAGTCATTAACATTAATGGTGATTTCCGTCGCACTATTTAATGGTATACACTAATGACTAGTAATCAAGTGGTTTCTACCATGTTCGACTTCGACACATGTATTCACATGGTTAGATTCGTACTATAGAGTGGTGGAGATGAAGACCCTGGATCTTTTCTGACAGATTCAGGTTGCGTTGGAGTATATTCCGTTCATACTATTGCATAGATCCACATTGTGTGTCTCGTGGCTATGTTCAAATTTGAGTCTTTAACACATAGATCCATAGTGTATTTTTGGTGGCTATGTTCAGATTTGAGTCATATTGTCATGGATCCACAGTGTATGTTTGGTGGCCATGGCTTGTCTTACTTGACATGGATCCTCGCATGTCGCCATTTATTCTTTGATTCATTTGTATTATGAGTATGGGAATTCCTACCTCAGTGATGATATATTATTGTACTGTATTTCCTTGTTTGTTGGCAGGTTTCCGATCGACTGTTCCTTATTCTCTACACACACTCGACAAAGTATTTCAGCTATCACTCTATTCTAACTTCATACTTTAGGGGGCTCTCTATTACGCATTATTTTCATCATCCCTATGACTGTTAATGATGTAAACCTGTATATAGTCTTCAGAGGGGTCAGTGGCCTGAGTTCCTGAATAAATAAGGGAGAAGAACTTTTCCTGAGAAAAGAAGTTGTATTTTCCTTTATGAAAACCCTATTAAAGATGATTTTCGCATGTTGCACTATGGATAGGGTGAGAGAATGCCCGATTCTCACAGGCTGCACCATAGATGGGTTGCAAAAGGTTTGCAGGTTTCTCTATAAGTAGGGTGCAAGAATTCTCATACGTGGGAAAAATGAGCATCTTCTCGATGCTTCTAGAAGGAGAAACTTCCATGGTGAGGTGGCATCCGAATGGTTTGGATCTTACTCACTTTCATGATTTAGTGGGATCATCCTAACCTCTTCACCTTATCCTATTCAAATTATAAAAGGAGAGGAGCTCTCATGGAGAAAGTTAGCTTTTGAGATTTTGGGATTAGCTTGGATTGGATTGAGCTTTGGAGATTGTTAGCTTGGCTAGATGAGCCACTTTGCCAAGATATATTGTGAATATTATCAGATCAATGCTCTCAAAATTCTTGGAGTGGAAGTGTGTGGGGAACGAAGGATAGTTGGAAGGGACCTTACGACATCAAGGCCATGGTTGTAATCTCTCTTTCAGATTTAATATGATACAGTAATATGATTCTTTCCTATAAAGCTTGTCGTGTTTTATTGTATGATTCCTTGATCACATACATAGGTTTATATTGAGTTTATGCTATTACTATCACTTTGGTTGTTTGCATTCTTTTGCAAGTTCATCATTGTATGAGCATTGGAACGGAGCTAGGATGGCGATGGTGAGAGGAAGCTGCATTTAAACGGTTTGTCACCTATCCCTCTTTAGTTAGTAAATTCAATATCTAAAACTTAAGGAAAGCGTCATGTTCTGGTGTGTTTTGTTCTAGATCTAGGTGGATCTAGGGAGATTAGTTAGTGTCCTCACCTACCGATTTATCCAATAACAAATTTGACCAGAGTTAACCATGAAATGACCTACCTATTGTATGATTTTTTGAGTATATTTGCAGCTGCATCTTTTCTCATCTTTGGGCTTGTTGCGAGTGTCCGTGTGGGGATCCCTATCAATTTCAATTCCTTTGCTTGCTTGGGATGTGGCTCCTGCCATAGAGTTTGGATAGACCTTGTGTACTTTCTGTAACTAATCAGGGGTTATTGTGTATTGTTCCTTGCACTAATAGGATTTTTCCAAATTAACCAGATCTACCCCAACTAGGTCTCGCTCATCCAGTTCAATTTCAATGTCTCCCACCTCCTCGGTGATTGGATCCACTCCTCCAGGTATGGTTCCTGTGCTAGGCATGATCTACTCTAGTATTGATCTTGATTATTTTGAGAATAAAATGAAGGAGGAAATATAATAAGAAAATACACAGATATATTTCCAGAAATACATAGATACAATAATGCACAATTTTTATTAATGAAATAAATGTACAGAAACTGTAAAATACAGAGTGAATGAACTTGCTGGAATGGTGGCAACTTATCTATGAGAAGAGATGTGATGGATACACTTATTCACAAGAAGATGATGTTTAAAATGAGGCTCTAAAGGCCTTTTTAACATAAATAAAATCCAAAACCCTAACCTCGAAAGATGAAAAACCAAAATGTTTGTGCGCCCCGATGGGGTTAGTTGATATGTCAATTCCTGAGGGCATAACATTTTCATATGATCTTCATTTGGGGTGTTCGATACCTCATCAAAAAGGTATATCTGAGAAGTAAAACTTTTGTCATGGGTTAGAGAATGTCTTCATTAACCTCTGGCCCTTCAAAAGTCCAAAAAAACGTCGTTTTGGGCCTCAAAACGCCCCCAAAAGTTTAGGACTTGAAAAACTGTAAAAAACTGCCAAAATGGAAAAATGTTCTTTGAGACAGTGGAATAGGTGGGTGGCCAATGATACCCATCTGGATCAATCCTCCCCCCTTAGGAAGAAATGGTCCCCATTGCGTCAAGTTCCTGTGGGAGATCTGGAATATTTTGCTGAATCTAAACCTTGGTGAGCTGCTTGCCTTGTTGGAGAAGTTGTCTTGCTTAGATTTTTGACAGCTGTTATGAACTTGTTGTTGGAGGGGTTGGATCTATTTAACCAATATGGATGCATGATCTACCATAGCGTGGGAGGAATCTATCTATGAAGATGCAACATGAAGAACATGAAGGGATTTATCATAACTTGGTTTGACTGGGAAGTGTGGAGGCACCCTCGTAGGTGCAGTAGGAATATCTTGGTTCTCTTCTACAATATTTTCGATTTGCGTATGCTAGATAAAAGGGTCTTGGGTCGAGGTTGGAGTGGTTGCAATTTATTTCTCTTCTAATGAGGTTGTGAAGAGGATAAATATGGTAGTATGAAAGATTGCTTTGTAGAACTGTTTTGTCGGTACAATAGTCATAACTACCTATGGTATCCTGTAGGGATGACCCCCTAGAGTAACAATGATGCTAGGGGTTCAAGACTCATAAAAAGCATGATGCATCCACATATATTACTGGCTTAACATAACATCACAAACTTCCAGTGGGGAAACATCACACAATACCTCATCCTTGAAGGGCTTGATGTCGTATGACATGTGACACTATTGACTGACACAAAGATCTCATCCCTGGCGAAGCCATCCGATGTTGTATGGTTGCAGGTGTGGTGTTGTTGGAAAATCCAACTGCTTGATGACTTCTACTGAGATGTGGTTCTTTTATCTTCCGCTATCAACAATAAAATGTATAGGGGTACCCTTCACCCACATCTATGAATGGAAGAGGCACTCCCCATCCTCAAG
>ML799126.1:139109-174386 GCA_009831015.1 Picea engelmannii | reverse complement strand
GCTTAACATGGACACTGACTTCCTTTTAGATCTATATAAACTGATGTATGAGGAGGAAGGAGAAAATAAGTACCTTTTATCAACATTTGTCCCTGCACGCTCCGAGTTGAGCTCCGATCTTTCGCTCCTCAACAAGCCCTATAGACAAACAATAGTACAACCACTTCCTACTCTACTGACATTAGCTTGAAAATAGACCTATCTATTAGAGACAAGTTCATGCAAGATCAGACATAAACTAGAAATAAATAGGCCAAGTGTGTCATATTAATGAGAACAATGACAAAAGTAACTTACAACCGTAGATGCGAGTGCAACAGCTTTGTCAAATCCCCTTTGTCTAACCCTTGCTCAAAATATCCATGATCCAGATGGCAGAAACTTCACTGATTACTCTCCTCCAATTCACTGTGTGTTTCCTATGAGATCATAGGTTTCATGCTTCTAATTCTTCCTCCTTTTTCACCATGATAGAGCCTGTTTATATAGGTTTAGAGAGGCCTAACCTCTTGAGGTATCTTTAGGGTAAGTTGAGGATTTTCCTCCTTGAGTTAGGGATCTTCCCTAAGATCATGGCTGAACCAGGAATTCGAATTCAACTACCTTCCAATATTGAAAGATCTTCTCCTTATTCTCCTCAACAGACCAACTCCTGCCCAGAATAGGTAGTGCTCCCTCAAAAGGGCCATCAGAGCGTTGTAGCGCTCCCTAGTAGGCTTTAGGGGGGCACCAACACTCTTAAAATCAGTAGCGCTCCTCCTGAAGGGCTTCTTAGTGCTATATCACTCCCTAGCAGTTTAGAGGGGAGTGCCAGTGCTCCTAAGAGAGATATAGGGGAGTGCTCTCTTCTAAAAACCTAGATTCAATGATTCTTTCAGGTGGCAAGAGGAACTTAACTTCAGTTAACCATTCCTCTTCCTTCAGATCAAGTGTTTGAGGAATTTTAAGTGTCTTCTTAATGTCGTTGTCAGTATGACATAGGCATCATGGCAGTATGCTTTGCTTGACACTTGCGACACTTGTGAGCAACATACGACACTTATCAAAGCGAGTAATGTTGATGTGTAACATGTATCATTTTATTATTTTCTAAATTAGAGTCCGAGTTGGGGCTTGGATCTGTTTCTTTGAGCTCAACCACCAGTGACTGTTTCGAGCGACATTCATCGATGTTTTGCTAAGGGATTTTGTGGAAGTTGCACCACTTCCCAGTGTCCTTCTTCAACTTCCTGTTGCTCTTATTTTCCTACAGCTTGGACTAGTTTTCTTGAGGTTGGTTATTTAGGGTTTCCTTTACCATGCTTTGGTTGTTGTGGATTTATAGACCCAAATTCCTGGTTGTTCTCATGCTTAAATTTTTGCTCATTTTGACAACATATCTATAATCTTATCCCAATTATGAGATGTCTAGAAAATCCATTTCGGTTTGGATGTACCTATGTAGATCCCCACGGTATTTCAGAACCAGATGCCACTCAGATTCTTTGATACCTATATTGGTGCGCAAGGTATGGAAGGTATTTGTGAACTCCCACATTGTTTGGTCTCACTTTTGATGCATCGTGGTCCATCTCATGTACTGTTCATCATATTTTCCCACAGGGTAATATTTCTTCTTGACCACATCCATAAAAAATCCCAAGTGGGCTTGGCCCCAAATATTACAAACTCCTATGTGGAATTTTTCTCTCAATAATTTTCCCACCAATGTTTGACATGGGGGAGAGCCTTAAGGAGTGCAAATGTGATATTTTCTCTATCGGAAAAATTGTGAACAGAGAAATAACCTTATAGAAAATTTAACCATTTTTCCAAAGCATCTGCATCGATATAACATTCAAATATGGGAATATAAAAATTAACTTGTACCTTGAATGGGGTAGCATCTCCAAACTGACTGCTTGACGAAGAAGCAACTATTACTGTCAGTAATCGTTGAAGGATTTGGGAAAAATCCTCCAACATCTCATTCCTCTATTGTGTGAGGGCTTCTGCAAGAAAAAACTTGATGGGATATTCTACTCCCCCATCTATCTTCTCTTCCACCATGGGAGGCCACTTGGGATGGCAAGAGAAGTTGTCCTAAAGGGAAACTAGCTCGAGACCCAACTCTCTATACCCTAACCTCGTCAGGGACATGCACAAGAAATGAAAAGGAGTAGCTTGCTCTAATACCATTGATCCATATTATTTTGAGAATGAAATGAAGGAGGAAATATAGTAATCAATACACAGATGTATTTCCATAAACACAAAGATACATTAATGCACAATTTTTATTAATGAAATAAATGTACAGAAACTGTAAAATACAAAGTGAATCTAGAATGGTGGCAACTTATATATGAGAAGAGATGTGATGGATACGCTCATTTGAAAGAATATGATGTTTACAATGAGGCTCTAAAGGCCTTTTTAACATAAATAAAATCCAAAACCCTAACCTCGGAAGATGAAAGGCCAAAAGTGTTGTGGGCCATGATGGGGGTAGTTGATACGTCAACTTCTCGAGGGCATAAATTTTTCATATGATCTTCATTTGGGGTGTTTGATACCTGATCAGAAAGGTCTATATGATAAGTACAACTTCTATCAAGGGTCAGGGTATGTTGTTCGAAACCCTTGGCCCCACAAAAGTCGAAAAAAACGTCAGTTAGGGCCTCAAAATGGTCCCGAAAGTTTGGGACTCGAAAAACTGTAAAAAACTGCCAAAATGGAAAACTTTTCTTTGGGCCAGTGGAATAGGTGGGTGGCCAGTTATATCCATAGGGATCAATTATTGGTCCCTTAGAAGTACTCACTTTTTCCCCTACCTTTGTTTTTCCTTGTTGTTCTTGTTGTTCATGAAGTTCCTCCGAAAGTTGATTGAGAATCTTAAAGGAATTGTTGGTGCTTGGGGTTTTCTCCTAATTTCCGGTCTATTTCCTTGTGCCTTTCCTATGTCTTTATAACGCTATTAAAAATCCATCCTTTTCATTTTAAGATACCCCCTTGATGTATCCCCCTCCCCTCCTAGGGGTTGCGTGACCTCCTAGTCAAGGATCTTCAAAACACTTAAGCCGAATCAATTTTTCAAGCCTCTAGCAGACCTTGGAACAACTTACACAAGCCCTCGATTTGTTACGTCACATGTTTGAATTACCAGCAAAACCATTTTTTGGTGCCTCTGGTAACTTTAACTGGCAATCACTAGCTCCACTTACTAGGCCGTTCTTCTCATATGACTGTGGGCTCTAACCTCGGGCCAACCCTCTTCATAACTTTAGGCTTCGACGATTTTTGCAACCTCCACCCTCATTTTCTTCCATAATGTCTTCCTGCTAAAACACATAGATCTCTACTACATGTCCTCTTGGATCTGATAGTCCAGTTCTACTTCGACCTTCATGACTTTGCAAAGATTTCACTTGCTCTGTGCAATTTCTATGAAACTCTATCTCCCAAACTCTCTAATCTATTGCCACATGCGAATTTGCGACTTCGGAGACCCTGCTTCTTAAGCACTTTCATACCCTCTGAACCACGAAGTGCTGAAGGAATATATGACTAACCTCCTTGCAATTCTCCCATATCTAATGGTCTGGAATGATTCCACTTCCTCTTGAACAAATCTTTCTCATTGACTTGGGGAATATTCAAGGGCTTCACCTTCTTGAAGAATTTTCACTGCTACCTCTTCTAAGCTTGTTATTCCTTCGAACTGCTATCCCCTCACAACATTTTCTTTGAAACTTAGTCAAATTTTGAATCTGTGCACTCCTTAAAACAAGTCTTTTTTCCACAACTCAACTTCCTTGTGGGTGACTGCGCACACCTTGCAACAGTTCTTTACAGTTTTCTGCAAATACTCTTAAGTTGCTCCTCCTGAACTCCTGAGTCAAAAGACTCTTTCAACGCACTCCTTGCAGATGATATGCACTCCTTGCATACAAAGCTCCAATTTAACTCTCCTGAACTTGTTCCTCCTCAACACTATGGACTTATTAGAATGACTTCTTCGATACTTATCCAAATCTCGACTCTACGCACACCTTGTGACAAGATTCCTTCCACTTAAATCTTGTTGGGCGACTCTGCACTCCTTGCAACACTTTTTATATGGTTGAATTATTCCTCCTGAACAATATGAATCTGAGTGTGTTTTGTCCTACGCAAAATTTCAAGCTATCCCTATTGATTAATTGGGTTTGTTGTCATTGATGTCAACCCTTGAAGAAAGTTCGATAGTGAATTCTGGTAGCACAATGGTTTGGGTAATGGACCCAAGTTTGTTTGATGGATAATGTTATGAGTTTTGATATATTTGTAGGTAATACTATTCTATGTGGATATTACATGTCATGCCATTTCCGGTGGTATGTGGAATGTCACATAACTCCTCACAGTTAGAGAGTTATGGCCATGAAAAGTTGGAGAAAGGTTTGGGTAATGGACCCAAGTTTGTTTGATGGATAATGGTATGAGTTTTGACATATCTGCAGGTAATAATATTCATATGGATAGTACATGTCATTCCATTTTTGGTGGTATGTGGAACGTCATATAAATCCTCACGGTTAGAGAGTTATGGCCATGTGAAGTTGGAGAACCCTCATGAGTCATCTAGAAGCCCCAAAAGGTCAAAGTAGTCAAAGTGGTTTAAGAGATTTTAGAAGGTAAATAATAAATTGAAGTGATGAGTGTACTATAAGTCAAAGTGGATACAAAATAAATTGTTTAAATAATAAAGTTAATGGGTAAATTACTAAGGGGACAAGTGGTTAGAAGTGGGTTAACCCTAAAATAAATAAAGTGGGTTAAGATGGTTAAAAGGTAACCCCTTGAGGAAGCTACATGAAAGTATAAATAAGAGGAAAGACTCTCTCATTTTTAATGACACTTTAGTATATTGAATATCTACAAGTGAATGAGGTAACCAAAGGATATCTAAGCCGAATTTCAGAGGGAAGGTGAAGTAAAGAAGGGAAAAATTCAAGAGAGGATAAATTCTTTTGATGATTCTTTCTAAGGTATGTTATTTACAGGTCATCTCACCATTTTCGCAATAAATTGTTTTATAGAATTATTCAGACCATGAAATTGGGAGGCCATTGAGGAAACATATCCAAGTATATGTGATACAAATTTCAGCTTGCGGGTCGTTGTATTTTTGGAGTTACACGACGTGGAAAATAGGGTTTGTGGCTAGTCCTGAAACTAGTCTAAAATAGGCGTTTCAGGTAAAAACGTCATAACTTCTTCATAAAAGATCCAAATTTAGTAAGACCAAATGTACTGGTTAGATTATAGTCTATAGTATTTGGTGTACAATTTTCAGATCCATACAACAAATATTCCGTGCGGGGCATGCTCTACAATTCCTCTCTCTAGAATAATCAAGAATTCAACAAGGTATGCCATTTTTGCTATAACTCCTTTCCTGAGAGGTTCCAAGTAGTGAAATATGGAGGAATTGCATAAAAGACACTGAAGAAAATTGTGTACCATTTTTAGTTCTTTATTCATTACAGGTACATAGTTTGATTATTTCAAGTTAGGGCTTTTGAATAATCCAAAATTAGTCATGTGAGACTAAAGTAAAGTTTGATAAAATGCTAGTCTCTTGTTGTTAAAGTTAAGTAAGCTTTTCAGGTATGTGATCATATACACCATGTCTATTACAAAGTTACAAATCATATTTGGATGATGAAATTGATGAGGGATTTTGGTTGAGGTCTGTTACAGATATAAGTTGTATAATAATGAGGTTCTGGCACATGGTTTGATGTAATGGTTTATGGTATTTGATTATGGATAATGTGATGTATTTCTAGAGAAATTTTGATGGTTATATTGGTATATGGTTGAGGTACATGTTGGGTACATGGTTGAGACAAGTAGTTGATGAATTGACACATACATGAGGTGTATGGTTGATGATGTTGGTACATTTTGATGAGTCATAGTTTATGTGTATTTGATGCATGATTTGTACAGGTTTGGTGCATGGTTGATGCATTGTTTTATGGTACATGTTGAGGTATAGGTTGGTGCATGGTTTATGCAATTCTTTATGGTACAGGTTGATTACAGGTCTTTTGGTACAGGCTGTTACAGGGTGGTTGGCTGTAGGTTAGTGGTACGGGTTTTTACAATGGTATATCTCACAGTGATAGTGTGAAGGTGGTTCCATAATTATACTTTCACGTTAGGGTAGTTAGATGGGGAAAGGATAGGTGGTTGTAGCCACCTTCCGGTTGTAGCCATAGAACATAGGGGGTTGTAGCCTCCTTCTGGTTGTAGCCATAGAATTGGGGATTTGGAGCTTCCCTCAGGTTGTAGCCTGAGAAACTAGGGGGTTGGAGCCTCCTTCCAGTTGCAAGTGGAAAACAAAGGAAGTTGGTGCTCCCAACGAATGTAATTCTTAAAGACATATATAAAAAAGAATTATGTGGTTTTATCCCGCTTTGGGTTTCCACGTAAAAACACTAGTGTACTATATATGTGTATGATTACTAATTTGTTCATTGTTTATTTACTCTGCAACTATTGGATGATAATGCTACATTGATATAACACTTTCATTTGTGGTTAAAAAGGATTGGATTACTCTATTGCTGATTCACCCCCCCTCTGAGTAATCCAAAAATTGGTATCATCGCAGGTTTCTTCAAGAAATAGTTTAACCACTGGAAGGAGATCATGGATTATTTTTAGAATGGAGTACCAATGTTTAATGGCTAGAATGGCTAAAGTATGAGATGTGGAGAAAAATGACGAAAGTATTTTTACAGAAATAGGGGCATTATATTTGGCTATCAGTTGTTACAAGATATGATAGTTCAAAAAGGGAAAAGACTGCAACCAAGAAGGAATTGAAGAAGAATAACAAAAGAGCAATGGATTTCATCTGGGAAGGGTTACCTAATCCAGTAAGAGAAAAAGGTTGGTAAATGTTCATCAGCCAAAGAACTTTGGGATAAGTTACATGACATATATTCTTCACCCATCGCAGATTCAGAAAATGCCAAAGAAGATGTAGATATAGATCAAGACGAATTATGTTCACCATGTAAAACATATTCAGAAGATGAAGAGTACATAATGACCAAAGGTATGTTGTTTTTCTTTAATTTTGAAAAACACGAACATCTTGAAATAGAATGCCATGAAGGAAATGAGACAGAAAAACTAATTGAAAAGGAAGAAAATTATGAAGCAGAATTGATTAGTGCTTTAGACGATCTAAGAGAAGAAAACAAGTCACTCAAGAAATAATTGATGAAACAAAAGAAAAGTGTTCACATTTTTTAAAAAGCCCAACAACTCATTGAGAACTTAAGAACTCAGCTAGAAGAAGAAAAAAATATTGAAGAAAATCTTGAATATCAAAAGCAGTATTTGGAAGCCAACATAGCAGCACAAAAGGAAGAAGCAAAAATAAGAGAGAATATATTAACAGATCATCTTAAGGAAATAACTAATGATCTAAACCAGCTTGAGGTATAGTTTGGTAAAGAAGAGAAAGGACTTTAAGAAGAAATAATCACATTAAAAAATCAGCCTAAAGAAGCGAAAATAACAGAAGAATTCATGAAGTATCGGATAATGAAGAAAGAAGAAGAGGTTGAGAGTATTGAATAAGAAGAAGTTGTCACATTGAGAAGTAAAACCATCAAGCTCAACAAGAAATTTGAAGAGACAAAAACATCCACATCAGTTATATGGAATGAAGAGAAGCACTCTAGGTTGCTAGAAAAGAAGAACGAAGAAAATATAAAGAGTTATGAAGAAGTACTCAAAGGAAAGAATCATGGTCAACCAAAATCTAAGAAAACTATTGAAGATACATATTCAAGAAGACCATCCATGTTCAAGACACAAAGAATCTTCAATCATGATCATGATCAATCAAGGCAAAAATTCAGAAGGACTACACCACAAAGAAGATCATTCACTCCTAGATATGCAAATTTATTTTATGGTCATTGTTTTTATTGTACTAATTTTGGACATAAGGTTTCCGATTGCAGGGATTATAAAAGAAATGTTCAAGCAAGAAGTGACTATGTGGCCCCACGTAACATTGAATGTTACAAATGTCATAACTATGGACACATAACTAGTGATTGTAGAAGCATAATTGATACTTCCATGAAAGAGAACACTGATATCAGATATAAGAAAGTATGGATAAGAAAACAGGAAGAACAGGTGAACAAAGACCAAGTACCAAACATTGCAAGATTGGAAATAAAACGAAATGAAAAAAATTCTAAAGAGAAAAAGAAATATGTCAGATACATAAAGGTTTGGAAAATAACTGAAAGAAAAGAAGGATAGGTAAATAAGGAACATGTTCAAGAGATTGTACTTTCAGGCATTGTAGTGAAAGATGAATCCACAGACATAAAGAAAGAAGTCAGAGCTTAGAGAGATGATGAATCTACCAATGAATATGATGATGAATCTATCAATGAAGATGATGATGAATACACGTCAGAGAAGGAATTGTTCTGAGCCATTCAACTTAGAGACTCCCAGGTAATATGAATATTAGACATGAGGAGTCTATGTGATAACTGTGACAAACCAAAGAACTATCCTTTGAGCATCTTGTAGAGTTTGAGAAGACAGATTCATATCAGTTAGTTAGTAGAAGTACAACTTGATAGATTAATCAAGACTTCATGATAGTATAATGATAAATGGGTCAACATTATGGACAGTTGTGCAAGTAGAGTCTTAGACAATATGGACAGTTATGGACTCATAAGAACACTTAGCAGGTTTGGACAATTATATGATAGTGGACAAGATCATGGATTTATATATTGGCTCAGAGAGTGGTTCAGAGACAAATGAACATTATCATAATGGATGATAATTACACAAGAAATGGATCGAACAATGCTAATGGATTCCAAATTGACAGATATTTTTTGGACACATGCAGTGTATACAACAATTCACATTCAAAATAGAGTAATGCTTAGAAACAACAATGAAAAAACTCCCTACGAACTATGGAAAGGAAGCACATACATCAAACTCTACATCAAGGTAACTCAAGGTAGTATTTTATTAATTGAAATTTATGTTGATGATATTGTTTTGGAAGTACTAATGACAGGTTAAGCCAGAAATTTGCAAAGGATATGCAAAATGAATTTGAAATGTCATTACTTGGAGAACTATAATTCTTTATGGGTGTTTAGATATGTCAAAGCAACCATGGAATTTTTATTTCTCAAACTAAGTATATTAGAGAAATGCTAAAGAGGTTCGGAATGGAAGATTGCAAACTAGTTACCACTCCTATGCAAACCAGTTGCAAGTTGAGCAAAGATGATGATTCAAAGTCTACAGACCAGAGGCAATACCGATCAATGATTGGTAGCTTACTAAATGAGACAATACCCAGGCCAGATGTAATGCAGGCAGTTGGACAGGTGGCATGATTTCAAGAAGCACCAAAGGAATCACATGTATTAGCAGTAAAGAGGATTTTCAGATATCTCAAAGGAACATAAGAGTTTGGATTATGGTATCCAAAAATAAAGGACATATCACTTATTTCCTACACAGATGTAGATTTGGCAAGTTGCATTGATGACCGAAAAAGCACCAGTGGATCATCGTTCTACTTGGGTGAGTGTTTAGTACCATGGCTAAGAAAGAAACAATCATCAGTATCCTTATCTGTAGTCGAGGCATAGTATATTGCAATAGAAGGATGTTGTACACATGTTCTATGGATGAAATAAACTATGATAGATATACAGGTTGAGTATGATGATCCCATTCCAATCGATTTTGATAATACAAGTGCCATCAATATCTCAAAGAACCTGGTGATGCACTCCAAGATGAAGCACATTCCAATCAAGTATCACTTTCTACGGGAACATGTTACAGAGAATAACATTAGAGTTGAATATGTGGGAATAAAAGAACAAGTGGCAGACATCTTTACAAAACCGTTTCCATGGGAAGCCTTTGAGTATCGACACCAGAGAATCAGAGTAATTTCTACTCCAAAATGAATGCTTTTGAATGATTATCTTATATGTCTTATATTTACATGAGGAAGCACCATAAAGAGGACATCTCAGGTTGTAATATCCATTTTAGGAAGATTTCAGTCAGGGGGAGTATTCCCAAGGATAGTTCAGTTAGGGGGAGCAACCCCAGATGGAAATATGCCTTTTCCATTGATGGCAAAGGGGGAGAGATTAATCAGATGCAAAGGTAAATGCAAAGGTAAAGGTAAAGGGGGAGCATGCGTGACATGACTTCAATATTGCATCATAGTGTTTCCATCAATGCCAAAGGGGGATATTGTTGATTATTTGGGTTGGTTTTCATTGATGTCAACCCTTGAAGAAAGTCCGATAGCAAATTTCGGTAGCAAAATGATTTGGGTAATGGACCCAATTTTGTTTGATGGATAATGGTATGAGTTTTGATATATTTGTAGGTAAGACTATTGTATATGGATAGTACATGTCATTCCATTTCAGATGGTATGTAGAATGTGACATAACCCCTCACGATTAGAGAGTTATAGTCATGTGAAGTTGGAGAAAGGTTTGGGTAATGGACCCAAGTTTGTTTGATGGATAATGGTATGAGTTTTGATATATTTGCAGGTAAGGATATTCTAGATGGATATTACATGTCATTCCATTTCCAGTGGTATGTATAATGTGACATAACTCCTCACGGTTGAGATTTATGGCCATGTGAAGTTGGAGAACCCTCACGAGTCATCTAGAAGCCCCCAAAGGTCAAAGTAGTCAAAGTGGTTTAAGAGATTTTAGAAGGTAAATAATAAAGTGAAGTGATTAGTGTACTATAATTCAAAGTGGATACAAAATAAATGATTTAAATAATAAAGTTAATGTATAAATTACTAAGTGGACAAGTGGTTAGAAGTGGGTTAACCCTAAAATAAGGAAAGTGGGTTAAGATGGTTAAAAGGTAAACCCTTGAGGAAGCTACATGAAAGTATAAATAAGAGGCAAGGCTCTCTCATTTTTAATCACACTTGAGAATATTTAATATATACAAGTGACTGAGGTAACCAAAGGATATATAATCCGAATTTCAGAGGGAAGGTGAAGTAAACAAGGGTGAAATTCAAGGGAGGATAAATTCTTTTGATGATGCTTTCTAAGGTATGTTATTTACAGGCCATCTCACTATTTTCACAATAACTTTTTTTCTAGAATGATTCAGACCTTTCAATTAGGAGGTCATTGAGGAAACATATCCATGTATTTATGATACAAATTTCAACTTGTGGGTCATTGTAGTTTTGGCATTACACGCCGTGGAAAATAGGGTTTGTGGCTAGTCCTAGAACTAGTCTAAAACATGTGTTTCAGGTAAAAACGTCATAAATTATTCATAAAAGATCCAAATTCAGTAAGACCTAATTTATTGGTTAGAGTACAATATTAAGTATTATGTGTACAATTTTCGGATCCATACAACAAATATTCCATGTAGGGCATGCTCTACAAGTTCGCTCTCTAGAATACACCATAATTCAACAAGGTATGCCATTTTTGCTATAACTCCTTTTCCGAGAGGTTCCAAGTAGTGAAATCTGGAGGAATTCATAAAAGACACTAAAGAACATTGTGTACCATTTTTAGATCTTTATTCATTACAGGTACATAGTTATGATTATTGCAAGTTAGGGTTTTTGACTAATCCAAAATTAGTCATGTGAGACTAAAGTAAAGTTTGATAAAATGCTAGTCTCTTGTTGTTAAAGTTAAGGAAGGTTTTAAGATATGTGATCATATGCACTAGGTCTATTACAGTATTACAAATCATATTTGGATGATGAAATTGATGAGGGATTTTGGTTGAGGTATGTTATAGATAGAGGTTGTATAACAATGAGGTTCTGGCACATGGTTTGATGTAATGGTTTATGGTATTTGGTTATGGATAGTGTGATGTATTTATAGAGAACTTTTGATGGTTATATTGATATATGTATTTGGTATATGGTTGAGGTACATGTTGGGTACATGGTTGAGACAAGTAATTGAAGAGTTGACACATACATGAGGTGTATAGTTGAGGATGTTGGTACATCTTGATGAGTCATAGTTTATGTGTATTTGATGCATGATTTGTATAGGTTTGGTGCATGGTTGATGCATTTTTTTATGGTATAGGTTGAGGTATAGGTTGGTGCATGGTTGATGCACTTGTTTATGGTATAGGATGATTACAGGTTGTTACAGGTTGGTTGGTTGCAGGTAAGTGGTACGGGTTGTTATAATGGTATATCTCATAGTGATAGTGTGACGGTGGTTCCATCATTCTACTTACACGTCAGAGAGGTTGGATGGGGCAAGGACATGTGGTTGTAGCCAGATAACATAGGGGGTTGTAGCCTCCTTCTGGTTGTATCCAGAGAATTAAGGAGTTGGAGCTTCCCTTAGGTTGTAGCCTGAGAAAATAGGGGGTTGGAGCCTCCTTCTAGTTGCAGCTAGAAAACAAAGGAAGTTGGTGCTTCCAATAAATGTAATTCTTAAAGACATATAAGAAAAATAATTCTGTGGTTTCCTCCCACTTTGGGTTTAAATGTAAAAACACCAGTGTACTGTGTATGTGTATGATTGCTCAATTGTTCGTTGTTTATTTACTCTGCAACTATTGGATGATAATGGTACATTGATATAAAACTTTCATTTGTGGTTAAAAATGATTGAATTAATATATTACTAATTCACTCCCCCTCTCTCAGTAATCCAACAATCCCTCCTGAACTTTCTGAGTCAAAACAAAATCTGTCAATGCACACCTTGCAGACCCTTATGCACTCTTTGCAAAAAAAATCTTCATGTTATCTCTTCTAAGGTTTTGAGTTGAAATAGACTTTGTCAACACACACCTTGTAGACGCTATGCACTCCTTGCACATGCTCGTAGAAGAGAAAAAATTTAAACTTATCTAATATCTCAAATATTCATACATTCAACCACGTAAATGCATTCATAGCATAAAAACAAGTAATGGCACAGAATTGCAATTAAACAGAAAGCCTACCATTCATTCATTCAAATAGACACAGTAACAACAACACCAACCATTTGGAACAATGATTCTCTTTTATATTCATTCAAATGCTATGTACATGGACTCATACAATGCTCTTCTGTGACTAAACAACTCTCAGCTTCAAAAAGATTTCAGAAACAATAATATTAGCTACAATATTCTTCAGCTAATTTTCAGCAACCTCAACTAAATTGCAACAAAAACAACAACCTCATTTAGGCATACATTACATTTATTTATACAAAATGAGCTCATATATCTTTTCCCTCTAACTACCTTAGTGATATCCTATCAAATTAAAATATTTCAACTACTAAGGATTTATTACAATAAATGTTCGAGATAGATTGATAAGAGAAAATGCTTCGAATCTATACAACAAGCTACTACATTAAAGAAAAATACACTCCCCATCGTTCTCATGTGATGGTTCAACTCCTAAACATTTAAGATGTTCTTTAATTACAATCTTTTCAAGATATTTCATGATATGCCATCTTTAATATTCAAAAATCAATTCAAAATACGTGCTAGGGCACTGAGTTATCTTTCACTTGCACTTTGAGTATTCTATCATCTTGGTGTCATGAACATAGGTCCTCTAGATGTATCTTGATGCCCTGAAGTTTGTCTCATTGGTGTCTGATGCTGCTGCACTCATGATGTCGTCTGGTCAGTCGGTCTAGAAGGAGTCTTGCCCTGACCCCCACTGTTTATCTCTTCCTCAACTATGAGGGCCTTCTAAAATGCATTGTGTTATGTCTGAGGCATTAGAATCCTCACCTTCACACGAATGTTGAAGTTAAGGCCGAACACAAAATTGTTGACCTTCAAATTCTCTATGTTCAGATGTGGAGCATACCTAAGTATCTCCATGTATCTGAAATCATACTCTAGCAGTGTATGACCACATTGTTGTAAGGCGTTGAACTCATTAAGTTTTCTTTGAATGAATTCTTCGGACAAGTACCTCTCCCAAAACCATTCCTCGAACAACTCCCATGACACGTATTCAACGACCATGTTTAGTTGAGGTAGGAGTGTCTTCCACCATAAAAGAGCACTCCCCTTCAGCTGAAATACCACCATGAATACCTTCATGTTGTAGGTGTAATGAGGAAGTGTGAAGCACATCACCATATTCTCCAACCATGCCTTGGTGGCTGAGCCGTCCGTGGCACCCATGAACTTGAGAAACTTCACCTTCTCGAGTTCTCTGTGTATGTTAACAGTACAAGTTGGAGCACATTGTGAACTGTCATTGGGTACATACGCTCTAACCTCATCTCTATCCAGTTGGTTAATAAAGGCCTCTGACATCCTCTAAAAAGATCTCATCATACCTACCACATCTCCCTTAAGAACTTATTCCCACTCAATCATTTGTTCTTCTCCTTGGGGGTTAGACCCTTTAGCGTGAATGCTATCAGAGGTGTCACACCTCTTCCTCCAAAACCACATCATCTACCTCCATGGCGTCCTCTAACCATAATTACCTGCATGGACAATTTTCAATTTTAGTTAGAGACATGATTTTAATCAAAAGTTTAACACAGTGGAAGGTGTAATGGTACAAAGTCACAGGGTTGAACCAACTCTGATACCATATGTAACATACCTTCTGTTATGAAAACAATTAGTGAGCAAAAAGAGGTAAATATTTTTTTTTTTGAACACAACTTTACGAAAAGTGACATGTGCCACAATATATATTAATAATACACAATCAAATTCATCACAATCAACTCAAAACAACATAACTATTATTCAATCAACTACATCTCATAAATATAACATAATGAAACTACCCATCCAACCTATCTTGCATGGTTAGGACCTCCAAGACACATAAGAAACACTCAACTTCAAGATTCATCCTATTGATTTTGACCATTTAAGATCTCAAGACTGGCGACTATTTTGAGGAACAAGGAGGTATCTAAATCCCCTTATTCCAATCATAACCCAAAATACTAGGCTAGATTTATCAACCATACTTAACATCATTTTTCAAGATGCAAAGAATAATCTACTTTTCTTAATCAAACTTTCACGCATTATTAAGTGTAATTGAGCAAGGAGATAATACATAAAGATTAATAAGATCCACAATAGCATAAGTACAATCTTAAAATCAGATATAGATCTTTTTCTAATAATCATTAGTAACTTGTTAAGATCAGGTTCATTCAAGTCAAGCATCACTTATCAAGTGATTCAATTCCTATAACAAGTGCAACTCTTATGTAGCTCACTATGTATCATAAGGAAATGAATTATCTTACTTAAGCAATAAAATAAGAATTCAATACTAAATTTCATATCCATTTACAAGGTACCATAAGGAGATCAAACTTAATGAATAATTTATGGAAGTCAAAGTTGTTTTATACTTCCATTAAAACAATTAAGAATATCAACACATATTAAACAATATATAAGACTTTAATGCTAAATTACATACCCATTTATAAGGAACCATAAGAAGTTCAAAATCTTCTTAGCACTACAAAAATTCCAATGTTACTTTACATTGCCTATCTATTTATAATACTGTAGGAAGATCAATCATAATAAGTAAATAAGAGAAGTCAAAAATGCCTTACATATCCATCTAAAATAAATAAGGAAGACCCAAGTCTTATTTAACAATATATATAAAGAACTCAAAACTAACTTACAATCCATTAAGTAAGTAAGAAAACCACAGTCTTATTCAAACAATAATTAAAACACTCAATGCTAACTTACAAATCCATTTAAGAAATTATAGGGCCAAAGTCTTAATAAGCAACAAAAATCAGAATCATTTGCTAAGTTCTTTTTCCAATGTAAAGAACTAAAAGAAGCTCAAACAATCAATTCCAAACAATAGGTAGACATGTAGTTCCTTGTTTACAATAAACAATTTTGTCGGTGAAATTTTCTTTTCATTGAGGGCACTATTTACAATATGTTAAACCACAAAAATCACCAAGAATACCCTCACTAATTCCATTAATAAAATACAACAAGACAACTCAGATTCTGAACCTAGGAGAAAAAATTAAACACGCAACTCTCCCAGCCAACAGGGTTCCAAAATCTATTCCAACCCTTGATCTCGCATGCAGAACAGTTCAGAACTTGTTCTGGTGCTGGATCCGACACACATCAAAACCTGAACCCTTTTAAGTTCCTTAAAACATAACACAACACCATCTGACACTTGTTCCAGACCTTGAAATGGAACACAACATGATCCAACACTTGTTCCAGCCCCGAAAATGACAATAAATTTCTTATAAATTAGATTTAAATCAATAGGCAACGAATAAAGGTTTCGATAAAGACATGGGTTGTAATCTGATAACAACATAGGTTCAAAAGGCACAAGAGGAAAATCGTTCATGGTGTCCAAAGACTAAAACAGAGAGCCGAGAAATAGAAAAATTGGGATTTAATCAAGGGTTAACGAATCCACAAAATATTGTATTAGTAAAAGGTGCAAATGGAAGATCAACAACCAATCCAAACCACTAGTCAACACATCAATCCTAGCACACAAAACACCTTAGCCACACGCCAAGGGGAGGAAAGAACACATGACAAAAATTATTATGCAAAACACATTCTTCAAGCAATTCAGATTTTTATATTAGAAACTATAAATAAATGCACAGTTGTGCAACAAGTATCTATCTTTGTACCCAGGAGGATTTACCCAACAATAATTTATAGGTTTGCATTAAAATAAAGTAAGCCTCCTATCAATTTTAATTTGAAATCAAACTGGTTTAGGATCTCTACATTACAAAGGAAATTACCATCGAGTACAAATGTCCCACACACAACCAGTGACCAGATTTTACAATCAACTTCTAAATTCATGAAACAAGGAAATTAGCCCAATAACACCATTCTTCTCATACCCTTTTGCAATGTATTAACAGTTATAACAATGCCACATTTTACCCTTGAACCATGAATTATATCAGATTTATGAATTATCCAACGAACTTCCTTCACCAAATTAAGTAGGTAAAAGAATAATTAAAAGTTCAGAGCCTTAATGATAGTAATTTAATAACAATCACCATTATCTTGTATGCAAATAGGAAGGTCCAATTCATATCTAATTTATACTCAAGAACATATTCTTTAACAACAATTTACCAAAAAAACAACGACAATAAAATCCCATTTCATAGTATAATGTGTCAAGAGATGATTGAATTGAAATGCAACAATTATTTCCATTTATGTACAACATGATTGTATATAAATGCAGGGAAGGTAAGAAATTATCACTAATCAAGAGTTGACTTCATTACAAACATTCAAATTTGCAAAAAAATAGACTATATTACAAATAAATAACTAGCAATAAAAATACCATGACCGATGAATGCTTGAGAGTGATCTTTAGCAAATGGCGTTCCTTCCTTCCTCCCACTTGCCAATCATGAAGACTTCACCAGTACCTCCCAGCCAACACTAGGGGTACTCTTCTTCCCCCTTATCCCCCTGAGCCCCAAAGGGGCCAAGCACAAAAACCAGAAATACTATAGCCCCAAGTTTTCCTCGCAAGGGAGAGCTACCACTCTATCCTCAAACTTGGTCTCCCAACTCTCACAAGTAAAACACATTTCAAAAATGATTTTGGTAGCATAGCTTTACCAATAACAAGTGTGTTCCCTTTCTCATCTAGAAAATTTGTTTTATAGAAATTTTCCTTATTGACACATGTCCACATGCATAATTTAATTAACTTTTTAATTAAATAAATTAAAATTATTCACCCTCACACTTGTCACACTCTCCCCAAGTTGCACAAGTAATTACTAATTTTATTTTAATTAAAAAGTTCAATTTCCCTCACATCCTCGCATGTGTTCCTATTTTCTCTCTTAGTTGTCTCTTTATTCCCCAGATTCTCATTTAATGAGTGTCTCCTAACTAGATCTTAGTTAGATTTTGATTAGGAGTCTTCTTCTAGTTAGACTAGTGGTAGGTTGACTCAAGATTCTTTTCCAAGTGTTCTCCTATTCTCTCATGTTATTATTTATTCTAATTTAAAAATCCAAATTATTAATTTCATGCACACCTGCGCAATGTATTCACTCTTTAGATTTAATCACAATTTTCCTAAATTGATTTATCTCATTTGTTTTAATTTAATTGTAGATTTAATTTAGTATCTTAACTAATATTAGACTTAGGCTTAGTATTAGGATTATTCTTAGATTATTCTTAGGATTAATAATTAATAGACTCACTCTTTAATTAATTATTTTAATCCGACAAGGTCAAATCAATTTACTGTTTTCTTGGCCACCTAGATTTATTGAATCAAGTTTTAATTATGCAATGTGCCCTTCAAGACGCACCTCTGTGCTCCAAGGGTTCCACTCACCTTTAACTGGTTTTGGTAGTTTTTCCAACCCTTTGAGTCAACACTCCACTCAGGCAACCTTGTGAGAGGATAAGGGCTTCTAAGGAATAAGGACTCCACCTTATTGTGCGCCCTTTAGAAATCTTTGTGAGTGCCTGTCTCAGTCTTCTCTCATGACTTCATGGGCCTAACAAACTAGGTAATCGTTAACCTACAATTCGAGCCACGATGAGAGTGCTAGCAGGCTGTGACAGTGACTCTGTCACACCTCTGCCTTAATGTATGTTTTCTGTGCAAGGCCCCTTTACTCCTTATGTGAGTTAGATTAACAAGCATCGTCATCTTGCATCCATTGAAAAAACACTATCAATGATCCATATACATAATCATACTATAATCAATCATATGTCACATATGCATAAAATGAAATACTTAATCAAAATACAATCCATTCCCTAAATCAGTCTGGAGTCCAAGGAAGTCCATTGATGCCTTCAACATCCATAATTTTTCAAGTGCCCTACACACTGAGGTAAAATCATCAATAGAATCTATCAATACATATATTGAAAATAATAAGTACACCATATCATCATCATCATGAATAATCCATAATCAAACAAAATCACCATGTACCATAACCAGATCACTTGCACGCAAGTGTCCTCAAATAATAAGTCGATAACATGTGCTCAGTAGACTAGGATGTTACATACACCACCTCTTGTTTAAAACTTTGTCCCAAAGTTGTACAGTATGTAAAATGCAGTAAATAAAGTATCTGACATATATCTATAAGTCTAATCTATAAAACAAGTAAGGAAATTGTTGATGCATATCATATGTGTCCCTGTTGGCCCTTAACCAAGTTTTGAGGATCCTTGGTCATGTTTGACCTATTTTTGGGACTTCAACAAGTTGTCGAATGCAGAGTGCAAGATGAAGCAGAGATCGCGGGATCTTGGCCCCTTTTCAGGTATTTTTGGGTTTTGGGCTTATGTAATGGGTATGGAGATGTCGACCGATGGGTTTACCCATGCTTAGGCCTATTTTGTAATGTATAAATAAATAGCTAGGCGATGTAAGAAGAAGTCGGAGTGCTAAGTGCTAGGTGTTAATTTCTAAGTGCAAGTGGTAACTGTAATTGCTTTGCGCATACTGTGTGAGTCTTGCAGAGCTAAGTGTAAGTGATTGTAAGAGATTGTGGAAGGCTTTGTGTTATAACTTGAGGAAGGAGAATCTAGTGAGGTGCGTAGATCTCCTATCCTCTGCGGAGTTGATTTTGAGGCTTTGTGCATGTAATAAGATTGATCGAAGATAATAAAGAAGACGAAGAGTTGATGGACGCAGCCCCAGGGTGGGGGTGAACCATGTATACCCTGTGTTGTGAATTATGTGTGATTTTTGGTTGTTCTTTTGTTTATGTGATTCAATTCTTAGTGTGATGTTATATGATAGATGAATATAATATGATAGATTAGTGCCAAATAATGTGAAGGAATTCTATATCTGATCTATGTTGGTATGCTTAGCGCTTGAGTCTATTGAATCTATGTGAATACTGCATAGATATTCTGTTAGGGTTTTGCTGCGCTATAAAATAAGAATGAATATTGATGAATAATAATTGCTAAGTGCTCTTTTAAGGTGTTACAATCACAGATCTGTGTCCTAGCTAAGGTTGCAGACATTGGAGTCCTGCAACCACACCTACCTCTACCTCGAGTGAGACTTCATTTGATTCACAGGTGTTGTCGAAAGGGCCGATATCTAGGGTTTTATTGGTGTGATGTTGTAGCGTTGAACCCTGGGTCTTTCCTTGTGCCAAAAAATGGTTCCATTGTCAGGACCTGAAACTGTGATTGCTGGGAACTGAGAAAGAAGAAGCTTTGTGTGAAGATTTGACCTGAAACCGTGATTGCTGGAAACTGAGAAAGAAGGAGGTCTGTGCAAAGATCTGGCCTGAAACTGTGAAAGCTATGTGTGTATATATGTCCCCCTAGTGCATAGTACTCTACTTGGATTGTGAAGCTTTGTGCTAAGAAGAGAAGTCAAATCCGAAGAAAAAAGGTAAGATCTCGAAGCTTTGTGCTCTGGTAAAGGTAAGAACAGTGAAAAGTTTTTAGATCTGGAAGATTTGTGCTCTGCTGAAAGTAAGATTAGTGGAAATTTTTGTTTCAAGAGTATGGATCTAGGTATGTTTGATAAAAAATTTCCTAGCTTGAAAACTAGGGAACAACTAGACGAAAGATAGTTTGATATTGGTAGATCTGATAGAAATAATGAAAGATATGTTATTCCTATGCATAGAAAGAATGTTTGGACTAACAAATGGATGCAAGATCCTAGAAATAATTTTTTGCAAGTTAGCTACAATGATCCTAGTGCGAAGTATAGGAAGGGATGGGGATCATTTAAAAGAAAGAGAGGATTGACTCTTTGTTACAGTTGCAGAAGACCGAGACATCTTGCTAAGGAATTCCCTGGAAGAATACCTAGTTGTGTTTGTTGTAAAGCTATGGATCATGAAGTTATGGATTTCCCTAAAATGATTGCTAAGGTTGAAATAGTGAATATGAGACAAGAAAACCTTGAGGAAGGTCAAGAAACTAAGATCATGGTAGAACCCCGGAAAGAATAAGAGACTGTACTATTGCAAATGAAAGAAACCTTGAATGATCACAGAGATATCAACTGATCAGAGATATTCAAAGAAAAAGAATGCATAGAAACAAGAATAGGAGACTTCAACATTGACTGCATTCTGGATGAGGAAACACATGTGAATATCATGACATAAAGAACTTTAGAAATTTTAGGGAAGCCTGCTATGATTCCCTCACTGGGAGGAATAGGATTGTTTAGAGGAAAGATAATAACCCTGTGTGGAAGACTTACCCAGATATCTATGAGTTCTCATGGAACTTTGATAGAGGTAGAATTTGAGGTTGTTAAATTTATTGAGAACAATGCTCCATTTACTATGTTACTAGGAAAAACATGGATCGAGAAGGATCAGACCCGAAGGAAGGAAGAAGAAGACCTAGGAAAGAAAAAGCAATACCTAAGAGACTTCATGACCAAGAGAAACACACACTTATTGAAAGAACAAGAAGATCAACTAAAACTATTGAGGGCCAAACATCAGGATGTCGAAATTGAAAGAACACAGGAGGACTTGAGATACCTATCTGTACAAGAGAGTAGGGAACCTACACCAGACAGAGAAGAAGTATTGCCCTTGAACCCTAGTAAATACCATCAACAACATGAATTTACTATGCCAAGAGAAGATAAGAATCAGAATGGAAAGAGGAATATCGAGACAAAGATCATCTAGAAAAAGGCTAGAAAGCTCAGTAAGAAGAAAGCAAAGCTAGAAAAATTAGAAACAACACCAGAAAGAACTACTTAGAAGGAAGGATTCAAAAATTTGAACTTCGCCAGGATATTATTACAACACAGCATGACACTTCTCCATGACAAAGTAATATGACCTTTGGATGCATTATAACCGTTAGCCCAAATGGTTAGAACAACAATTATGTCCAGGAAGCTCGCCATCAGACTGTTGGGACCATGCCGTAACAGACATAATTGCATTAATGAAGGCTTCTTGCTCGTTAAAAAGATCCATTACCTAGTTGTCTACTTAGTTCATCGATCTTGGTACTGAGAACGCTTTTGAAACCCGTGCTTATTTGAGCTCTCAGATTAGTTGATTTCACGCAGTGATCATAGAGCTATCACCATTCATTTCATTGCATCGAATAGTTTCTCTTCAACCTGAGATATTCAACCAAGATCTTGTATGTCCGAAGAAATTGGCGCAGTCGAAGAATCTGTGAAGGAGATACTTGTCGACCTCATGACTGAAAGAGTAATTTCTGTGGGTGTACAAGCTTCATCGACGAGAGGAGTGCAAGCCTCCCCGTCGACTTCTTGCGGATCTAGACCATCCCAAGCTGCAACTGAGAAAATAACTGATTACATACCACCCCTAGCCAATGTAGTGATTCATGACAGTGTGTTGAGGGACTTTGAGTACACCATCATCACTGCTTATCTCCCGAAGGGGATATGTGTAGTCAGAACACAACTAGAGGGGATTCTAACTTTGAAAATCAGTGACTATAACCTGGGAGAACGTAAGAGATATGGCATGCTCGCGCCTCACAAATATCTGACCAAGACAAAGGGAAAGAAGATGGAAATCATCCCCCAACCGTGGACGATGAACCTCGCACAGTCCACCCTTTTGAATGTAATGAAGATTCCACATTTTGGAAGGCACCAGGAGGTTAACACTTGTGTTAAGCTCCTACTGTCATGCTTCCATGGTGGCTATATGTGGTTGGATAGATGAATCACTGTCGATCCAGCATTGATCCATAGGATCACTGGACTAAGCATGCAGGGACCAAACCCACAAGAGTTCTACCCAAGAAAATCTCCAGACCACGCCTTGGCACAAACAATTACAAAAACATACGACGATGTTGAGAAGGGGACGCGAGGCTATAAGGTATCCTCGATCCAGAATGGATTAGTGCGCCTAGTATTCCAATTAATTGTAGGAAAGATAGTAAGAAAGAACAGACCCATGCAGGTCACGGGGTTTGTCGTTGACCTCACTGGGAAATGTGTAGAAGGCCTACAGATGAATTGGGCGAAGTACCTAGTTAACCAACTCGAACTGGATTGCTGGGAAGCTTAGGATTAGGGCTATGAGTTTCACTTCAGCTGACTCCTGATCCTCATCACGTTTACTACTTGGGATATGCTGGAAGGTGCGACTTTCCTTGACATCATTCCATTCGAGCCGCTTCCTTGGAAGTTCACCATGCTCTGGTATTAGGGAAATATGGGAAAGCAATGGCAATCAAACACAATATTTCATACTTATTACCTACAACTTAGAATGGCTATTGAGTCCTTCCCTCATATAACGCTGAACACCCTGGATAGGTTCAGGCCTCTTATGAAATGCTGCACATATATGAACTTCATTTATATCACTGCGCGTGCCGATGAAAGAAAAGAAGAACTTTAGTACTACTACAAGCTCACTATAGAGGACCTGGAAGAAATCATTAAAGACTGGCCTGCAGACCTGGACCTCATTGGAAATCTGGTGGTTACTCGCGAAGTGTATGATGCCCTAAGAAGCAACAGGAAGAAAAAGAAGCAAGATGTATATGAAATACACAACACATCAGAAGAGATCACATCTGAGTCACCTAGCAGAGGAGGTGATGACAAAGTGAACAAAAAGGAAAAAGAACAAGAAGAAGATAAGCAAGGTGAAGTAACACCGCCACAAAACCTCCCTGATGACATTGATCCATCTAAGAAAAGGAAGGTTTCCTATGCAAAACCTTCATCGCGGAAGAAGTCCAAAGCTAATAAGCCAAATATGCAGAGTGTACTCACAGACGATGACTTCGACTTCATTATTTCAGCTGTAGGAGATGCCTCAGAAGATATTTTGCAAAGAGACAAAGCAAAACAAGAAGCTATGTATGATAGAATTGAAGCAGAACTAAGAGGTGTACAATAGGCCCTTTATTCGAGCCACGCAGTGTCCACTACGCCCCCTCCCTTAGGAGAACCAGAGTCGGGAGATGAGCTTTCCCAAATCCGCAGACTAGCTGATGTAACTGAAGCTCGCCTTCAGTGAGCACAAGCTGAGAAATAATAGGTCACAACGGCCCTGCATCAAGAACAAGAGGAAGTTATAGAGCAACTCAGGATTGTGCAATAGGAGAGGGACACAATTCAATAAAAGTTCGATGAAGAGAGAGTGTAGATCCAGTAGGAGAAAGAAAATCTACTCGCGGAGCAAGTTAGAGTAAAAGAAGCAGTCAAAATCACACTTCGCTCTGTGACAGGATTGGAGTAGAAGGAGGAAGAACCAGTAGAACACCAAGTAATGCAGTTTGCATAAACCATCCAACAACTTCAAAAAAGAATCACAGATATAGAGCTACGAACAGTGCCTAGTACTCCGCAGGATGTGTGGGATCAACGAGAAGCAACTACTGAAAGCGCATTTGAAAGAATCAAGAACCTCGCCATGGAATGTAAACAACTGAGTGATCACAGTGCCCAAAATTATGGGTGACTCATTGAGGATCCTGAATTGAAAGCACTGGAGTTACAACTCCAAGAGGAGAAGCAACAAGTAGAAATAATATAGGCACAGTTGAATCCCTTGTCAACCATTGAGAGGATGAAGCGATCCCAAGAACAACGTAGTGCTCAACAACATTTCCACACCATTTAGAGTAGAGTCATGGAAGTGACTCAGAAACTTCAATCAATACAGGACGAGGCTTGCCAACTATTCACAGAGATCGAAGGACAAGGAGAAAGACTGAAGTAAGTCATCACTGCAGCCAAACAATGCTTAGAGGGACCTGTCAATGAAGTAGTAATCCAAGAGTTCTCTGAGCAGGAGGCCGTGGCATATCAACAGGTCAAAGTAGCTCAAGCCAAGCTCGAGTATTGTTAGGCAGAATTACCTAGAGCGGAGTGACTCGAGACGAGTCACAAGTGAGTGTTGGGGGCATGTTGGCCCTTGACCAAGTTTTGAGGATCCTTGGTCATGTTTGACCTATTTTTGAGACTTCAATAGGTTTTCGAAGGCGGAGCACAAGCTGAAGTGGAGTTCGCGGGATCTTGGCCCCTTTTTAGGGATTTTTAGGTTTTGGGCTTATGTAATGGGTATGGGGATGTCAGCCCATGGGTTTGCCCATGCTTAGGCCTATTTTTTAATGTATAAATAAGTAGTTGGGAAATGTAAGAAGAAGCCAGAGTGCTAAGTTCTAAGTGTTAATTGCTAAGTGCAAGTGGTAACTGTAATTGCTTTGTGCATACTATGTGAGGCTTGCAGAGCTAAGTGCAAGTGATTGTAAGAGATTGTGGAAGGCTTTGTGCTGTAACTCGAGGAAGGAGGATCTACTGAGGTGCGCAGATCTCCTGTCCTCTCCGAAGTTTATTTTGAGTATTTTTTCATGTAAGAAGATTGACCAAAGATAATAAAGAAGACGAAGAGTTGGTGGACGTAGCCCCAGGGTGGGGGTGAACCACATATACCCTATGTTGTGAATTCTTTGTTCTTTTTGGTTGTTCTTTTGTTTATGTGATTCAATGCATAGTGCAATGTTAGATGATAGATGAATCTAATATGATAGATTAGAGCCGAATAATGTGAAGGAATGCTAGATATGATCTATGTTGATATGCTTAGTGCTTGAGTCTATTGAATCTATGTGAATACTGCACATATCTTCTGTCAGTTTTTTGCTGCACTGTGAAATAAGACTGAATATTGATGAATCATAATTGCTAAGTGCTCTGTTAAGGTGTTACAATCACAGATCTGTGTACCAGCTAAGGTTGCAGACACTAGAGTCCTGTAACCACCCCTGCCTCTACCTCGGGTGAGACTTCATCTACTTTGCAGGTGTTGCCGAAAGGGCTGATAGCTAGGGTTTTGTTGGTGTGCTATTGTAGTGTTGAACCCCGGGTCTACTCCTGTGCCAACAGTCCTCCCACATAGTCGAGTGAGGTCTATAATTGTCCCATTGGACCTTGAACTGATCGACTATTCTACACTCTTAGTCGACAATATTGTTCTTTCCTACAAGAAATGTTAGATTAAAATTGACTTGGTGAAAGAGTCAAAGTTGTTAGGTCAATAGTGGTGGTTTCATGCACATGGTTTTGTCAGCCCATGGATTACATGTAACAAAGTCCTTTAAAAGGATCTTGATACTCCATTATAATGTGTCAAGAGTTGAGTAGTGAAGGCTCACTTGGTCGGGGCCAATAGGTCAGTTGGTTTGGCTGTATTTGGCTAAGGGAAATAATAGATCTATTGTTGGTTGGGTTTTCGCAAAAGGGTTTTCCAGGTTAAATCTTGTGTGATTTATGTGTGCATGTTGCTATGTTATTTTTATTTTTATCTCTCTCACATTTTTAATTCCTAACAACTAGTATCAAAGTCGAAGGTTTGTTTGGATAATAAACTAGCCTGAAAGGAGGGTTTGGATGGAAAAGTCATGGGAGTCGAGCTCATGGGAGACAAAGGTTGAGTAAAATAAAACAAACATCTCAGTGCAGAAAAGAGGAGGGTTTTTCTCCTTGGTGCATTAGAGAGTAGGGCCAAAGAGGTAGGCGATGTTGATACTATGCAAGATGCATGAATGGAAATCTCACAGGAGCCAAAATCTACCAAGAAGCAATCATCAAGAGTTGGAAGTCAAAGAAATGGCACGGTGAGATAATGTAGGTATAAATTTCGAGATAGAAACAATGAAAAAAAAAATTAATGGAGTTGAATGTAAATGGGCATATGATTGTAAGACCTGGTTAGGCATGTGTGCCTCAATTTTGAAGTAAGTGATAGGGGGGATCATGCAGGATTCTCAGATACCCTGACTTTGAGGGAGGTTTGGCTATATTTGGTCATGGGAAACCCCAAGTCAAGTTTAAATGGGGGAATGTTAAGTTAAACTTGACTCAATGAAAGAGTCAAAGTTGTTAGGTCAATAGTGGTGGTTTCAGGCACATGGTTTTGGTATCCCATGGTTTTAGAGCTCGTGAATTACGTGTAATGAAATCATTTAAAAGGATGGTGATACTCCATTGTAATGTGTCAAGAGTTGAGAGGATAAGGTTCACTTCGGTGGGGCGAGGAGGTTGGCCGGCTTGGATAGATTTGGTCAAGTGCAATAATAAATCTATTATTGATTGGGTTTTCTCCCAATGGTTTTCCAAGATAAATATCATGTGATTTATGTGTGCATGTTGCTATGTTATTGTTATTTTTATCTCTCTCATGTTTTTATTTCCTAACAAGAATCATAGATTCTTAGTTTCTTAGATTGATATGAAGACACAATTGAAACTTAGAGTTTGATTCTCTTATTTTTTCGCAAACAAATAATATATGTCTAAGTACTACGATCTAGAAGGAATTGAGATTATGGATTTAAGTATTTTTTAGCAACATAAGCATTTTATCTTATTTTTCTTATAGACTATGGTCAATCTTGTCTCAAGCAAAATATCAATTTGCACACTTGTGAAAACTATGTACAACATTTCTACTTATGTACTTCACTGTTTCTTACCAGATTTTGCAATGGATCTATTTCTATTGAATATTGGACATTATATTCAATTTCTTTCGCTTATTTTTTCTTACTAATGGTTATGGTGAAATTCTAACAATGCATGCTCTATGCTACAACTTTATTCAACTTCTCATTAATGTGTGTTTTAGTACCTATTGGAATCCTCTATTTCTTATTAATTTTATTATGAATTTGATCTAGGTGGATACTAGTGCCCACCCACCCATTCCACTAATTCAGAATGGTTCCACATCTTGGTAGTTTTTCTACGATTTTTCAGGTCCCAAACTTCAAAGGTCGTTTTGAGGCCCTAAACGATGTTTTTTTTCGCTCAGTAGTGCCTAGCATGTAGAAACAAGATGTGTACTCCTCGTCTAGACCTTTCCGAAAGGGTACCAAGAACCCCAAACATATATTGTATGCAAAAAAATTTCCCCTAGAAAGTTGACATATCAATTAACCACATCGGGGCCCACAAACCTTTTTATGTTTTATCTTCCGGGGTTAGGTTTTGGATGTTTGGGGTTTTATCATTGATGATTTTATGTTAAAAGGAATTTTCAGACACTTTTTAATTATCTTCGTGTGGATGAGCATAGCCATCGCATCTCTATCTTTAAAGATAAGTTACCACCATTCTATCTAGCTTGTGTTCTTTTCATTTTATAGTCTTTTGTATTTCATATAGTCATTAACGGAATATGAGTTTATCGTATTACTGTGCTTATTGAAATATATTTGTGTGTTTGCTTGTTATATATTTTCCTTCATGTCGTTATTAACATAATCTGAATCAGTGGTATTAGAGAAGTCTACTCCTTGTCAATTCTTAGTGCATGTTCCCAACGAGGTCAGGGTATAGAGAGTTGGGTCTTGAGATAGTTTCTCTTGAGGACAACCACTCTCGCCTGCCCAAGTGGCCTCCCATGGTGGAAGAAAATAGAGATGAAAGAGCAGGAGATCCTATCAAACTGATGCTTGAGGAATACCTCATGCAACAGAGGAATGAGATGATGGATAATTTTTCCCAGATACTTCGACAACTGCCAACAACGATGACGATACCTTCAAACAATAGTCACTTATAAGGTGTGACACCCTTCAAGGTACAAGTTAACTTTGATATTCATTTATTTGAAGGGAATATAGACATCGATTCTTTGGAAAAATGGTTAAGTCTGCTAGAGGGTTATTTCTCTATCCAAAATTTTTCCAATAGTGAAAAAATCACCTTCATGCTCCTTAAATCTCTTCTGCATGTCAAAGATTGATGGAAAACTTACTATGGGAAACATGCTAGAGATGAGTCTGCAATTTTTGGGCCAAGACCCACTTGGGAGGATTTTTTTTATTCCCTCAAGGAGAAATACTACCCTGTTGGAATCCTATGATGACCAATACATGAGATGGACAACTCTGCATTAAGAGAGAGACTAGACAGTGTCATAGTACACCAACATATTCCACATCTTTGCACACAAATATGGGTATTAAAAAATCAGAGCGACACTTGGTCCTAACGTATTTTAGTGTCCTACATAGGTACATTCAAATAGATATGGAGTTCCTAGACATATCCTCACAGGGAGCTGCTTACCAATATTCTATCAAGATCGAGTAAAAGTTTAATTAAAAGAATAAGACATATTTCAAATTTGCAAACCCATCGTAGTAAAATAATGGTAAAGGTGGCCCTAAATCCCAAATAAAAGGATAGATAAAGGATGGAAACCCTCAGGACAACCAATCCAAGCCACCCAAAAATAAGGGTAACAAGAAGTCAAAGAAGGACACTGGAAAGTAGTGTGAGTTCCACAAAATTCCTTGGCACAACACTGATGAATATCACTCAAAAAAATCATTGTTGGATGAGATGAAATACTTCAAGTCAGATGCCGACTCAAACTTTGATTCGAAACTGAATAAGGGAAAACAAATAATTGATGCAAAACCTAGTGTCATTGCTAGTACCACAAAAGTCTTTCTAGAGGATCTAGAGGAGCCTGAAGAAGGGGAGTGCCTCTTCCACTCACATATGTGTTTGAAGGGGAATCCCCTGCATTTCATTGTTGACAGTGATAGCCAGAAGAAACTAATCTAAGTAGATTTAATATTAGCAGAGGTCATCAAGAGATTGAACCGAACAATGATGTTGCATTATTAACGAGACACCATTGGTTAGCTCAGCTAGGGATGAGACATCCATGTCAACTAGCAATGTTGCCTGCACTATGACATTAAACACTTCAAAGACAAAGTATTGTATGAAATTCCCCCCCTTGAATTTTGTGATGTTATTTTAGGACAACTATATATGTGGAAGCATCATGTTGTTTATGAATATTGGTCTTGTAGTGTCATTATTAATTTGGGAGGTCAACTCTACAGCATACCAGAGGTAGTCCTTAATATAGTGGTCCCCTTGATCTTTGTGAAGTAGTGTTGAAAGGTGGTCTCTCAGAACAATATATTTGAAGGTCTTTATGGTTTGGTTGGAAGGTGAATGGAAGGTCACTGCAAACACCAAAACCTCTACACGAGGTCTCTCTACACAACAACAACATGTGGAAAAGATAGTAGAAGACAAAAAAGACATATTTTCCTCTCCTATTGGGGTGCCTTTTCACTATTAGGTAAAGCACTCAATTGATTTGACACCTGATTCTCCTCTGCCTAACAACCATGTATACATGAATTATGTTATGGAGAATGAAGAATTCAAATGCCAGATGTAAGAACTAATTATGAAGGTCCACATCAGACCAAGCTCCTCGCCTTGTAGGATCCCAATTATTATGGGACATGGTGACTTTGTATTGATTACAAAGACCTGAACAATATCACAATAAAAACCTGGTACCCCATACCCCAGATTGATGATCTTCTCAATCAACTCAAGGGATCCAAATTTTCCAGTAATATTGATATGAAGTCAGGCTACCACCAGGTGTTGACTGATCAAACTGATGTATGGAAGAAAACCTTCAAGTCTAAAGAAGGTCTCTTTGAGTGGTTGGTCATGCCTTTCGGCTTAACTAATTCCCCGACCACATTCATGAAAATGATGGATGATATATTGCATTAATTCAAAAAATCCTTTGTGGTTGTATATCTAGAGGACATCCTCATCTTTAGAAAAACTTAGGAGGAACATTTGAAGCACATTCAACAAGTGTTTGACACCTCGCAACAACACAAGTTATATGCCAATTTGGATAAGTGTTCCTTCGGCATGCATAGAATCCAATATTTGGGATACATTGTGGATGAGTAAGGTGTGAATGTGGATCCATCCAATATCCAATTCATCTGCGATTGGCCAACCCTAAAGACATTGGCCGAGCTCCATAGCTTCTTGTTGGGTATGTGTTATATTCTTTGTAAGATTGGTCCCATGTACTTATTGATCAATTTTTTTGATTACCTAGATGTTTCACTCTTTGGAATATATATAATTTGATATCAGAAGGAAGAATTTTTGTAATCTCATAATTTTATGGTGTATCCCTCAGTCTCAACTTTGTCATGAATTTTATGAAATCAAAATCCGAGTCCATATTTCCAAGATATGTCATTTTTCTCCCACATTCTTCTTCTCCATATTTAACCATTTCCATCCTTAACCCATTTTCATTTTCATTATCCACTTAGTTAATTTTCATAATACCCACCACTTAGTCATTTTCATAATTCATTTCCACGTTTATTTTCATAATTTTATTTTCATTTTCTCTTTTCCATTCACCAAATTAATTTTCCAATGTTCACTTATTCATTTTCCATTTTCCATTTACCATTTTACTTTTCCTATTTTCTTTTTCCGTTTTCGATTTTCAATATTTCCATTTTCCATTTTCAATATTTCCATTTTCTATATTTTCAAAATTTCTACATTCATTTTCATAATTCATTTCCATTTACCCATAATTCATTTCCATTTTCTAGTTCATTTTCGCAATTCATTTAAATTTTCCTTTTTCCATTTTTCATTTTCCTTTTCCCAGATTTCATATTTCATTTCCATTTTCTTATTTTCACATAACTCTATGACTCATCTAACCCTACTACTTACCTCCCCAACACTTATCATGCTACCTACAAATTACACCTCTTACTTTTGCGTCCTCCAAAATGCACTTTTCACCTTTTTCATACTTAGCCGTTTTATTGAATTATAGATGTAGGACGAATTACTACCCCATTTACCTTTTTCACATGTCTTCAGATCCACGTCCTCTATAATGCACTTTTCACTTTTTCCATACTTAGGCATTTTCTTGAAATGCAGATGTAGGATGACTTACTACCCCAGTTACCTTTTTCACATGTCTTCAAATCCGCGTCCTCCATAATGCACTTTTCACTTTTTTCACATGCCCACATACCCACAATCACGTAAATCCACAAACCCTACATTTAATCTTTTATTATTATTTCCTATCCTAAGTTTCTTCCAAATTTTTGTAGACCTACCATATTGGGGAATGTGGCAGTGAGGTGGACCAATCCCTTAATGACACATGGCAATGACGTGGACCTACCCACAGGTGACACATGACCGCTGACTAGGTGGTGAATAGACACTGATTGGACCATCAAATTTTTTACTAAGTCATGAATTTTCCTAGGGCTCGATCTCCATAGTCTTGTTTATTACACATGAATAATATGGAATATTTTTCATTATAAACATTAAAATCCTCATTACCACAATACATGTGAGATTTAAAATGGAAAATTTTGATTGAGGGCAAAAAATGATCCATAAATTAAAATGACGATTACTAAGCAACAACCTTTAGAAGTTCATAACTCAAGATCCGAGTGTCTGTTTTGGGAAAACCATATCTCGTTCGACGAGGAATAAAATGGAAGAGGTTTCAAGGGATAAATTTGACCATAATTCTCCTAGAAATTAAAAGAACAATCAACTCTATTTTCATGGTTTGCTTGTAGATATTTTTGGAACCTCGACTTCCCGAGGCTATAACTTGAGATCCATAGCTCCAAATCTCGCTCAAGAGGACTTGTTGGAAATATGGGATGTTGAATATTGAGTCTATAATGGTTTCCATGGATTATAGGTCAAATATAATTCTATAAAATCAAAACACATTCCACTTTTGTTTAAGGAAGTTGACTTGAAAATTTGGAGATAAAGTTTATTAAATAACTTTTATTGAATGTGAAATGGGTCCCACTTGGAGGAACAAATTTCAATGACCTAAAGAATTAAATAAGACTTAAATAAGGCATTAATTAAAATTATTTACTCCAAAAAATAAGCGTGTGGAAAATTCTAGAAAGACAAAACCCTAACTACTTCAAGAGCATTGAGAGAAGATTTTAAAAAGGCAAGCGAAATCACCATCAAGGGTTTGTAGTAAGAAGTTTCTACAGTGGTGAAGAGTTTGAAAGAAGAAAATATTTATCTTTCCAAGATTTTGTGAATTGGCGTGCTAACAATTTTCTCTCTACATATTCTTTCTCTCTATTTATTTCCATCAAATCTTCCATGAATGTATGAAAACAATGAAGATTTGGGTCTGAACAGTTCTTTCTCTAGAAATATCCAGTCATCTTGTAATATTTCAGGTCCAAAGGAGCACAATCCTTGCTTATAAAAAGTAGATGCAATTCATTTTAGTTCACGTAATTTTCATTGAGACCATGTTGAAGTTGTTTCGGTTCTCTTGTTCCTAACACTATTGAACTTGTCATATTGGGATATTGTTATAAATTTCTCCTGCAAAGAACTATTTTAGGGTATTACATTAGTGATTTATCAGACTTGATTTGAAAGCATGTGATTTCAAATGTATTTCCTATCAAAATATTTTTTGAGTTCCAAAACAAATACTCATCTAAAGTTCTTTGAAGACCTGTCTATTTTTACTTCATCTTGAAAAATTCATAGCAGATTCTAGGCTCATTTTATTTTACATGAAAGGAAGAATGTCTATTGAATGGAAAATCCAAAACCTTGTAGACACAAATCTTTTCTGACACACTTTATCCTTTATTTCATTAAATGATATGAAGTATATTTGTATAACTGTATATAAGGGTTGCAAATTTGTATATTTTATTGGGAGATATTTTGGGGTTTTCTCTTTTGCATTTTCCGTTTGCATTCATTGGAGAACCATACATAGAATCTTCCAACATATCAGAGAGGAGTACCACCTCTATACAAATGTAGAGGGATATTTTATCCTCATGAGGTTGTTGTTTATATCTTTACCAATATTAACATCAACATTTTTGGTGACCATACTGGGAAACAATTTATTTTCAAGATATTTGAGGCTTTGTTTCATATCTGATTGAGGAACTAGAGTCTCCATGGTTCAAAGTTTCGAAAAGAGAATTGAAGAAGACTAGTACTTGTTCCAGATGCATGGGTGTTAGACAAATATTATTGAGAGATATGTGAATGATCTCAAAGATAATATTTCTGGATCTTTGGGCACAAGTCAAATATCAAAATATTTAAATAACCAAGAACAATCAAATATTCAAGAGGATGAACTCCCTGGAAATTCCATTGGAAGAACTCTTAAATGCCCTATAAACTCCATTGGAAAGATTCAATAATCTCAAGAAAATCCTCACGGTGACTCCACCAAAGAATTTATTTCATGTTGTGGTGCTCCTTTTCCTTCTTCACCAAGCACATCAATGGATTTACAAGATGAAACAAAAGGAAGAGGTACCCAAAGAAGAATGTGGTTGCATATAATCCATGTAAATTTGCAAGAAGTAGATTTCAAATGCCAGACATTTCTATTGAAACATTTCCCACATTCTTTGGGAATACTTCAGATGATGCAAAACAAAATTTGTTTAAATTGAAAAGTAAAAGTGATATTTTTAGTATATCCGAGGATACTAGTACATGTCAACTATTTACACAAACTCTAATTGGGAATTCTCATGAATGGTTATTTTCATTGCTTCTTGGGACCATTACTAGTTGGGATGTGTTGGAAACTTCGTTTGACAAAAAATTCCTCCCAGGAATGCACCCATATTCCCTTTATAATGTTTTCAATGTTGCTACCTACCCACCCTCTTCCATATGGACATGATGATGAAGTCAGTGATTTGGAAGAAAAATCTAATCAAGTATTGGAATATTTTTATGGATCAAGTCATATTGTTGAAAATGAAAATGACAAATCCGATTTACAAGCATAAGATTTGAACCGCTCATATATTCCATATGAGGATATTTCGAGTAACAAGTTTGAGAATGACATTGAAGAGCCTCCACCAAATGCACAAGAATATTTCAGCTAACATGCTTATGTAGAAAATGTTTCAACAAGTTTGCAATGGCTACATATTGATGATGAAAACTCACAAGAACATTTGCAACAAGAAGAATTCTTTCAAGAGATTGTTGATGAATCAAGAATTTTGGTTGTGGTTTTGGATTAGGAGAAATATGAAAATATTTTTAAATGGGAAAGTTCTCATCCAACCAAATATAGTATAACTCATGAGAAAACAAGAATTTATTTTAATGAATCATGGTTCCAAAGCATTGCTGACCAAGCAATGCAATCAGATTTTGGTCACATCTGACTAAGTTTTACTTCAATACACTTTGGGCATGTTCTTCACTCTTTTATAATATCCCTAATATGTTCCCCATTTCTAGAGTTCATTCCAAAAATCACTTGGATGCTC
>ML799126.1:102211-137384 GCA_009831015.1 Picea engelmannii | reverse complement strand
TAAAGACCAACTTCCTTTTTCATTGGCATATGGAGTCATATTCAAACATCATCTCCATCTAGAAATTGCTTTATTATGAAAACTTTAACTGAAGAAAAGAATTATGTATAAACAAGATCTAGCTACCCTTACCTAATTTGATATCAGAAGGAAGAATTCATGTATGCTCATCAACTTATGGCTAGATCTACTTAAACTTGAAAATGTCCCTTTCCTCCAAGTAGGTAAGGGTAGCTAGATCTTGTTTATACATAATTCTTTTCTTCAGTTAAAGTTTTCATAATAAAGCAATTTCTAGATGGAGATGATGTTTGAATATGACTCCATATGCCAATGAAAAAGGAAGTTGGTCTTTAGATTCCAGATTCTCAACAACCCACATGGGGTCACTATCCCACAGTTGGAGCTAGTTGTTGATCAATTTTTTTGATCACCTAGATTATTTTCTCTTTGGAATATATATATATATATAATTTGATATCAAAAGGAAGAATTCATGTATGCTCATCAACTTATGGCGTAGCCCTTAGTCTCAAATTCGTCATGAATTTTACGAAATCAAAATTTGAGTCCATATTCCCAATATATGTCATTTTTCTCCCACATTATACTTCTCCATACTTAACCATTTCTACATTTAACCATTTCCATACTTAACCCATTTTCATTTTCATTATTCACTTAGTTAATTTTCATAATACCCACCACTTAGTCATTTTCATAATTTATTTCCACATTTATTTTCATAATTCATTTTCATTTTCTATTTTTGATTCACCAAATTCATTTCCATTTTCCATGTTCACTTATTCATTTTCCATTTTCCATTTTCCATATTCCATTTTCTATTTTACTTTTCCTATTTTATTTTTCCATTTTCCATTTTCTATATTTTCACAATTTCTACGTTCATTTTCATAATTCATTTTCATTTATCCATAATTCATTTCCATTTTCTAGTTCATTTTCTTAATTCATTTACATCTACAATTTTCCATTTTCCTCTTCCCATATTTCATATTTCATTTCCATTTTCTTATTTTCATGTAACTCTATGAATCTTGTAACCCTACTACTTACCTCCTCTACAAATTACAACTCTTACTTCCACATCCTCCACAATGAACTTTTCACCTTTTTCATACTTAGTCGTTTTCTTGAAATGTGGATGTGGGGTGACTTACTACCTCATTTAACTTTTTCATATGTATTTAGACCTGCATGACTCTATGATGCACGTAACCCTACTACTTACCTTCCCTACAAATTACACCTCTTACTTCTGCATCCTCCATAATGCACTTTTCACCTTTTTCATATTTAGTCGTTTTATTGAAATGTGGATGTAGGATGACTTACTACTCCATTTAACTTTTTCACATGTCTTCAGACCCACATGCCCACATACCCACAATCACACATTAACTATAATTCACTCTCCACTTCCCTTTTTTTCACCTCATATTTAGTCATTTTTACCATTTTTTATCCTCTCACCTACCTCCTTTACCCCATTTAATTGTTTAATATTATTTCCTATCCTAAGTTTCTTCCCCCTTTTCGTAAACCTACCATATTGGGAGATGTGGTAGTGAGGTGTACCAATCTCTTAATTACATGTGGTAGTGACATGGACCTATCCACATATGACACATGACCACTGACTAAGTGATGAATGGACATTGACTGGGCCATCAAAAGTTTTACTAAGTCATGAATTTTCCTAAGGCTCGATTTCTCTAGTATCCTTTATTCCACATGAAGAGTACGTAATATTTTTCATTATAAACATTAAACTCCTCATTACCACAATGCATGTGGGATTTAAAAGGGAGAATTTTGATCAAGGGAAAAAACTGTTCCATGAATTGAATGGACGACTACTGAGCAATGACCTTCAGAAGTTCATAACTCAAGATCCGACTGTCTATTTTGGAAAACCATAACTCGTCGGAAAGTTAATTCAACGAGGGAAAATGGAATGAGTTTCAAGGGATAAATTTGACCATAATTCTCCTAGAAATTAAAATAATCATCCACTCTATTTTCATAGTTTGCTGGTAGATTTGTTTCGAACCTCTACTTCCTAAGGCTATAAGTTGATATCCAGAACTCCAAATCTCACTCAAGAAGACTATTTGGAAATATGGAATGATGATGGCTTAGTGTTCAAATATCATGCTCAAAAAATTAAAACATACTACACTTTTATTTAAGGAAGTCAACTTGAAAATTTGGAAGTAAAGTTGATTAAATAATTTTTATTAGAGGTGAAATGGCTCCCACTTGGAGGCACGAATTTCAATGAGATAAATTCATTAAATGAGACTTCAATAAAGTAACTCCGAAAAGGAAGCATTTGGAAAATTCTAGAAAGATAAAACCCTAAATACTTCAAGAGCATTTAGAGCATATTTTAAAAAGGCAAGAGAAATCACCATCAAGGGGTTGGCAGTCAGAAGTTTCTATAGTGGTGAAGAGGCTACAAGAAGCAAAGCTCTATATTTCCAACATTCTATGAATTGGACTGCTAAATTTTTTCTCTCTGCATCTTCTTTCTCCCTATTTATTTCCATCAAATCTTCCATGAATGTATGGAAAATAAGAATATTTGGGTCTAAGCACTTCTTTCTCTAGAAATATTCGGTCATCTTGTAACATTTCAGGTCCAAAGGAGCACAATATCTACTTGTAAAAAGTAGATCCAATTCATTTTAGTTCATGTAATTGTCATTGAGACCTTGTTGAAGTTGTTTCATTTCTCTTGTTCCAGACATTATTGAACTTGTCATATTGGGATATTGTTATAAATTTCTCTCACAAAGAACTATTTCAGGGTATTACATTAGTGATTTCTCAAACTTGAGTTGAAAGCATGTGATTTGAAATGTATTGCTTATCAAAATTGTTTTTGAGTTCCAAAAGAAATACTCATATAAAGTTCTTTGAAGACTTGCCTATTTTTACTTCATATTGCAAAAGTCATAGTAGATTTCAAGTTCATTTTATTTTACATGAAAGGCAGAATGTCTGTTGAAATGAGACTCCAAAACCTTGTAGACACAACACTACAAGGAGAACACCTTATAAAGAAGGTTTTTATGAAGGTTTTTAGTGTTACAAAATTTGGAAAAAATTTCAAAAAAACCTCTGCTACAACCTCCTCTATTGGTTGCGAAGGTTTTAACGGATATTCCATATAACTAAAAAAAATTGGGCGGGTAGAGGTTGTAGTTGATTTTTTTTTTTTGGTTCTTTTATTGTTAAAAGCACGTGTTCACCATTAAATAAAATTCTCCGGTGTGTACCCAAAAATAAAATGCATTGGAAGGACCTTACATGAAATGCCCTAGAACGTATATAAAACCAAAAAATTCACCGATGTGACATTACATAAATTCCCGGTGCGGACATAAAACGAAACTGCACCGGACACTATTACATGAAATGCCCCAGTGCATACATAAGATGAAAATGCATCAGTTCACGATTACATTATGGACCTTATGCTTACATATAAAACAAACACACCAGAGCGGTTATGGTTATTATGCCCCAAATTCCCATTTTGTTGTATGCAACTCCAATGCGTTTGTATTTTATGTCCGTTCAGGTGCTTGTATAATTTATACATTTCGGTATGTATACTAAATATTACACCCCCTGTGCATTTGTATTATTAAACACATCAGTGTATTTATGTTTTTTAAAGAACCAATGCTGTTATTATATTTAAATAACTGATGCGTATTTATCACATGCCCACTATATAATTTGAAAACGATATATATTATCACACATTTTATGCACTAATGATTCTGTATAATTAATATGTACGAGTGCTTTAGAATTCTTAATATGCACTGATGCATATAACCCTTTTAAAAAAGCCGATGTCTATATTATTTCAGGCACCATTTTGTGAGTTCATAAGAATGCACCGATATGTATATATTTTAATTGATTGTTTTTTTACAAATATTTTTTATAATTGTATTGTTTTTATATTTTTGTTATTTCATTTTGATATAATGAAAACATTAATGTATTATCCAAGGGATTACACCTTTGTTATTTGCAACAATGTAAATCATTCACATATTAATTAATCAACGATGCAACATTTTACACCATTTAACAATGCACTAAAATAACAAACCCATTTTATTATATATGAATAAGAGACCCATGGTCATACAAAATGGGACAATGTAAAGGTCCACAATAATCAAAATGGAACCAATATGTAATTGTTATAGTTATTGGTAACATGTCCTCACGCAATTGGGACATTATGTCCACTACATTAAGAAAAAATATCCCTGATTTTTACAGACCAATATAACAAAATTGTATACAACTTGCAGTAACATTCAATTATATTGATTGTCATTCATTACTTGAACTGTTTTCATTTATCGAGTTGTGTGCATCCCTCATTTATTGATTACTTGTAGGAGATATTGTACTTTGGTTATCTAAACATATACTTTCTTGCTCGACTTCTGATTGATGTTCCAACTGCTCCTATTCCATCTACAAACATAGAAATAAAGCGTAATAAGTAAATCTACTTTTATAATATAGTAGAATATATATGATTGTTTAAATAAATAGTGTACCATAGCAGTGATTGATTCATAAACCATACACATCTTTTCGAAACCTTGCCTCATGTCGATTATCACAAGATTTTCTATTGGCTCCTCTCCATACTTTGTTTCCTGCATTTTTAATACACCATGACAAAGCATAGTCGATATAATTAATATAAATGTTTCTTATTGTTCCATTAATTATAAAACAAGGGAATTTGAACAAGATAGGTACTTACAAATTGTTCAATTAAACCTTGATACTTCAACATATAATCACAACCCTTAGTTAACCCAATGTTGATCAATTCTTTGGTTGACTCTTCTTTGTATGTTAGCACCTATTAGTAGGTGTTATCGTGCAAGTTGTAGGTTGGGAAAATCCTGACCCAAACCACAATATGGTGATAACTAAGAGAAAACCTACCCATTGTCACCTTACACAGGTATTCTTATCACTTTAGAGATGAAGTAGTGACTTCAAGGGGGGAATCTTGGCTGACCTTAGGGGAAAATGAGACGAAAAGTGGGATGATGGAAATGTAGCCCCTACAGGTCAATATAATAAGTGAAAAAAGGCTTGGGAAAGAGTCTTGGTGGTAGCCAATGGTTTCCAAGAGGCATGAGTACCTGCAAAGGGTGATTGTACCTACCTGAGACACAAGAAAATACAAGTATGCACGTAATATGTTAGGTGGACCAACAAGTTAATCTTGTTGTCCCTAATTGCAGAAGTAAACAATAATATATATCAGAAAAAAATGATAATAGGAGCTGCAAATAAATATGTTAAAAGTCTAGTTAAATAAGAAAGAGACAAACTAGTAAATACTAGTTTAAGTCAAGAATGAAAGAGTGAGACTTTTGCTTGAAATGAGGCTTTAAGAAATAGTATTGTAGAGATACAATTTTAAGCCTTATGGATGTAGAATTAAATTTGTTATATCCAAGATATAAGCCATCAAAACTTGCCAAAAATCCACCCAAAAAGTGCGCTAGGGTTAGTATACTATAGGGGAAAACTCTTAGCAACTTTTGACGGTTAGTTTGTGAGTTAATTAGAAAGTTGTATTAGGGTTTTTGCAGTCCTAATGGCTGTAGATAAAATGTTATGATAGAATCAAGAAGAATTTATCCAAATGTGATTCCCTAGTGGCTCAACCAAGCATATAAAACATAGAATTGATTCCAATTTAAACAATCTCAAAATCTTGAGTTTTCACGTTAACAAATGCGAGATTTGATTTCTCCAATGCAATTGTTTCTAGTGCCTTTAGCTATTGGGTTATGGAGTAAAATAAATGAATATCTAACAAGTGCTATATCCTTGTGGGTGTAAACCCTTTATTCCCTAAGGCAATCAAATGTTAACTTGGACATATTAGGAGGGTGTAAACCCTTTTACTTCTCCTAGTAAAACCTTGTGCAACAAATAACTTCTAGACAAAAATGATAGATAATGGTGGGGTTGTAAATTCTTATACTCCCCAATAAATCTAGAAAATCAAACTTGTAACCAAGCAATGAAGCATCAATAAGATAAATCTTTATCTAGTCCAAGAAATCACATGATAAACCTCCTCTTACCAAGATAAATCCACCACAAATGCAATAGAAAATATCCAAGAGAGGTATCACACTACTTCCACCAATAAAATGAAGAAACCATAACCATAGCACAAGAGAGAAAATATTTCCCAAAGAGGATGCAAATTTCAGCTAGAAGATTTCTCACAATGGGAGAGCTATCATGAAAATGATATACAAATGATCTCTATTTATACAAAATGTTCTAAACATATTTTTTCCACATAATTTAGGGTAAACCACAATATAAGGGGTCAAAAACCCTAATCTTTCCCCTTTATGAAATAATATTATTTAATTCATACTTTTGCACATGAAAGAAACCCTAAAACATGACATCACCCTCCTTTTGGGTGACTTTTGGCACTTTAAGTCAAGTTGTTAGGTTGGATATGGGTGAGCTAAGCCTCCAAAGGCCAAGTTTCGTTGATCCAAGCCATCTCTTCCACAATTATGGGTTATTTCCTCCAAAACTTACCAAGTGTCCTCAACCACCACCAAACCCTATCCCTACTATTGTTGGAATCTTGAGAGGGGGGGGGGTGAATTAGCATTATCCTTTTTCAACAATTAGCAATTACTTTTATATATTTTATTAATTACCACAATATATCAATAATAGAATTGTATGTAGAATCAATTATATAAATATAATTAACAAGAATTACAAGGTTTTATAAAGAATAGTGAAGGACAATAATCCTTTTTACAACACCAACTCCAGGAGATACAAATCCCCTTCTTCAGGGCACCAACCCTAGGAAGCATAAAATCCCTTGTATTTAGGGCACCAAATCCCTTGTATTTAGGGCACCAAACCTAGGAAGCACTAACTCCCTTGTCTTTAGGGCACCAACCCTAGTAAGCACCATCTCCCTTGTCTTCAGGGAACCAACCCTAGGAAGCACCAACTCCCTTGTCTGTACGGAACCAACCCTAGGAAGCACCAAATCGATTTTTTTTAGGGAACCAACCCTAGGAAGCACCAAATCCCTTATCTAGTAAATTACATGAATCCTTCCTTGCTCCTCCCTTCCACCCTCATTGCATACGTATCATCAATTCCTCTTCTTGGACTCTGCTTCTATTTTGATCTTTTGATATGGACTTCATAGTCTCTTATTCTTCATTGTTCTTTCTTTCTTGTATAGTCTTCCAATTGGTTTGAATGTTGAAGCATTGTGTCCCTTTGTTTGGACCATTGCACCTATTCATTTTAAGTTAATAATAATAGCAATTGTATTTTAATTTAAAATTAATATCTCCCTCTATTATTATTTCACATATTAACGTGAATGATTTTCAACTTAGTAAGAGGGAATTGCATAAATTGATCATAGGTATGGATCGATTTCTTTTAAATTAATCCCATGCCTTCTTATTTTATCCTTAATCTTTTGCTGCGTCTCTAATTCTCCAACAGATGAAAATCATTCTTTTACTACGCTATCTGCTACAATAATGATGTTCTTCTCGGGTTTACTACAGGAAGTAGAGTTAAGCCTGAGGCAATTTTATCTTTCCTTTATGTGATTGCGGGATGGAGCTAGGTTCTTTAGTACTTCATCCTTCGGGACTTTCAACCCTTGCAATCATTCAATTCTCCCAGAGTAAATTTCACCAGAGTTCTTATCAACATTTACCTGCCCTAATAACCTTCACAAGTCCAAGAGATAGGACCGTGGGATTATTAATTTAAGCGATGTTCCCAAACCTCATAGCTTATGTTTTCTTAACTCATGACTGGGGGATCGAACCTAGTCCTCCGGACTTTGACCTTCGGGTGATTTCTCCTTTACAAGCATCCAATATTATGAAGTTTGAACTTCCCAAAGAGGTTACCTGTCAAAATGGTTGATCCTATGGTTAGCATGATTCTTGGAACCAAATCAATGGTCTAGCTTCAATCCTTCCACTATCCTTCCACTGGATATAATCTAATGACTATGAGTTAATCAAATGTGAAGATGGATGGCCAGGATTATTTTGGAGTTAAAATTGTATGAGGGATAAATCTTCTTCCAACCTCCGAACCATAATACACCTGTCCACGTGTCATACACACATCATTTCAGAGCTTGGAAGGGTGTTTTTCCCTTTCGTTGACTTCTGAAATAGCTTATGCTCGTTGATATGTATCTTGGATCAATAGTTTTGAATGGCTCATGTCCTCATCCTTTACGTATTCTTGATCGAGGAATGAGAATGACTTCGACCTTCGATGCTTCGGGTAGTTCCCGGTGGTATAAATTGGTTTTCCCCAAAGTAATACTCCCGTAGTGACACAACTTTCTGATGTCACTATTGATGTGGCACTGACCGAGTGGATTCCACGTGTCACTTAGATTTGTGACTTACGTATATCTATAATTTCATATGGACCTTGAAACTTGTCACCATATGAATGCGCCAAGTGTCCTTACCGATGTGATCTTGCTGATGTGGACTATGATGATGTGGGATCTCAATGTGTGTGCCACGTGTCTTACGTCGTGAATTTGGAGCTCTGGCCTTCAGGTGAACTTACATTTTCTAAACCCTTTTTCACTGAAGTGGACATCACCAAAGTTGACCACAATTGTACCCACCTATCCTGATCCAATGGTTATCATTCCTGTTCCATATCTGATGGCCCTCATTCACTTCGAGAATTCGGGGCACCAAACTTTGGGTAATTTTACTTGTTCTCTACTCCTTTATGTTGGAGTGGTTAACGTCAAAGTTGACTATCTCATTTATTTGGACTCTCTGAATAGATTAATGGTTGAGGGGATTTCCTGATCCAATGGTTGATGAGAGTTCGTGACTCTGAGGCTTTGGCCTTCAGGTAAACTTACCTGTTCTCGACTCCTTTTCGCCAGAGTGGTCGGTGCCAGAGTTGACCATCTCCTTCTCTTTACTGTGATCTGATGATTGATGATTATTTATCTCGATATGATGGTTTGGATTTGATTTCTCCCAACTTCTAGCTTCATCTTGATATGACGGTCTCGGTCTGTCTCGAAAACTTCATCAACGAACAAAGTTACTCCTAAATTATTTTGGAGTTTTACTATGGAGATTTCAATCCTGATAGCATTTTTGCAATGCTCTTTCCCTTCTGAGATTTGATTAATGTTCTTCTGCACCCTGTTTGACATCAATGACAATATCATACCACTGTTTCCAACATTACCCCCCTTTGGCATTGATGACAACCTTTTTCCTTTTTGAAATTTTTGCTCTTATCATTTTCCTCCCCCTTTGACAACAATGGAAGAGGGGATTTGTCTTCGCTCCCCCTGACCATGTGCCTCTTTTCTTCTGATATGATTATTATGGTTTTTAATGAGGTTTTTGAATCACTCCCAATTTCTGTCGAAGATTTTCAAAAGTACTCCTAGGAAAGGGTTTTGTGAATATGTCTGCAATTTGTTCTTTGGTGTCTACATAACTATTTTAACCACTTTTTGGGTAACCCGATCTCTTAGGAAATGGAATTTAATTGGGATGTGTTTGATTTTATAATGCATTACTAGATTTTTAGAGATAATTTTTTTTTTTTTGACGAAAACGGTTATAGTTTATATTAGAGGGGTGGCAGAGCCACAGATTCAATTACAAAATGGCCCCGAATTTCTTCGGGCCTACAGATCAAAATACAAAAGGTCCTCAAATTTCTTCGGGCTTGTCTTTCTGATCCATTCTACTTCTAAAACTGTAGACTTGTGAGCTGACCTAGATCCTGTATGTAATCTAAAATTAATTTTCGAATCTCCAATCACTGTTTCAGCATAGGTCTCAGCACTGTTTCAGCATATGACTCAGCACTGTTTCGTCACTTGTTACAGCGGTGTTTCAACATATGATCCAACACTGTTTCAGCATATGTTCTAGCACTGAGATTCGACATGTGATGCAACACTGTTTCAGCATAATTCCAGCACTGTTTCAGCATAATTTCCAGCACTGTGTTTCAACATCTGTTCCAGCCCTGTGTTTCAACATATGTAACAGCACTGTGTTTCAGCTGTTACAACACTGTGTTTCAGCATAAGTTCCAGCTCTGTTTCAGCAAAAGTTCCAGCACTGTGTTCCAACATCTGTTCCAGCACTGAGTTTCGACATCTATTCCAACACTGTGTTTCAGCATCTGTTCCAACACTGTGTTCCAGCATCTGTTCCAGCACTGAGTTTCAGCATCTATTCCAACACTGAGTTTCAGCATCTGTTCCAGCATTGTGATTCAGCGAAGTTACAGCCCTATGTTTCAACATGATACAACACTGTTTCAGCAAATGTGACTTCTCTCCTGCACTTTGGATTCCTTTCTAGCAAATTTCAGACATTTGCAATTTCTGACAGGAGCTCTCCGGGCGGTTCCTTCTCCCCAAACTCTAAGGGATTGGTTCATGATCTAGCATTTGGAAGAGTGCAAGAGGATGGCGTGGGTTCATGGGATCTCCACATTATTCATGATTCCATTTACTGACAGCACCCCAGCCTCCAATAACACGCCTTTGTTGGCTTCCTTATCATCCATTCGGTTGAGGTCCCTTAACACATGAAATAATTGATAGGAATTCAACTTCCTTAAGAGGAGGTGAATTTTATCAAGGAGATTGTTGAGCTTAGTTCTTTGAGTTGTGGAGTGTTTGATCATGGCTTGTATTATTTTTCTGGAATCGCCAATGATTGTCAGGTCCTGGATTCTGAGTTTAATTGCCTGGTGCAGACCTTGCCAGAGAGCCAATGCCTCGGCTCTGTTATTGGACTCTATACCGAGTCCTATAGCAAATTGCGTTATTATGTCCTCTTTGGGATTTTCAATGATGCCCCCTCCTCCAGCCTGGCCTGGATTTCCTTTCGAGGCCCCATCAAAGAAGAGGATAGGCATTTTAATATTACTTTTCCATTCTGCAAGTTCATTTTCGCTTTTTCTGATCTCCCAGCTTTCTTGGATTGGATCACTTCGCTTTTTACATTCTAATCCTGGTATATTGAACTGGGCTATCCAACTCCCCTATTCTTCGTCCAACTTGTGTAGCTTTACAGTGGAGCAAATGTGAGCAGTTGATTCCCACAGCATAGCTCGAATTTTAGTGGCAGTTCTGACTTCACTTAACTATCTTTCTCTGAAGATTCTATGGTTTCTTTCTAACCAGAGATTCCATAGAACAAACTTTGGAAGTAATCCCCATATCAATAGAGTTTGGTTTCTTTTCTTGTCGGCAAAGGGGAACAAGGATTCCCATTGGAGGAGAAGACTTATTACATCAGGAGGGAAATTGGTTGCTAGTTGGGGTCCTATTACTTTCATCCAGACTTCTTTCGAAAAGCTGCAGTTGAGGAAAAGATGGTCAGTTGTTTATTCTTCATGGAGGTAGAGAGGGCATCTAAAGGGTCCTTCCCAGCCCCTTCGTCTAAGGTTCTCCCCTGTTTGGATACTCTTGTGCACCAGGGTCCAAATGAAGAGGTCAATTTTTGGAAGGGAACGAAAATTCTAGACTGCTTTCCAAAGTGTTGGATTTGGCACTGCAGTGGGGGCGGAGTTGAAGAGATGATAACCCTCTGCTGTGGTGTAAGCCTGAGCCCTCCTGCCCCATCCTCGTTCATCTTTACCTATATTTTTTAGAGGGGATTTCCCTTGAAGACACTTCTTAAGAACATCCCATTAACTGTCCAGGAAAGCTGGTCGGTTTGGGGTTGCCCACCCTTGCCAGAGGTGAGGCCTTTCTTCTCCCCATACTGAAATGTCTGAGAGTGTTAAGATGTTTTGACTGTCCATCCAGCTTTTGAGGCCTTGTAGTTCCTGGAGCTGCTCTAGCGGAGGATCGCCCATTATTGAGTCTGTCCAAATTCTTATTTTCCTGCCATTTTTCGACACCCAGGTTAGATGAGGAGTGAAGTGAGGAAGGGCCTTTTTGCATAGTGCGATGATAGGGGAGTTTTTCAACTCCTTACATGGGAGTTCTAAGCTTCTTTCCCGAGACCCTCGAAAGTATTTCCTCCAAAGAGCACGTTTACTCCAAGTGGCTTTGCCGGTGATCATTTTCCAGAGAAGCTTTTCCCCTAAGGCCAAATTTTGGGTCCTTGTATTTTTAAAGTTGAGACCTCCTTCCATGGAGGATTTTGTGGTTTTTTCCCAGCTAACCAGGTGCAACTTTTTATTTTCTTGCCTTCCTCCTTCCCACAAGAATCGTCTATGAAAATCCTCAATTTTTTGGATGACTGTGGATGGAGCTAACAGTAGAGAGCATTGGTAGATGGGGATACTAGACACTACAGCCTTTATCAGGACTGCCTTCCCTTCTAAGTTCAGCCAATTGGCCCCCCAAGAAGTAAATTTATTCTTGAGTTTTTCTGTAATATGGCTCCAGTGGGAGGCTCTGGGGGCAGACTTAAAGATTGGAACTCCCAGGTACTTAAAGGCCTCCCAATTTGTATGCCCCTCCATCCCTAGAACTCTTGTTATTCTCAGCATTTCATTTGGGGTGATGTTCCAGCCATAAATGTTACTTTTAATCTGATTTATTTCGCTGCCGAAGGCTGCTGCATAGATGTCCAGTTCTTCCTTGAACTTTTTTGCTATTATTGGGCTTGCTCCTCCCAACAGCAGCGTATCATCCGCGAATTGCGCATGGTTGATGTCTTTCACCCCTTGTGTTATTCTTAGACCATGAAGATCTTTATTAATTTGGGAGTTTTCCAGTTGATAGCTGAGAACTGAATCTTGAATTGCATAGAGAAATGGCGACAGAGGGCAGCCTTGCCTTAGGCTCCTGGAGGATTTGAAGAAGGCAGTTACCTTCCCATTCACTAGAGGGGCGATCCAAGGAGATTCGATGCAGGCATTTATCCAGCTTATAAAATGTGAATCGAACCCAAACTTCCTCATTACTTCAAATAAGAATTCATGTCTGACTCTGTCAAAAGAGTTAGCGAGATCCAGTTTAATGACCATACCTTTTTCTTTCCTTAAAACGCCGGAGTGAATCGCTTCTTGAACCGGGATGATGTTGTCGGCGATATGCCTCCCTTGGACAAAGCCGCCTTGATTGTCAGGAACAATGAGAGGGAGAGCTTCCTTGAGGCGATTGGCTATTACTTTGGCAAGGATTTTATAGCTTGTATTGCATAAAGAGATAGGTATGAATCGGTTGAAGGAAGTTGCTCCTTTTTCTTTCGGGATGAGTGCCAGAAAGGAAGAGTTGGTGCTTCCTCCCAGCTTGCTGGCCTGCTGTGACTTCTAAATCATTTTGGTTAGATCCTTTTTTATTATTTCCTAGCACTGCTAATAGAATCTGGCAGTGAACCCATCCGATCCTGGTGCTTTGTCTGGGTTCATCTGATCAAGGGCCTCTTTTATCTCTTGCTGCGAGACCTCTCTTGTCAGCTTGTTGTTGATGTCTTCATTTATTATCCTTGGAATGACCGTGAAGGGGTACCCCTGCTGGTCCAAAGCTGAGTCTTTTGGGTCTGTGTATAGCTTCTCAAAAGCTTCATAAGTTGCTTGTTTAATTCCCTCTGGATCTACAATTGTTTTGTTCTGGACTTGAACTTCTGTAATTGCCTTATATTGTTTCCTTGCTTCCACTTGTTTGTGAAAGTAGGCTGTGTTACGATCTCCTTCTTTCAGCCATAAGCTTCTCGACTTCTGCCTACAATAGTTTTCCTCCATTCTGCAGGCTTGGTGCCAATGCATTTGAAGGTTGTCCTCCTGTTGCAGAATTGCCGGAGTGATCTCCTTCTATTCCATTTCCAACTGATGGGCCTCGAGTTGGCTTTGGGCTGCTAGGCGCATTGCTATTGGGCTTGGTTGGATCTTGGCCCAAGATTTTAGAGCGAATTTCAGCCTTTTAATTTTTTCCTCCCACACGTAGGATGTTGAGCCTTGAACTGTGGTGGCCCATACTTTGGTTACTAGCTATGCGAAACCTTTGTCATTTATCCAGTTTGGGCTAAATATGAAGGGGATGGGCCCTTTGACCTAGTCTGTTTTGATTTCTAACCATATCGGCTTGTGGTCAGAAGCACTGTGGGCCAGAATTTCTGCTTTTGCTTCAAGTCCTAGTAGCAGGAGGGAGCTTTGTACGAGGAATCTGTCTAGTCTGGAAGCGATGTGCCTTTGACCAATCCTCTTATTGGTCCATGTATAACGTCCTTTGACTGGCTTAATATCAAGGAGGTCCCAGGCTGAGGCTAAGTCCTCTACCCATTCTCTGGCCAGATCTCTCACTATAGAGTCCCCCCTCTTCTCTTCTTGGGCTAGCGTTACATTTAGATCTCCTCCGAGGATGATATTGGTGAGATTGTTTTGCTGAAGGTAGTCCTGTAAGGACTCCCAACAGTGTTTTTTTCCCCCCAAAAGTTGTGGGACATAAATGTTAAAGATGCTTACCTGGCAACCAGTGTCTTTGTGGAGAAATTTGGTGTGAATCCAATGCATGCAGGTGTCAGTGATGAGCATGTCTATTTTGGATGCATTCCACATTGTGCAGATCCCTCCGGAGGCTCCCCTGGCATTTCCGGCAACTCCGAGGCTTCCTTTCCAAACTTTCAACAAGGTTTTGAGTGCATCCTGCTGGCTCGTTTTAGTCTCCTGGAGCAGTAGGATACTTACTTTCAAGGTTTTGATGATATCTTTAAGTGCTTCTTCCTTATTCTTGCTGCCCATTCCCCTATAGTTCCAGGAGGTTATAATCATTATAAGCCTTGGGGGGAGAGATGGCCTCCTTGGGAGGCTTTGGCCTGCTTCCGCGTGTTACGAACAGTCATCATCTGTTTGATGGTGGGTTGTGACCCATTGAGCACTTCTTTATAGGCTTCCTGGTTCCTCTCTGCGTTTTTTGATTTTCGGCCTCTTCCCATTTTCTTTGGAGTGGTCCATACCTCATTTGCTTCATCTGAGTCGCTGCCTATAGAGATCTCCCCTTCCTCTATGTTCTGACTTCCTTCCTGCTTCTAGGGGGAGTTCTTTTGCATCCCTTCTTCTTCTGTTGGCTTGTTCCCCTTGTCTTCAGGATTCTGACCTTCCTTTTCTCCCTCTTGAACTTCTTTACTTGGATCTTGTTCTCTTTCCTCCGCTTCTTTGGCTAGGGTTATGAAACTATTCTCCGTTTCTTTGGATCCCGAGGGTTTGGCTTTCTGTGGATCTGTCTGCTCATTCCTTTGGCCTCTTGCTTTTGATCTCCCTTTCCAGGCCTGCTACCAACCTTCGTCCCCTTCTTTTTCTGTGGAGGGGGGGGTTTTTGGGCAGTTTCTTTGGAAATGGCCGTATTCGTGGCAGCCTCTGTACTTGAACGGAAGTTGTTCATAATCCAGCTTTTGGAAGTGTTTCCAGTTGCCAACCTTTAGCTTTATTGCCTCGGGTAGACCTACCTCCAGATCAACCTCCACACAGATCCACACACAGGAATATTGGTCTCTTGGTTTTGCTCGGTCAATGTAGAGCCCAAGACCATTGCCTATTTCCTGAAGTGAGGAGGGGTTCCAGCAGTGGATCAACAGGTTGGGGAGTCTTACCCAGACCGGGACATCCTTGGGGACTTCTGAATCAGGGTCAAAATTTGGGGTCCATCTATTCAGATATAGTCCTTGAGTGCCCATGAAGTAAGGGCCATTTATGAAAATCAAATCTCTGTCCTCCTGGGAGATAAATTCAAAGATAAAGTATCCTTGCCCGATCGCATAACATGTCACACTATTTGTTATCAGAGGTCTCCAGTTTCACTGTATCCAGTTGTCTGTGGATCTGGTTGAGGGCCAGAGTCCCATAAACTGGCCGATAAGTCCTCGTTCAGAGAGGGAAAGGGCGACTTTCATTAGGTATTCAGGAGGAAGGTCGATCTCTGGTATATCATCCAATTTCGTGACAAAGCTCGGAGCTTCTGAGACGGACGTCTTCTTGCTGCAGGCTTCTACCAGGCATCAAAAGGAGGCGGAGGGGGAAGGAGGGGGCGGCGGCTCCCCTCCTTGGGCTGCCATGGCGGCACACTCAAAACCCTTAACGTAACCAAAGTTAGGTCAGGGGCGCGCGCGCGATAATAATCGAGGGTATGAGTTAAAAGTCAAATGTTAATAATGTAGTTTCTTCAGATTTTTAGAGATACTTATGGCACTAGTTTTATCATAATTAATAGTGATGGGATTATCATATCTTATTTGTAAATCTTCTAATGTTTTCTTAATCCAAATAACTTGTGTGCAACACGATGCAGCAAAAATGTATTCTTCCTCTGTTGTAGAAAGTGATGTGGATGTTTGTTTCTTTTTAACCATGCTACTAGATATTTTCCTAAGAAAAATGCTCCTCCATTGGTGCTTTTCCTATCATCTATACTACTAGCCCAATCTGCATCAGTGAATGTAATTAGATTAAAGCATTTATCTTTTGGATAACATAATCCAAGTTCTAGGGCACCTTTAAGATATCTAAATATTCTCTTTACTTCTTTTAAGTGAGTTTATTTAAGCACATATTGAAATCTCCCCACAATTCCTACAACCTGCATGATGTCAAGTCTTGTTGTTGTTGAAGAGAGAAAACTTCCAACCATTGATCTGCACATTGTTTGGTCCACTTTTGGTGAGTTATCTTCTAGGCTTATTTTACATCCAGTGACCATGGGAGTACTCATAGGTTTACTATCTTCCATTTCAAATTTCTTTATCATTTCCTTGATATATTTTCTTTGGGAAACAAATATTTCATTTTCTATTTGATTTACTTGTAAATGTAAGAAGAATGACAGTTCTCCTAGCATAGACATTTCAAATTCTTCTTGCATTTTGGTTGCAATTTTTTTTCTTAGTGTAGTAAGATTAATCCCAAATATGATTTCATCTACATATACCACCACAAAAATCATGTTTTGATCCTAAATTTTGATGTATGGGTTGTTGTTAGTAGTCCCTCTCTTATATCCTTGTTTTTACAGGTACTGATCAAGCCTTGAGAACCATGCCCCAGGGGCTTGTTTAAGACCATAGATGGCCTTTTTTAGCTTTCACACATAGTCCTGATTTCCTGTTAACATGAATCCTTATGTTTCTCAACATAGACTTCTTATTCTAGTGTTCCATTAAATAATGTTGACTTGACATCCATCTGATAGATTTTGAAATTTCTGAAGCATGCAAATGCCAGGGACATTCTGATGGCCTCAAGTCTTGCTATTGGAGAAAAAGACTCTTCAGAATCAATACCTTCCACTTGGAAATATACTTTTCAAACTAATATGGTTTTTTTATTTATAATATCCCCATTTTCATGTAGTTTGTTTTTGAAGATCCACTTGGTTCCTACCACATTCTTGTCCTTGGGTCTTGGAACTAGTTCCTAGGTCTTGTTCTTCTCTATCTGGTCTAGTTCTTCATTCATTGCTTCTATCCAATATTTATTTTTTTTAGCTTCTTTGAATGAATTAGGTTCTATCGGGGATAACATTGCTTGTTCTGAGTCAAAATCAAGTTTCCTTCTTGTTTCCACTCTTGAATTTTTATCTCCAATAATCTGACTTTCGAGATGATTATTTTGAACTCTTTTTGATGGAGCTTTTGGCAAGGGTGTTTCTTCATTGTATTCTTCATCAATATATGGTTCAATTTCCTACAATCCATCATCATTATCTTCTTGCTAAGATTCTACATCATCTTATTCTTGTTGATATTTTACATCATCATCTTCTTGTTGAGATTTTTTATCAATGTCTTGGGATATTCTCTTTTTTAGGTCATCTATATTTACATTGGCACTTTACATTATCTTTGTAGTCTAATATTATAATATTTGTATGCTTTCTTGTTAGATGAATACCCTAAAGATATTCCTTCATCAGATCTTGGATCAAACTTTCCTAAGTTATCTTCATCATTCTTAATGTAACATTTACTTCCAAAAGTTCTAAAGTGTTATATAGATGGTGGCCTCCCAAACCATAGTTCATAAGGGGTTTGTCATGTTTGGGTCTCAACTGATCTCTATTAAGTATGTGGACTACTATGTATAATGCATCTCTCCAGAATTTGTCTGGAAGCTTCGCTTCATTTAACATGGTTATTGCAACTTCTTGAGTTGTTTTGTTTTTCCTTTCTACCACTCCATTCTGTTGAGGAGTCCTAGGAGATGAAAATTGTCTTTTGATACCATAAGATTCACAAAATTGAATGAACTCTTTAGAGGTGAATTCTCCTCCATTGTTTGACCCCAGACATTTAATTTTGAGATCTGTTTCATTTTATACAAGGGCTTTGAATGTTTTAAATTTTTCAAAGGCTTCTGATTTTTCTTTTAGAAAGTATACCCAGGTCAATATTGTGTAATCATCAACAATCAAAATAAAATAATGTTCACCATAAGTAATTTTAGTTCTGGTAGGTCTACATAGATATGTGTGAATAGACTCTAATGGTTTTGTTGTGGAATTCTCTTTTGTTTTGAACCTAACTCTTGTTTTCTTTCCTATTTGACAGTGTTTACAAATAGAGTCTTAAGGCTTAATCACTTTTGGCAGGTCCCTAACTACCTCTTTCTCATTGGATTTGATCAAGTTGTCCAATCTTAAATGTCTCAACCTTCTATTCCATAGCCAACTTTCATCTACTTGGCTTGAACACCATTTTTCTTTTTCATCTATATTAAGGATGTACACATTGCTAGATGTTCGTGGTGCAACTACCACTAGCTTTCCAATGTCCTTTTTTTTTATCTCACATTTATGAGAATAAAAAGTATGTGACCTTGATCATATGTCCAACTTACACTTAGGATATTAGGTTTGAGATTTTCTACCAGAAGTACATCTTCTTCTTTGGTTTTATTATTTCCTAAACTGATAGTGCCTTTTCCCAGTATTTTGGCTAACATATTGTCTCCAAAAGTCACTTTTTCTTTTCTTTTCTTGTTCAACTTGAGAAATTTGCTTTGATATCAAGTCATGTGTTTGGAACATCCACTGTCTATATACCACTAACATTCTTGATTTCTTGCATATAAGGCTACATTGCACTCTTCTTTTTTTGTCTTCCATACTTTTTTATTATTGGGAATATTTATGTTTTTATCATATTTTGGCAATCTACATTCACTAGCTTTGTGACCATAGTTTTTGCATTTGTAACATTCAACATTGTAGTCTTGTAAGGGAGAGAAGGAGTTATATTTTCTTCTTTTCTCATTATCCTTATTATTTCCATATCTTTTAACATTTCTTGGATTGTACTCTCTATAAGCTTTACAATCTATTGTTTTATGTCCAAAATTTTTGCAGGAATAGAAATAACCAAGGAAAATATATTGATTTCTGTTTTTTATGATTCTATTCTTTTCGTTATCTTTTTCATTAGTAGAAGGTGGAGATTTCTATTTATTTGTGATAGTTTCAAATGGTATTGTTCTTATTTTGTTTTGTTTTCTATTTATGGGTTTCTTAAGAACATCTGCATAGCTAATTTTGTCATTTTCTTGTTCTGTAGGGGGACCATATCCTAGTCATGTCTTATCATTTGATGATCTCTAAATGCTAAGAATGTTATTCAATATTTTTTAGCTATTTCAAATTTAGACTTAATATCTTATTTTTCTAGTTTCCCTTTTAGTTGAACTATTTCATCCTCCAATATATTACACATTTGTTGTTTTTCACTGAGCTCTTTATTCAATATTTCTTCTTTTCTTTTGGTTTCTTGGAGTTGAGTTTTTAACTTAATAATTAGTTATTCCAAATCACTAATGGTTATGGAAACTTCCTTCTCTCTTGACTCAATAGCTTCTTCAATTTGTAGAAGCTCTTCCCTTAGTGACCTGTTTTGTTTTTTAGTTTTTCTTAGTTTGTCAATTACGCGAAGGAATTCTTCTTCGAAGTTCACTTCTTCTTCATCTTCTAAATGATTATCATCTTGAGTTTTTATTCCCATAAATAGAATCTTTGGCTCCTCTTCTTCATTTTTTTCTGATGAGTTACTGCCTTCTTGGGTAAAGAATGTTTTATTTTTCTCGTAGAACTTGTTTTTATTATTAGTTTTACTTTTCTTCTAATTTTTGAAGGTTCTTTCATCATCATTTTCCTCATGTTTAAGATAGGGACATTTATTGGAAAAGTGTCCAATTTTGCCACAATAGAAACATATTAAATGAATATTTCCTTTGTATTTCCCAGTCCCTTTCTTGAGTTTCTTTATGAAATTCAAAGTTTCTTCATCAGATATATCTAATAACACGTAATTGGTCTTTTTATCCTCCCTCATATTTGTTTTAAATGCTTTAAAGGTTGTTTCTCTTTTTGATGGTTTTTCATTCCCTGTTCTCATTTCATATGCTATACAAATTCCATGAAGTTGATCTACTGTGAGTTTGTCAAGTTCTGGTCTATCTTCAATTGTGGAAATCTTGGAATCATATCTCATAGGTAATGACCTTAATAAATTTTGTACAATAGGTTTATCAGTAAGTTCTTCTTCTGCTTCTTTGATTGAATTAACTACCTCATCTACCCTACGAAAGTATTCAACAATGTTCTCTTATTCTTTCATCTTCAAATTTTCAAACAGAGTTCTATAGGTTTGTATTTTGGCATCTTTGAATTTTCCATCTCCTTCATATACAACCTCCAATTTATCCCATATTTCATTAGCTGACTTACAATGCATAACCTTTACACATAAAGAATTTGTAAATCCTCCTAGAATTCCATTAACTTCTCTTGAGTTGTCTTTACAAATTTTCTTTCTTGCAACATCTATGGGTGGATTGGTTGGTGCAGTGTAACCATCTACAATAGATTTCCATATATCAAAACCAAGAACCAACAATAATGTTTTCATTCTTATTTTCCTGAGAGCATAACCACCTCCATTGAACAATGGTGCTTTGTTGGAAGGCATTCCCTCTTGCTCATCCATTTCTTTTAGGATCTACCTTCCAATTATTAAATTGTGCTAAAGGAACTCACTCTGATACCAATTGTTGGAATACTGAGGGGGGGGGGGTGAATCAGTATTACCCTTTTTCAATAATTATCAATTACTTTTATATATTTTATTAATTACCACAATAGATCAATAATATACTTGTATGTAGAATCAATTATATAAATATAATTAACAAGAATTACAAGGTTTTATAAAGAATAGTGAAGGACACCAATCCTTTTTAGAGAACCAAATCTAGGAGACACAAATCCCCTTCTTCAGGGAACCAACCCTAGGAAGAACCAACTCCCTTGTCTTTAGGGAACCAACCATAGGAAGCACCAACTCCCTTGTTTTTTAGGGCACTAACCCTAGGAAGCTATTAGAAAAACAAGATCGTGGAGCAATAAAATAAAACAAATGTGGAAATAAAACAAAAAAGATACACAATAAAATAAATACACTGATATATGTGGTTCACCAAGTGTGGGATACGTCCACCAGAGAAATTTCCAAGTCCTTCCTTTATTATTATCCAACAAATGAAGGGATATAACCTACAACACACCCATTGTAACTTCCTCTTCTTTATCTCACAGTATCCTCACTTAGAATACGATATTCACAATGATACATAGACACAATACATTTTCCTCATAAAAGAGAGTTTCCTTCTAGGGAAAAAAACCCTAACATAACTTCTACCTTCAGATCTGTGACCTTATATTGAACAATCCATATTTAATATGAACTTACAATGTACATATACAAGGAAATTTTTTCTTTGGGGGATTTTCCCCCAAATCCACATCATGGCTCACTGTCCCCCGAACCCCCGTCAGGGGCTCACTTGCCCCTAGACCCTGCCAGTCGAGGATATGACCCCAAAACCCCACAGGGGGGGTAAACCCTCCCCTTCACTTCCCCACATGGAGAAGTGTACATTGTGATGGGGTGTAAAGTCTTCATGGGATATAAATACGGCTGAAAACCCAAAAAAAATACCTCTGAATCAGGAAGATAATCAGGCTCCACAACCAACAACATCCCACTTGGAGACTAATCTCAACAAATCCACCATTGTTGTATCTGTTGGACTATGATCATTATTGGACCTGGAAAATTTCTCATCTTCACCTTCATCCTTGAAGACCAACTGAAACTGAGAAGGAACTCAGTTTCTCCCTGGTTACTCCCTTTGTTAGCATGTTTGCATGATTCTTGCTAGTGTGTATCTTTTCCAACTGCAAATGTCCATCTTCCAAGACAAATCATATGAAATGGTACCTAAGCTGTATATTCTTAGTCTTCAAATGGAAGGATGAGTTCTTTTCAAGATGAATGAAACTCTCACTATCACATTACAACCTACTATTCTCCCACTTCTTTCCCAATTCCTCCATAAACCTCTATAACCAAATCATTTCCTTACTAGCCTCTGTAATAGAAACCTACTATGCTTCTATTGTTGAAAGTGCAATAACCTTTTGCAATTTTGAAATCCAACTTACTGTTGTTCCACCCATAGTAAAAACATACCCTATGGTGCTCCTCCTTCTATCTTTATCACCTGCCATATCCGAATCAAAATATCCCTGTAGAATAGTTTCTAAACCTCCAAAGCGTAATGCATGAGTAGCAGTACCTCTCAAATACCTAAGAATCCACTTTACTTCCTCCCAACGTTCTTTACTTGGATTGTTCATATACCCACTCATAACTCCCACTTCATGTGGAATATCTGTTCTTGTGCAAACCATCACATACATCAAGCTGTCAACTGCTGATGAATAAGGGACCTTGGACACATATTATATCTCCTCATGTGTCTTGGGACACATTTTCTTATTTAATTTGAAATGGATGGCCAAAGGTGTACTAAATAGTTTTTCATTCTGGATTCTAAACCTCTCCAACACCTTCTCTATGTAGTCACCCTGAGATAATGCCAATTTGCAATTTTTCCTCTCTCTTGTTATTCTCATACCAAGGATTTTATTTGCAGCACCCAAATCCTTCATCGCAAATGAATTAGGTAATTTATTCTTGAGCACATTTATATCCTGCATATTAGACCCTGCAACAAACATGTTATCTTCATACAATAGCAAGATAATATAGCTTCCATTTTCCAGCCTTTTAAAATAAACATAGTGATCATAATGGCATCTTCTATAACCTTGTTCTATCATAAACCTGTCAAAATTCAAATACCACTGCCTTGGAGCTTTCTTTAGGCCATAAAATCTCTTCTTCAACATGCATATCAAATTATCCTTTCCTTTTACCTCATGCCCCTGTGGTTGCTGCATATAAATCTCTTCCTCCAAATCCCCATGGAGAATTTTCTTTTTTACATCTAACTGTTCAAGATGAAAATCTTCTACTGCCACAAGACTTAAAATGGTCCTAATTGAAGTCATTTTAACAACAAGATAAAATATTTCATCAAAATCTATACCTTTCTTTTTTGCAAACCCCTTTACAACAAGTCTAGCCTTGTACCATTTTTTCCCTCCATCTTCTTCCTTCAACCTGTAAACCCATTTATTATGCAACTCTCTTTTTCCTGCAGGAAACTGAACCAAATCCCAAGTCTGTTTATTTACGATGGAATCCATTTCCTCTTTCATTCCTTTCTCCCGCTTCTTTTTAGTGTCTACCTGCATTGCCTCTTCATAACATTCAGGTTCACCAGAATTAATCAAAAGTAAATAATACAATCAAGGAGAGTATTGTTCAGGGGGTATACTTAACCCAATAGATCTTCTAACAACACTTGCAGGAATTTGAGGTACCAATTGCTCTTGTTGTTGTACATTTTTATTTTCTTGTGTGTTTGGAATTTATTTTTCAGTGATATCATCAAGCACTATGTATTCTGGTTTTTCTTTTTCATGTTTCTTTCCCTACAACTGATCTTTGTACATGACCTTCTCATTGAATATGACATCTATACTCCTAATGATTTTGTGATTTTCATAATCCCACAAGAGATAACCAATAACACCATATCCAATAAAGGTACACTTCTTAGATTTTGCCTCAATATTTGTTCTATTTTCTTTATCAATATGGAAAAATACTTCACAACTGAAAGTATTCAAAAAAGAATAGTTTAACATTTTACCTGTACATGCCTCCTCTAGAATTATACCATCCAAAGAGATTGAAGGTCCTCTATTTATTACATAAACAACAATATATACAACATATTCCCAGAACTGTAAGGGAAAACCAACATGCAATCTCATACTCCTTTCACGCTCCATGATTGTCTTGTTCATCCTTTCCAACACACCATTTTCTTGTGGTGTTCTTGGAAATATCTTCTCTCTATGAATCCCATGGTATGAACAATAATCATCAAACTCCTTGCTGCAATATTCACCTCCATTGTCTGATATGAGACACTTCAACCTTTTTCCTGTCTCATTCTCAACCAAAGATTTCCATTTCTTAAAAGTAACATAATAATGAGAGCCACCAAGATATGATACCTAAGTTGTTCCCCATACATCTGTATGCACAATCTCTATCCTTTCACTCTTCTTTTCTTTTTCAACTGTGAGAAGTTTGAATCTCTTATGTTTTGCATAAGCATAATGCTCACAGAAATCGAAATCAATATGTTTATTATCTGGAAACAAATTTATTTTGTGAAGTGTCTGCATACCCTTCTCACTCATGTATCTAAGCCTATGATGCCACAATGTTGTATCCACTCCTATAGAAGCTAAAGAGATAAAAGAGTCAGTATTACCAGTACATAAATACAATGTACCTACCTTCTCTCCTTTTTCTATCACCAATGATCCTTTGGTGACCTGCCACACCTTATCTGTAAATATGGATATGCAACCTTCACTTTCCAACTACCTTATTGAAATAAGATTTTTCCTTCGATTTGGAACATGTCTTACCTCCTTCAACCACCATTGGTTTCTATTCCTTTTCTTTATTTTTACCTTTCCCATTCCAACAATTTTTCATGGTGCATCATCACCCAAATGAACTTGTCCAAAATCACCTTGAACATAATATAGACAATATTTTCTATGGGGTGTGGCATGAAATGAAGCTCATGAATCTACTACCCAAGACTCAAAAATATCATCTATAGAAAGAATCAAAGCATCTTGTAACACATCGCATGTTACATTTGCTTCCTGATTTTTCTCTTGTTGTCCATCTCTTTGTTTTTTTGGAGCTCTACAATCTTTCTTCAAATGTTCTTTTTTTCCACAATTCCAACACTCTATATTTCCAAGTCTAGATTTGGATCTTCCCTTCCTATAATTCACGCGGTTCCCTAATCCCTTTCCTCTATCCTTTTGTCTTACCCTGTTCTCCATGTTTAACACATTACCTGATGTCTCACATGTGTTTTTTCGTCATATTTTCTCACTAAGGATAAGACCGCCAACATCATCAAATTTTAAAGTGTTTGAACCATAGACATAGTTACTTACAACCATGACCAAGCTGTTCCAAATTTCTGGCAATGAGAACATGATTAGAAGATACGTAACCTCATCATCAAAGTCCACTTTTATAGAACTTACCTGATTAGTAACCATATTAAATTCATTTAAATGATCTGCAACACACCCACCTTTTGACATCTCTATATTAAATAATATCTTCATTAGAAATACCTTATTGGACGTTGAGTGTTTTTCATAGAGTTTAGTCAATGCATCCATCAACTCCTTCATTTTATATTCTTTCAAAATATTTAAATCCATCGATGCTTCTAGGCTCAACCGTATCATTCCTAGTTCCTTTCTTTCAAGAACCTCCCATTCTTTGTCCTTCATGGTTGTCAACTTCTTTTCTATTCCACCCAATGGTAGGAATATATCCTTCTGATATAAATAATATTCCTTCTACATATTTTATAACTAGTAGTTTTTGTCGTTAAATTTCTTGACCCTAAACTTTCCATCTTCTGCCATTTCTCCCACTAGAACCAGGAACCCTCTTTTCCTGTGAGTTACCTCTCACTCTGATACTAGTTGTTAGAAAAATAGGATCGTAGAGTAATAAAATATAACAAATGAAGAAATAAAACACAAAAGATACACAATATAATAAATTCACATATATACATGGTTCACTCAGTGTGGGCTACACCCACTAGATAAATTTCTAGTTCCTTCCTTTATTATTATCTATCAAATGAAGGGATACAACCTACAACACACCTGTTATAACTTTGTCTTCTTTCTCTCACAGTATCTTCACTCATAATACAATATTTGCAATGATACATAGCCCCAATACATAATTTCCCTCATAAAAGAGGGTTTCCTTCTAGGGAAAAAAACCCTAACATAACTTCTACCGTTAGAACTGCGAGCTTATAATGAATGGTCCATATTTACTATGAAATTACAATATACATTTACAAGGCAATTTTTCCTAACCCCCATCAGGGAATGTTGTCCCCCGAACACTCGTCGAGGGTCCGATTTCCCCTGGACCCCCCCATCTAGGGGGATGGCCCCCTTTGGACCCCGCATGTGGGGAAAGCCCCCCTGCACTCCCCCGTGTGGAGGAATGTACATTATTCTGGGGTGTAAAGTCTTCATGGGGTATAAACATGGATGAAAACAAAGACCTTTGAGTTAGGAAGATAATCAGGCTCCACAACCATCAGAAGCACCCTTGTCTTTAGGGCACCAACCCTAGGAAGCACCAAATCCCTTGATTTTAGGGCACCAACCTGTTGAGGGGTCCAAAGTACCTTTAACTCAACAACATGAACCAAACCAACCTAAGAGGCCCAATTAGACTTGTAAGAATTTGATGAGTGGTAAGTTTCTCCAAATTCGTGATCTGGTTGGAATTATCTATGGGCTTTAATCATGATTGAAAAATATGCCTTTTCCATTAAGCCTTTCCTCAGGCTATGTAGTTCTCTTTTTTGGTTCTTTTCTAATGTTTATAATAAAAGAAATATAAATATTTAAACTAGATGACAGAGGGAAGCTAACTATGTGATGGGGGAAGGATAGGCTTTAGGATAAAATTTATACCTTAGCACGCAGACAAAGAAGATCTAAACTACTTCAAACTAGATTAATACCATTTTGATTAGTGGAAATTCAACATTGTATGAGATAAAAATTATAGAAAATAAAGACATACACGTGACAAGAAGCTAGTGCAAGAAAAGTAATTTTCAATGCTATATTATCAATCACAGGTTAACACAATTGATTTCTATTCATCAACTAGAATAAAAGAACTGTAACAACATTATAAGATAACTTCAAATAATACATACAACAAATCTTACTCAATACAACAAAAAATATTGAATCTGAAGACAAAGATAATCTTCGCTCGATCCAATCGCATTCACGCCTCCAATGAAATAAATGTCTTTGGTTCTAAACAAAACTTCTTAATTAACATAACTTGCACAAAAATAGTTCTCTTACAAAATTTCAAAAAAAGTCTTTCTCTCCAAAACCATCAACCCTTCTAACATACAAAAGATGCCTATTTATCAGAGATGTGGAGGCCCTCGACCAGTGTGGAACTAAGGATTTGCTCTACACATCAGTTGTAAAACAAGTTATTAACTTAACTAAAACACACTATTGGAGTATGTTAATGAATACTCAGAACTTGACTTAACAAAAAGGAGTGGTTCTTATCACAGAAAAAATACCACTTATTATGTCTGAATTTAAAAGAGTTTTGCAATTGAACAATTAAAAACTGCTACTAGCACTAAAGCTAGATTGATGCTGGGGTGAACCGATATTTATCGAGAAATGACCAGGAGTGACATAACCATGTTCTGTATTTAGCATTGGCATGAAACATGCTATTGGAGGTCACTAGGAGATAAATGGATGTTGGAAGTGGTTTTTTTCCCTCTTATCCCATGGTGGAAAGAAGAAAGTCATCTTGAGTTTTCCAGAGTCTCTGATATTCTTTCTGCAGTCTGGACATGTAGTTTTTCCAGAGTCTCTGATATTCTTTCTGCAGTCTGGACATGTAGTTTCCCCAATTCAGGTTTGGCACCCCCTTTTTAAACATTTCAAAATGTGAAATAAATATGGGTGAGCCCCTTCAAAAATCCAACGTTCAGGGGATTTGGAGCGTAGAATGTTTATATCTCCCGGAGGCCTGGAATCCCAGAGTCATTAACCACCACTTATTGCTAATTAACCTGAGATTTATTCTTAAACATTTGGTGTTTCGACACTTTGGAATTTCAGGGGTTTGGGAGTTGGGAATGTTGAGTTTGAGAATCTCTTAGAGTTACAATGCTGTGGAGTGACGTGGAAGTTCAAGACCCACTTCGGTTGTTCGAGGCTTTGACACTTCGGGGCTTCGGAGGTCTGTGTTTGCTGTGAATTGAAATCCTCGGATTGGTAATCTCCCAGAGTTGACGTGTCAACATGATGTCACTATTGCTAGCGTGTTCGCATGACAGAGAGTGACATGTGTCACCCAGAAATGGGTGGATGACATCAACCAAATGACTTGAAATGAGTTCCACGTGTCAGCACCGATGGATGTCATGTGGCTCCAACATTTCATAATTCGGGAGTTTTTGAGTGCTAAGTGTGGAGATCTCTCGGATGGATGATCTTGTGAAGTGATGTGGTGGTTCGACATTCATGAGTTTTTTGACAGATGAGCTTTGGCGTTTCAACATTCAAGAGTTTTTGAAAAATAAGAGCTCGAACGTTTCGACATTCGAGAGTTGTGAAGTGAAGTTTGTGTAACTCTGCGATTAAACTGCACGCATTTCTAGAAGTGTGAATGTATGGGAGTTGTTGATTTGATCGACCTATTGGATCTTTACTGTTGAAAATGTACCCTGTCTACTTTCACAATACAGGACCGAAAATGACTACTCTGAATTGTTGTGTTTTGGTCACGTGAGTTCCTTGTGCACACAAAAAGGATTGGTCGACCTTCTGTGAGCTCAATCAATGAAAAGAATGATGAAAAGTATTCTGAACCAAATCACGACATTTAATTATCCTTCAAGAAAAACATAAACAAAATGTGCAAAGACTCAATCGAGAAAGAAAACGATAGAAACCAATTCATTTAGAGAGAGAAATTAACTCAACCAACCAGAAGGGGAATGGTTTTCAAAAAGGTATAGGGAAAATGAGGCAGAAGGGTAAGGGGTGCAGACTTAGGTCTCAACATCGGGGATAATAAAGATTGCAGAGAAATAAAATAAAAACAAATGCAGAAATAAGAAAACAAAAGATGCACAATACAATAGAGACACAGATATACATGGTTGACGCAGTGTGGGCTACGTCCACCAGATAATTTGTCAGGTCCTTCCTTTTGTTATCCAAAAAAATGAAGGGATACAACCTACATCACACCCACTATAACTTGAACTTCTTTCTCTCACAGTGTCCTCTCTTAGAATACATTATTCACAAATAATACACAGTCGCAATACAATTCCCTCATAAGAGAGGGTTGCCTTCTAGGGAAAAGAACCCTAAAAAAACTTTTACTGTCAAATATGCAACCTTATAATGAATGATCTAGATTGACTACGAAATCACAATATTTTACAAGGAAATTATTCCCAATATTTTGCTTCAGGGGTGCTTCCCCCGAATCCCCTACCAAGGGGGGGATACAAAAATTGTCACTTCCCCCTTGGACTCCCTAGGAGATATTTGTGGGGGGGAAATACCTCCGACACCCCCTGTTAGGGAATGGGTCCAAAAACGGCTGAAACAAACATCTGAATCAAGAAGATAATCAGGCTCCACAACCAACAATTTATTTGTTTTTCTTTGCAATCTTTCGATGTCTCATTTATTCATCTAGTTTTTTTTTAACACATTTTTTCCAAGTTTTATCATTTTGTTTTGTTTATGATTGTTATAACCCTAAATTTATCTACACATCCATACCTAGCCTTTGGCCCTCTTACTTTCATTTTTTTCCAAAGAATTACTGAGTTTCTCTTCTAAAAAACCATTTTTTTGAAGATGTACGCACCCTGCTCCATTACTTCCTGCATACATACCCTTGTTGCACCACTACAACCCATGTACATACGCATGTTGCACCACTACAACCCACGTATACTTGAAAAATTTGCAAAAAATAAAAAGTTGCAAGGAATTCGTTGAGATTACGGGTTATTGGGTAGTTTCCCAACTAATCCACCGCCTATAGCTTGTCACCCAACTGGATAACCATCCTTTTCCCATATAAAAGGAGGTGTTGAGGTCTTATTTTACATCTAGAAATAAGAACATTCAAACTCTTCCCATTTCACATCCCCTCCTTACCCTAGTCATTGCAACCCTCTTGTGAAAATTGCCTATGCATTCCCCAATTAGCCCTTCTTCCTCCATCAAAATCCATTCACTTCCCAAGAAGAGATCACAAGGTTGACAGGAGAAGCCATACAAAGGTGCACTTGGAGCTTGGTGAAGAGGATCCCATACCAGGTTCATATAGCAGTAGTTGGATTTGATTGTAAAAGGTATGATCATTGAGTTATCAATAAAAGAACTACTTTTCCTGTCCCAAATCATGGTGTATTGAATCATTTTATTGATTTATGTTCTAACATATAACCCTAATTTGTATATGGAATAGCATGCTTGTCGTGTGTTGTTTTTCAATATTTGGATGCAAGCCATCCCTGGAAGGAGGTGTGCAGTGAACATAACTTGCAAGCGCGAGGAGGTCATCACCGGATGTGGAGTAGAGGTATAGTTACCCGACCTTCCTCATCTTTTCTTTTCTTGTATGAGTTTTGGGCATGCTTGGGGTAGTTAGAGAAGTAGTTGAATTTTAGATGGTTAATTGATCTGTCTACATTCTAAACCCTATTGTAGTCATAGAGAGGGTTTTCCAGCTAGAAGAATTCGTGACCATACTGGGGAATCCTCCAGGGTTTTAGGGGATTTTTGAGTTGTCTGAATGGTTTTTCTGCCTTTTTATTTTTTGTTGAGTCTTTTGAGTCTTTTAAGGGATTATGGTCACCTTTAGGTTCCATACCATCTCTCCCTTCCCTTTAAGTCTTTTTGTTTTCTTTCTTTTTTGAGAGAATACAGAGGTGTATGCACCCTATTATGGGTCAGCATGCGTACATACACGGCCTAATTTATAGATAGCCCACGTACTTATGTAGGATTCTTAAGCACCAGTAGTGTACCTGGTTCAAGAAAATGTTTTTAAATAAGAGATAGTCAACTTCTCCCCTAATTGAGGTTTTTACTTCCCAGGGTTTCTTGATACAGTTCAGAGTCTCTGTTTTTTACAGTAATAGATTGGGTTATATTTCAGATTGCTTGTCTTTTGAAAATGTCTTGTGTTTACTTATGAAAGGGTTTTTAAACAAGTCTTTGAGTGATTGATCTGTCTATTTGGTGTCTTTAGTGATTCCCTGCAATCCACACTCAACCAAAGATATTTTTCAGTATTGTCTTGTTATTATTTTTACCCCTTTTGTTTGCTTTGATAAAAGAGAAAAACAAATTATTTCAATTTTTTCTATGAAGCAATTTTCAAAAAAAAAAAAAAACTTTTTCAGTTTGGTTAAGTATTTGGAGTTAGTTATCTTACTAGTATAGGAAAAAGAGTTCATTTTTTAAGTTCTTTACTAATTTCTTGAAACTTAAGTAGCTTGTAGTCGAGCTAAATTTCATTTTAGGTCTTCTTTTTAAAGATCTTGAAAAAGTTAGTTATGAAAAAGTTGGTTACAAAGAGTTAGTTGTGCATCTTTACTTTTGACTAGAAGTATTTTTTCTTTCAGAGTTTCGTCATTTTCTCCTCTTTTTGTCTCTCATAAACATCACTAGTTTCACTGCCATATCCTTTGAGTTAAACAAGCCATTAAAACAAACTCTAAATCTAAAATTAGGTGGACTTTTATGTTTGTAGGGTCAACCAACTAGTTTAGGGTTAGAGCCTCAAATTAGGTTGGAGAGGAAACTCTTCAAGGCTGGTAAACAAACATTGGAGTCAAATCTAGGGAGTGTTAAAGTTCAGTGACATGAAATTTATTCAGGAACCCCCTCTAACATAGGGGATAAACACGAGGTTGTGTGAAGAAAGGCAGAGGAGATAACCCCTCCAAATCCGAACTAAATGTAGTGGGGAACGCATATTGAGGATCTGTCATGAGATACTATTGCTCGCATTTTCCTACGAAGCTTCGTGGACCTCAAATCCGTTCAATATCCTCAGTTTTCCTCAAGACCACTTAATTTCAATACCCTCGGTAGGTTTAAGACTTGTTATCCTGCTCATTATGGTCCACCCGACTGTCGACCGTACCCAATTGGTGACTATTCACGAGCTGGAAACTTAGTTGCTTGTTTTATAGGGACTTACACAGGTGATTGCGGGGATATATCATGGTACCTAGGGTAGACGTAAGGTCACACTTTGCATAGTATACCTAGAGGGTGATTCCATGTTCGATTTTCACTTGCACCAGTAAGTTTCTCTAGTGTTGGCTGGAGTAACTGTTCTTTCAACTAGATAGTGGTTTGCTTGATTTATCCCATAGAATTTTTTCTAGTGAGTGTTTGGTTTTAAACGATAGTAAAATTCTTASTGTGTCGWTGATCTTTTCACAAAGTGGAAAATYAAGAGATCCACCAGTCACGAAGTCTTCAGGGCMTGTCACTAGTTKCATTAGAGCCACCACTTCCATCGTTACGATGAAGACTTGACCAACAAGGGTTATTCGAAGCGTTCGGGCTGCAGGAAACTATGCTCAAGCCTGCTCCGAGAGGATATTACTTGAATCCGCATGAAACTATTGTTTCTGACCTTSGAGTGGAAKCTCTTGAGCTAGACAACCCTCTGATCATTGACTTGTTGGTGCCAATMTTAGTACAAGTTGTCCCTCCAAGGGTGACACCTTACAAGTGTCAGATAATATTACAAGAAGTTATGGAAGAAAATGCTACTACTTCATCTGGGAGTCCTCATACTCTCTCAAAGGATACTACCACAGGGGGTATCTCACCTCCTAATCCACCTTCTCTAATCCAGACCATAGTGGTCTCGACCCCCTCTACCTTGGGCAGTGGTACGATACCGTCGTCCCTGGCAACCACTGCTCCATTTATGTAGAATGCAACGGGCCCTCCATTTTCATACGGGATGCCCATCTTCGATTCAAACTTTGTCCTTTCCTACTTCACCTTACAGACCGTGGGTCTAGGGGTAGGGAGCTCCAAAGCTCCCATGAAATGGTCTATTAGGGGCACTTCAGTCTCCTATAATCCAATCCCTTATGGTGGGGGTCAGGTACCTCCTTTGTCCCCCTCGCTCGGTAATGCTTTCTAGCAACCTATCGACCTGAGTGTTAACTATAGCTTGTTTGGAGCAGGAAGTTCAGGACCTTTATCTTACACTACACCGGTGGGATCCATGCCATTCTCTTTGTTCAACGTGTTTGGTAATAATTCCTTTTCTTCGGTTGCCATCTCGAATGGGGGAAACCCTGATTTTGGACAACAAAATCCTATGCAGGGTATTATACCTACACAAGGGGGAAAGTGCAGTAGTTTTCTCTTCACAAGGACTTTGGAATCCTTGGCAGGGATCAATCCCCTCGCAAGGAATGTTGGTCGGGGGCAAGCCCTTCCATGGTTAATGGAACCTCAGGAAGGACTTAGTACCTTTTTCCCATCAGGTCGGTTGGGGGCATTCCCCTCCAAAATCCTTGGAAAACGAAGCAAGGAGAAATCCTGACCCAACCAATGTCATCCAACTATGGGAGTCAACTGATGATTTCCCAGTAAAATAAATTTTCGTACACTGGTCAAGGCCACAGTTTCTACCAAAACCCTGGCCAGTAGCCCAACTTTTCCTAGCAACCTGGTGCCATTCAAAATCTAGGATACCTTTTTCCTGTACATAGTACGCAACCCAAACTACCATTTCTGGCGATGCTACACTTGCCAGACTTGTAAAGGTTTCTTAATGAACCGATTTCTCATGATCTGTGTTGGCCTCTCATGCCGACTAAGTTTCCCTCTGCTGTTCCAAAATTCGAAGGCAAGCCTGGCGAAGATCTAGGTGATCACGTGACAAATTTCCACTTATGTTTCTCATCCAATTGACTGTGAGATGACTCCATACAGTTGCACCTATTTCAATGCACTCTCATCGGGGGTGACACGAAAAGGTACATCAATCTCGACCGCTCAAGATATTCTTACTTTAACGACTTGGCGATGGTTTTTCTAAATCATTTCCAGCTTCCCATGAGATACAATGATGACACTAAATTGTTGGCCAACTTTGAGAAGACTAAGGCTGATCATATCTCCGATCACATCCGTTAATGGTGGCGTCAAAAAATATTTATTAGTGTATAGGTCCCACTGAATTTCTTGTTGGAGTGGTTCATGAAGTCTTTGGTACCGGTTGTATCCGAGGACGTTACAACTTCGAGAGTGTTTTCAGAGGAAGAGGCGATAATGAGAGCACAACAACTCGAACTGATTTACTCTCAATCTGTCTTACTCTATGAGATCTTTCCAGATGCACCACGGTCCATCCTTGACAAGGCCAAACAAAAGTCTAGACCACATGTTGATGGTATAGTGGGCTCAACACAAGGAAATTCCACCGATCTGTTGTCAAATCAATTGCAAAAATTGTTGATACAACAAATGACGGCCAACCAAACCTTCAGTTCAGCTATTCCCCCTACCCAAACATCGGACATACACAGTGTGCAGTTGACGAACCCGAAGGCCAACCAACATCCTGAAGGAAACAAAAAACAATGAAACAAGAAGGGTAAAGGAGCCAACATTGCTAATAATAATGCTGGCGGGGGAAAAACAGAGAAGAGAAAGTAAAAGTATCTGTGTAACCTTTGGAAGGAGGACCATCTGACTCCCCTGTGCTCTCGAATTTCCATAGCCCAAAAGTTATTGGCGCAACAACAACATGTTGTGCTAACGAATCCATTTCCACATGGGAAAAATATGGCTCATGCCTCATCATCTTCAATTAGGAAAGGGAGTTGTCAGGGACCCCCCGTGTCTACTGGTAATACCTCGGCCTCGAACGTTTACATGTTGAAAGGTGACGCTCATATAGTGACC